>LNAC01000512.1:247469-744016 GCA_002007465.1 Ailurus styani | reverse complement strand
AATCATCTGGCTTACATCTTTCACAGCATTTACCAAAGCACAAACCCTCCCCAATGTCCATAACCCATCCACCCTATCCCTACCCTCCCACCACCCCCCAGTAACCCTCAGTTTGTTTTGTGAGATTAAGAGTCTCTTATGGTTTGTCTCCTTCCAGATCCCATCTTGTTTCATTATTTTTCCCTCCTTACCCCCCACGACCCCCCACCCTGCCCCTCTCAAGCACAATCTAAAGTCAGTAGAATCATTAAGAACCTTTCAAATAAATCCTCATGGGAGCAAAAACACATTTGAATTCCAAAATATTTACAAAGTAAAAAAAGGCAACATCTCAGTAAATAACTCAGTTATTTACTCAACATCTCAGTTAAAACCTGGTTTTCAGTGATCCACTGAAGGAAATTAAGCTGGGGAATGACATGATTAGATTTGCAACTTTAACAGTTACGACGAAAGTTTATGAAGCAAAAGTGAGGAAGATAGAACTGAAGAGCCTGTAGACTGAGGGGTAGATTTAGGGACCATTTGAATTGCCTAGAGATCATATGAACCAGCTTCAATCAATGACAGTAGAGTGGAGAGGAAATCCACAGATATACTTACGAGACAGAGTCAAAGCACTTTAGTAAATGATTGAATTTGAATTAGGAAAGACTGATGGAAAGAAAAGTCAGGATGACCCACTGGCTGCTAATTTGGGAGACTTGGTGAATTACTGTCATAAGCAGGTTCAGAAGAGGTTTGGGAGATATGGGAAGTGTGGAAATAGTAATAGGTAAAAATACTGAGCTTCATTTTGAACTAAGTTTTGATAAAATGCTCTGGTAATGAAGTCCACCTGATAAACAGATGCGAAGACCAGGAGAGAAGTATAGAATTAAATGTTTGGGAATCATAACATAAAATTCATGATTAAGCCCAGGGCAATCAATGAAAACTTCTGAATTTCTAGTTGTGGAAGAATGATTACATTAATCAAGATACACCAACATGGTAAAATACGTTATAGAGTCATCAAAATTATGTGTTTTTTAAATAATAGAAAAATGCTCAAAGAATAATATCAAATCAAATAACACAGAATGCAAAATTGCTTGTACAGTAAAATCTCAATTGACTAAAAATCTCAATTGTGTAACTGGCTAGAAGGAAAAGCATTAAAGAGTTATAATGGTCATATTAGGGTTAAAGGTTATAGTGATTTCCTCCTTTTTTCTATGTATCTATGTCTTAAAACTTTTCTTTGTACATTACTTAAAAGTCAAATTAGGGTAAAGGATGGCTTCCTGGAAAGATAATGATTAAGGTGAATTTAAAGCACTGCATAGAAATCAGCCAGGTGAAAAGGACAGTAGTAGCAGAGGTACGAAGGTAAAGAATACAGTGGATGCAGGGAACTATAAGCAGTGGAGGGTTATTGAAGCATAGCGTGATGACACAAGGTGGTCAGAAGGGAAGCTAAATAGAAAGATATGGTAGCTCTAAGGAGGCTTGTTATGTTGCGATTCTATCCCATGTACTTTGAACAACTACTAAAGAAATATACGCGGGGTAGTATATTCATATGCTGGGCTACCATAACAAAGTATTACAAATGGATAAAATGGATACAAATGTCTTAAACATCAGGAATTTATTTTCTCACAATTCTAAAAGCTAGCAACCTCAAATCAAAGTTTCAACAGAATTGGTTTATTCTGAGGTCTCGCTCCTTGATTTGTGGACCTGTCTTTTCCCTGTGTCTTCACATGGTTTTCCCTCTGTGAATCTATATCCTAATCACCTCTTCTTACAAAGACACAAGTTATATTGGGTTAAGGTCCACTCTAGTGACCTCATTTTAACTTAATTATATCTTTAAAGACCTTATTTCCAAATACAGTCACTTTCTGAAGTACTGGAGATTAAGATTTCAACATATGAATTTGGAGGGCAAGGGAGACTATTCAATTCATAAGGGGGTGATGTGATTAAATTTTCTTTGTCAACCATGTGGAATATGGACTTCAGGAAGAGGGAATGGATTAACAGGCTGTTGTAATAATCCAGGTAAGAAACCACAATGTTCTGCAGAATCATTAATGTAAATCAGTGAAGGTAAATGAATGTTTAAAAAAAATCCAGAGAGAGCATCTGGTTAAAAGGGGAAACAATGAATTCAATTTGGGAAGATTCAATTCTATATCTAGATTACAGTTAAATAGAGGAAACTGAAGTTCCAAGAAAATTGGACTTGAAGTCTAAATTGGGCATCATTAGTACGCCCTATAGTACGCCCTATAGTATGTTCCTATATGTTATAGGAGCAGATCTTTGTGTATTGAGTGATGAGAGCAATGGCCTTAGAACAGAAAACCAATATTTATAGAACAGAGAGAATGAGCTCATGAAGGAGACATTAACGTGTGAAATGAAGCAAAAGAGTGCCTTGTGTAGAATTTAAGGGAAAGCTTTAATGAAGGGAATAATTAATAGGCAAAGAAAGCAAAGAAATCCTAAAGAAGATAAAGAATGAGAAATATTAGTTGGATTTGGAATTAAAAAGATTTTTGAACTGTGATACCTAACAGTTCCTTGAACTTTTATGTGCCAGGCACTGGGTAAAGAGCTATAAAGCGTGCATTGTATTTCATCTTGAGCTTCACTCACCAAACTGAGATAAGTATCACTGTGTCTGTTTTATAGATTAAGAAAATCTTAATACACGCCTTCTGTAGTGACATGGAAGCCATAGATAAAACATCCTTCCACTTATTTATTAAACTCCTTTGAAATACCTTAGCATATCAATAAAATATTTTGAAATGTTATAAGGTATATTTTAGAGCAAAGGTGTCTCAAAAGTTGAATGAGCACTGCATGTTATATGAGACTGATGAATCACTGACCTCTACCTCTGAAACTAATAATATATTATATGTTAATTAATTGAATTTAAATTTTAAAAATTAAAACAAAAACAAAAAAGTTAATTTAACTTGCACACAATTGCATTTTATTTAGTTCAACCTTTCATATGCAAATAGTATGTATACAGTTTAAATTTTCTTATTTGTCAAATGACTACATTTTGTAGTAAAAGCATATTCTTTATTCCTGGAGTTTTAATAAGCTTATGCTGCAAATGACACATAGATTGGGAAAGTTTATCCAATGTATTTAAAGAATAAAATGTTACTTGCCATTCTAAAGATGTCTATATTGATCACCTTTGATGTTTAAAAAATGATTTGTACATGTGCCCTATCTTTAAAGGCAAATTGTATGCTGTAATCCTTTAAGCTTTCAGGTGGTGTGAATTTTGGCTGGTTTAATAGTGGAATGAGAACACTGACTGCTATATTACTATTCTGTTAGACAAATTCATTCTTGAATAATCTATATGCCCTTTGAGAAGGTCAAATGATAAGGCAGAGAGCTCTGAGACAGAACACTAAGATTTCATTGTTTTGAGTCTGACAGCTATCCAGTTGCATATTTCATATTATCCAAGAAAGGTACACAAAATGCACAATTATCTTCAACTTGAGCTTAAACTTGAGCTACATAGTATTCTCTGCATCTAATTTATAAGATACAGTAGAATATATAAAATATAATACTTTTATAATATTTGTATATGCTGTTATTTTCCTTATATCACTAAAGTTAAGAATATGGACTTAATAAATACACTTTGGGAGAGTTAAGATAATGATGTGAAATAGCTATGTCAATTTGTAAATAAACACCTCTTTTAAATAACTACTTAATATTACACCAAAAGATAAATAAATGAAACTAAAATTCTAGCAAAATCTATAAGACAAAATATCCTTACAAAGAAACTGTGTATGTATTGCCTGTCAATTAAACATGCAGATAGGTAATTTTTATTCAAATAGTTTATGTGCATTCCTAATCTACCTATTGTAAGCCTGGAATTGTTTAACTTTAGAGCATTCGCCAAGTTTTTCTAATATAATTGATAATTACATGGGTTTGCGCACTCTATTTCTTGCCTTCTGTGAAAATGTTTTAAGATTAATGTGCATTAAATTCAGTTGTATGTAAAAATATTGTAATGTAAAATTATATTTTTATTTTTAATTGAAAATATAGAAGTATCTTTAGATGGAGCAAAGAGAAATTTCTATCATAGCTAAGGTATACAGTTATCATTTAATATTATGTATAACTATAATTGCATTTATCTGAGAAGCCATAATCAGTTTTTTTAAGCATATCCAATTTTTAAATCATTATGTGTTAGTAAAGCATTTAATTAATTTGAAAAAGTGTAGTACATCAAAAATTGTAAATAAAATATGTATAAGTTATTGAGTCAAATGTGATTAGTGGCTTTTCTGGAAAAAATAGAGAACAAAATTAAAACAGAGTAATAGCATGATTAATTGATTCAGGATGGCTACTGCTGAAAAATTGTGTTCAAAAAGAATCTGTCATTATAATTTGTGATCATTTGTCCCTTTATAGTATATCAAATATAATGGATTCAGGTGCTCAAGCTGTATAAATGACTGTCATAAAAATACCATTTTTTGACAAAAAAGATGGTTACTTTACTGATTTAATTCAAAATAGCCACGGATATTAATTTGTGCTATTGCTGTGTTTCCAGAGATGGTAAATATTTTGTAAATTATTTTGTTCTAATAGGTGCACTTATCATTTTGCATTTAAGTCAGTGATTTTTTTCAAATATGCTTCAAGATACAAATTACACACATTTTTATTAAAACATGCTGGGCAAAAGCTGCTGTTTAAATATTTAATTTAAAAAATGGGAGGAATGATTGTTTTTTACAACCCAAAACATTCTTCCAGTCAAAATTCGTCTTATAAAATGTAGTCTTCTACAGCATGTCGTCCTCCACATATGTATCTCTCACTGGTTTCCTTCAGTGATAATTTCTCATATAAGAGCTTTTTTCAAAAACTACACAGATTAAGCTGAATTATTCTATGTGTAATGGGAACTGATATATTTAAGGAGAAAATTTCATGTTATGGTAGCTCAGTTGGTTGAGCATCTGACTCTTGATTTGGCTCAGGTCCTGATCCCGTGGTTGTGACCTCTGGGTCGTGGGGTCATGAGGTGGAGCCCTATGTAGGGCTTCCCTGCTAGGCAGGGAGTCTGAGAATTCTCTCTCTCCTTCTCCCTCTACCCCCTCCCCCCTGCCCCACCCCGCTCTCACTCCCATGTGCTCTCTCTCTCTGGGATGAATGGATAAATCTTAAAAAAATAATAATAATAAAGTCTGTAATAAAGTCTGTTATTTTCAGAGAGAAAAAAGAACGCTGAAATTTGACATAAAATACCTATTGGAGCATTTGTATACTGCCTTAAATGGCATGCATCAATAATGCTTGCTATTGTAGAGAGTTAATTTAAATGTGCAGAAATAACCTTGGAAATGAAAGTTTAAGCAGGTTATTTTTTGGAGAAAATATCCCTCAATTATCCTTATGTGAACGTTTTGCTTTCTCCTTTCAGGAAGTGTGCATGTTTTGAGTTATCTGGTCCAATTCCACTCAGTTTAATTTTGTTTCTATCTTACGTAATATTCTTCCTAATCCTAGAGCTATACCTCCTTACAAAAATCTTGTTTAAAACCCATTTCTATGGAATTGCTTTTAAACAGACATTCCACTTCCCTGTACTTTAGATGAGTTGGTAATTATTTTAGTCACCTTCTGCCTTAGGAGTTCCATCTTTTGGGCATTGAAATTGATTTTTCTCATCTTAGCATCTGAAGATCCAGAGTGTGCCCCTTGCCCAATCGCCTGAGACTATACAGTGAGTGACACCTACAGCAGAGGATGTGGAGGCAGCAGCTTTTCGGGCACCAGAAATGGCAGCATCAGGAGCATCAGCACGAATAGACTTTGTAGAGGTAGTTCTCCCAAACTGTATTATTGAGACCAAACATTTTTGGTGTGCTACCTGCTGATGGGGGCTGCCTTCTGACTCCCTAGATTTATGCAAAATGTTTGGTCTTTGTTAAAGTTTAACAATGACATTTCTGACTAATACAGAGAAACCTGATTTTTTTTTTTTTTACAAATGTGTTCGGTTGCCTTAAATTTCAATGAATACAAAATTTTATCCGTCTCAGAAAGGCATTATTACCCATATTTTTATCAAATTTATTTCATTATTTGTAATATAAAGCTGCTGTCGCATATAATTTTTGTATAAGTATTTTTTAATAGATCAGAATAATTGGTCAATCTAGAAGCCATCCTAATGCACTAAGTAGGAGAACTTCCGTAGTCAGTTATCTTCTTCAAAGGCTGAATGTGGTTGCCCAGTTTTTCTGCCGTACGTCCTAAAAATGTTCCGTTGTGAACTTATTTTGCAAAGTGAAAGACTATTCCCAGATAGCCCCAAGTCAAAATATGAAAAGCCAGTGATTGATTGGTTTTGGTATCCTTTCATTTTATGTAACTTAATGTGGAACTGTTAATTTTGAAACTATAAAACACATTTGTTAATTAACCACATTGGCTTTATCTGTACAGTTCAATGACTTATAGCATTTCAATTTGCATGTAAAATGAGTCTTTGTAATGATATTTTGCAAAGTAAAGAGCAATTGACTTAATGGGTGCATTTACTTTTAACTCTTTAAACATATGAATTGAGGTAGGATATGTTTCCTGTTGAAATTTTCAAGAGTTTGAAATTCAACTTACAGAGGGCTTCATCTTGGTGCAGTATGACATATTCATTCTTCACTCCATCTTAATTTGTTTTTTGGAGCAAAGTGAGATACAAAGAATTTATACTCGTTCTATTGTAACTATTGCTTGATAAATATGATTAGAAAGTTCCTTTCTAACCACATATGAGCAGGATACATTGAGCTTAATAGTTTTTCATTTTTTGTTTTGTTTTTATTCCATTTTGTCATTTAGGAAATCACAAACTGCCATTTTTTTTTTTACAAAACCTATGCTACAGAGTTGAAATGCACTTCTCTGAATATTTGTATTCTGTTTTAAAGTGTTTTAACTATGCAATATATATAAAATAATAAAATTATGTCCTAAAAGGCTAGCCCTTTGTAAAAAACACAAATATATATGAAAGTATGTTGGGGTTTCTTTTTTTANATGTCCTAAAAGGCTAGCCCTTTGTAAAAAACACAAATATATATGAAAGTATGTTGGGGTTTTTTTTTAGTTAAAATTGTGTGAATGCTGATTTTTTTCATGAGTACTTATGAAGATCTGTATGTAAAAATTCATAAATCTACTTAATTATACAACATTGTTTTTAACTGTGTGTGCCATATGTTAATTGACTTCTGTCATTCTTACATACATTGCCTATATCTCTAGAAACTGTATTTTGAAAGGTATGTTGCTATTCTAAGTATACAAAAGTAAATCTCTGACTCTGCTTTAAAGTAAATTGTGCTATTTTAGTGTAGGTTTATAACATGGTCTCACCACGTCCTTCAAATACCATTTTTAAGATTGTTTAAGACAGTCTGCATGAAAGTAGCTTTAATGATTAAAGAAATACTGTTGTTCTGCCTCTACCATGTTCCAAGCAAGAAACTGGACTTTTCATTTTTAAAATTGTAAAAAGTCTTATGGAGCTGCAATTAAAGTCAGCAGCAATGTGCAGTAGTTCTGCTGGGTACTGATTTTGTTGGCATGATCTTACTGCAGTAAGCCATGTTGAGTTTCTGGTCTTATGATAATTACAGTTGAAAGCTTGTATTTGTAGAATAAAGGAAATATTCTTAATGAGAAGAAATTTAGCAAGTAACTTGAATAACTTGTCAAAACTGGAATGATTTAAAACTACATTGGCAAAAGTGATTACAAAAGTAAAAATTTAAACTAATACCACTGAACATAACACTTGATCCATTTTTACCCACTGTTAGTGGTATTCTTCACTGTTAATGTTCCAACAAGTATAAATGATTATAAGTTCATTCATAATGTCTATGTCGCTCTAATCTTATCCTAAGAGGAGTCACACATACCAACTTAACAGAAATATTAAATCTGTTTCTTTTATAGTTAGATAATTTTTAGCCTCTAGATAGGTATCTTTAAATTAGATAAAATGGTAAAAGGACAAAATGTGTTTATACGCATTTGGAGTTCTTGAAATAATAACAATTTCCTATTGTGCAATCGTTTAAAAATATATTGATTGTAAATTCATGAGTGGTGGGATTTGCATGATAAACCAGAATTTGACTAAAAGTACTTCATAATAAACAAAAACTAAAGCAAAAAAAAAAAAATACCCCTTAAGAAGATGGCAGCACAATATATGCTTATCTACTCTCCAGGATATAGAGTACAGTACAGCTCTTTCTTACCTTGCAAGATAAGTGACACTCCCAGGAACCTGAACCACCGTGTATGCAACATCCTGAATTGCCCTTCTTGACATCTCCTGAAGTGAAGGTCAATCTTTGTGGCTCCTAGGAATGCCTCAGAAAATAGGATACATCTTCCTATTTTCCTTCAAGTTCATTAAGAATTTCATATACTCTCCCATCCCTATTTTTCTGTTTCTATCAAATGTTACTAAGATTTCTGCCATTTTGTATTTTTTTTTAATCAAGTCAACTTTTTCTGGAGCAAAACAGGCATATCTAAATTGTGTCACAACAAATATGATTGTCCTATCAATTTTTAGTCAAAAACAAAAGGTAAAGAAGTCATGGGAGGTGTTGTAAGTGTTATTTTATATTACTTGCTTCTGCTGCTAGTAATTAAGATAAACTGGATAAAGCAGATAGTTTTTATTTATTTACTGGAATAAAAAGCAAATATTAGTAGGGCAAAAGTACAGCAAATGGATGTCATTACAGTAAAAATAACACGTTCAGAACAGAAGAGGGTTAGAACAGCCTGCGGATGTACCGACTACACAGTTGCTCAAAATCTCACTGAAGTAAAAATCTGTCAAACCAATAATTGCCGCCTCCTCCTCCTCCCACACACGACTTGCTTTGATTTCAGATGTATGATACATATGGATATAACATTTGAAACCCAAATTCTTAGTCACCTCTCTGCTTGGGCAAATTTTGGAGAGAATACAAGCTTTTTTTTTTTTTTTTTGAAGGAAAACAGCAAATTTATTGAGCTAATACAAACCTTTTTAAAAAGATCTTATTTATTTATTTAAGAGAGAGAGCGCGCAGCCCAGGGGAGAAGGAGCAGGAGAGGGAGAAGCAGATTCCGCAATGAGCAGGGAGCCCGATGCGGCACTCGATCCCAGAACCCTGACATCATGACCTGAGCTGACGGCTGATGCTTAACTGACTGAGCTACCCAGGCACCCCAGAGAATACAAATTTTTAATTCAGTCCAGTTCAGTTAATGTTTATTGAGGACCTATTTTGTGCCTCATATTAGACTAATCTTAGACTTGTGAGTAATATTAGAGACACCAAGTACAGCAGACCCCCTTCTGTTAGGCAGATTACAGTCTAGACAAATAATGAATTTCATACAAAACAGCATATTACATGGGATTATAGAAATGTAATAGTGCAAAGGAATACTTAATCCTCTTGGTAAAGTCTACATAAGAATTGCAAAGGAGATGAAGTCTAAGGATTCTTTGGGACAATAAATTGTAATTTAACCAGTGGGCAGTAGGAAAAGGAGTCTTACTTGAAGAGGAATATATCAAGGGATTAAATGTGCAAGTAGTATGCATGAGGAAGGAGTAGCCTTAAGGTAGATAGAGGAGATAACCACAAAGAGGCCATAGTCTTTAGACTTTATTTTGTGGACAACGATGACATTTTAATGAAAGAGTTTTAAGCAAAGAAATAATAATTTAGATTTGTAAGTAATGGGATAAACTTTAAGTAAGAATTCACAGGTAGTTGCCCCTATAAGGAAACAAAGAAAAAAAAGCCACTAAGTAGATTTTTTTTTACAGGTTTATTGAAGTATATATTGCATAACATAAAACTCACCCATTTTAAGTGTAAAATTCAATAATTTTTAGTAAATGTATAGTTTTGTGATCATCAGCACAATGCAGTTTTGAACATTTCCATCACCCCCACCAAAAATTCCTTGTGCTCATTTACAACCTATCTTCATTTTATATCAGTTCCCACAGCAGCCCCAAGCAACCACTAATCTGTTTACTGTCTTTATAAATTTCCTTCTTTGAACATTTCATGTAAGTGGAATCATATATGTAGTCTCTTCTGTCTGGCATCTTTCACTTAGCTTGATGCTTTTGTGATTTCTGATTGTTATGATATAAACAGAACAGCAGTATTCACTCCCAAAGAGCCAGTGAATACTGGGAGTACAAGAATATAAGAAGGAGGGTGCCCGGGTGGCTCAGTGGGTTAAAGCCTCTGCCTTCAGCTTAGGTCATGATCTCAGGGTCCTGGGATTGAGCCCCGAATCGGGCTCTCTGCTTGGCAGGGAGCCTGCATCCTCCTCTCTCTCTGCCTGCCTCTCAGCCTACTTGTGATCTCTCTCCCTCTGTGAAATTAAAAAAATATATATATATATATATATTTAAAAAAAAGAATATTAGAAGGATGTCCTGTGAGCCTAGCCACTGTGTGGAGAATAAAAGGATAGTGGGACCAAGATGGTGAGGGCGGTATGGCGTGGAAAGACAATTCAGTCAGGGTAGAATAATCATAAATGCACAGTAATGTAAAAGTAGAAGAAAACATGACAAGATTTTTAAATAAAATTTGCTGAAGAACAAATCTTGAACTTCTATTTCCTCCCCATCTTAAAGGTTTGTAATAGGTATTTGTAAACACTGTAAACACTTGTAAATAGGACTTTTGTTGTTACTATCTATAGATATCACAAGCTTTGTTAGCTTCTTGAGTTAAAATCACTTCTCTGAAGAATGCAGTGCCTTAGAGAAAGCCAAGAAATCGTGACAGACTGGCATCTGCAGTTAAAGCACAAAAGCTCAAAAGTGAATCTAGAACAAGCTGCATTTTCCTTGGAAAAGCACTTGGGACAAATGTGATCGTTACACTGAGATTAGAACTCCAAATTTTTAGAGAATGCAAGATTGCTTTAGGAATTCTTACTCAGTTGGAGAAACACGTAGGTGGCATTATGAGGCCACCCAAGTACTGAAAAAACTAAAGTTCTTTCTGCAAAGGAGGGTAAGAAAGATTAGGCTTCTGGTACATTCTGTGGGCCTACTTTCCAGCTTTACCTCACTAGCTGAGAAGGGCTGCCCTGCTCATCTGGCTATGCTATGGGATTGAAGATAAAGCAAGTTTTGGAGTTACTTGTATGGACTACTAATAATCAAAAAAAAAAAATCACAGGATTATAGTACAGCTGACGGAATAAAAAGACTGAGTGCTGGCTGGAATGTGCCCACTGCTTAGGTGTACCAGGAAGGACAAGCTCAGAAACAAAGAAACAACTCAGTAGGAGAGCCTGACAAGAATCTCCAGATTTATTGTCATGACTGACTTTAGGCCAAGAAGCAAGCGAACTAAGCAAGGTTGGAATCTCAGAACAAAGCAACCAAAACAGTTTTCCAGAGGGCCTACCAAAAAAAAAAAATCCCTTCCTGGAAACCTCATCTTTGTGCCCCTGGAAGCCAGAAGTCCTCCTGCCATATCCCACCGTTGAAGGGACTCTGTGGTACACTGTGGTCTCTGGAGGTGAAGAGTGACTTCTTGGCTCTGGCCAGAGTCTCTGTGGACCCACCCCAGGGTAAGGAATGGAACTCAATCCCTAAACCACAGAGTTAGTCTCCTGGCTTAGCCCAGAGTGGATGAGACGAATCTAGACCCTAAATATTGGTGTTGGTTTGCTTCTTTTAGAGTAATAAGGAACATCCACTAGCTGCAAAACTCAAACTCTGGTCTTAAAAAGAGAAGAGATCAACTATTAATACTAACGTACTTAAATCATAAGAAGTTTATATTCTTTTGTGAAATGTCCAGAGCTGTTGGACAAATATTTGCATACTCCAGGGTTGGGGAGAGAAAGAGATACATTAAAATGGAATGGGATAAGATGGACATTTTTTCTATTTTTCTTCCACTTTGCCCACTTAGCCTCTTCCTCCACCTCCGTTTCCTGAGAGGAGAAAAAGACAATAGTCACTAGAAGATTCTTTCAAAGTAAAGTTATGAGAGGAGGAGAATCGTAATCCACTGTGGGCTTCATGTGGAAGCTGGAGGTGAGGGAACGTGACAAAGCAGGAGCGCACACTGTGGGACTTTATCCAGCACTTCTTCCATCCTCTGTATTCCACTTAGATTTTAGTTATTTATTTACATCCTTTTCTTCTGTATTTTCTAATTGTTTCTTGAGGACAGTGTTAGCGTTTTAGTCATCCTCCAGGGTACCTAGCATAGTGGCTTGCAAATGGTGTGTAAAGCTAAGAAAGAGAGAGAGAGAGAGAGAGAGAGAGAGAGAGAGAGAGAAAGGAAGGAAGGAAGGAAGGAAGGAAGGAAGGAAGGAAGGAAGGAAGGAAGGAAGGAAAGAAGGATCACTTACCAAAAAGAGAGAGAGAAAAAAAATAAGATTACTTCTGTTGGGAGGAAGGGAGGGCAGATTTGAGAACATTCTAGGCTTTAAAAGGAAAGTTACATTTCCACTATTGGGGGGGAGGGGAGCAGTGGCAACCAGTCAGAGGAAATGACGGATGTAGAAAAGTCCAATTTATGGAATAAGGAAAGCTGTGATTTTGCTGATGGTTGAAGTAAGCCAAAAGGAACAGTGAAGTAGAAGTGTAAAGGTACACTGAAGTATTTGGATCTGACTAATTCCTGGCTATTAAAGGATTCTTGACTATGTGAGTAACAAGGAAGAGTTGGTATTTAAGGCAGGAGTTAAAAACTCAGGAGAAAATACATGTTAATGCAACATCCTATAAATAAGCAACTGGTGTATTTAAACACACTACAATAGTTATTTTTAAATCTCTTCTGAGCTTCTGGCACTTTGATAGACCTGAAGATGCATGAAGTCATATGCGTTACGACTCAAACTTTGTCTTCCCTTCTAATAAAACATTAACCTACACAAAATTGATTTAGCCTACAGGTGGGCATGTATTCCTTGACAATGAAGAGAAACTAATATTTATTTAGTGGATCGCAAGACTCTTTACCCATAAACGTGATTTCATTGAACCTTGTAACAGCTGTGTAAGGTATATGTTCCCGCTTCTCTGTCAGTGGGAAAACTGATACCGCTCTGCTAGAACCTCTACTTGAACCCACGTCCCTATGCACTACTCCATAATGTACCATCTTCACCATTTGCCTACAGATTATAGGTCTGCTTAAATTATATTTTTATCAACCTCAAATTATTTATGCTGATGTTGCTTGTTTGATTGGTTTACCTCCACAGCACTTGATTAGAAATCAAATTATATTAATACTCCTAGTAAATTAGAGATATTTGTCACACATGGCAAGAATTGCTTATTCTCTCGATAGTATGTCAGGGTACATTTTGTATTCAGTCCTCAAAATGATACCTTGAGGAGATGATCAGTAAGTTTCATAAGGTTATAAGAGTGTCAGATTATTTGTAACAAATGTAAGATATTCGTTGTAACTGTGCTTTATGGCTCAGTGTCCCTAACTATCAATTTTATCTTTTCAAACTTTTAAAATTAAGGTGGTTTCTTTTTTTCTCGTTTCCTGAGATATAAGATTGTAAAGGTAGCAATACCTCATAGAGCTAACACGCATTACATTTTTCAGAGCCTATTAAAAAAATGCTTTTAACAGTATGTTTTCCTGAACTGCACATTAGCCTTGTAAGGAAAGCACAAAAAATATTTCCCTTTCAGCTAATAAGAACCTTAGTGTTATTTACTATCATATAAATAATATTCTTTGTGCCACAGGCAATGGACTAATTTTTGTGTCAGCTTATACTATTTATTGATAAATATTTATTTTCCATTGTGTTTCTCCTTGAGGACAAGTGTTTAGAATTGTAATTTTTATTATAAGTTTGTGCTTTGCAGAAGAATTTCACACAAGCTGGTAGAACTTTGAAATATAAATTATTTTATACAGTAATTACCATAAAATACAGTTAAGCAGTCCAGGATGTTTCTACACAGTAATTACTGAACAATGTACTTTCAGCATTCCTTGATATGATAAATACAGAAACTATGTAGCTTCTCATGTCAAGGCATTTGTTATTTTATAAAACTTTTAAATTTTCTTTTTAATACATATTTCTCATACTTGAAAATCAAACCCTTATTTTCTGTGATGCAGATAATCGGTATGCATTTGCAGTTTAGGGAAAAAATAAAGAGAAACCAGATAAAATTCTAGGAAAAAGCAAAAGAACACCATTCTTATCAGCCTGCTGTGATTAATAGGCTTATGTGGGCATCTATAATTGTAAAGGAAGACTGGGGAAAAAAGAGGATTGAAAAAGAGTAGAAATCGGGCGCCTGGGTGGCTCAGTGGGTTAAAGCCTCTGCTTTCGGTTCAGGTCATGATCTCAGCGTCCTGGGATCGAGGCCCGCATCGGGCTCTCTGCTCAGCAGGGAGCCTGCTTCCTCCTCTCCCTGTCTCTCTGCCTGCCTCTCTGCCTACTTGTAATCTCTCTCTCTCTGTGTCAAATAAATAAATAAAATCTTTAAAAAAAAAAAAAAAGAAAAAGAGTAGAAATGTAGACCCAGTGAGATGAGATCTGTAAACTGTCACTGTAGTTTCATCCTTTAGTAATTCTAACAGAAGTGCAAAATGGTAAGTTCAGTCAACACCAAGCTTAGGGGTCAGGATAAAAAAATCAGTGTATTTAACATTAGTGACAGAAAACTCAATAAAAGAGTGAAAATTGGAATCTGGGAAAACTTGCCCAACATTTGTTGAGAACTTACAATGTGGTGAGAGCTATACCATGTGTTGAGAATTTCAGAAACATATTCGGTCCTCTCAATGAGTTCTTGATTCCCTGAAAGAGATATTCTAAGCCAAATAAAAGTCATGTGCAAAAGCAGAAAGATGAGAGAGAAACTGATGAATTATGTAAAGTACTAGGAGATTCATTTGGGTGGGATGCATTAGCTTGTGCATTTCACGAGACAAGACTGAGATGAGATTTGAAAAGTAGAAGAAGAAGGCTTTGTATGCCAGTATATGAGTAAGATCCATAAAGAAAATACGCTCAGTGCAGTCAATTTTGCAAGGAATTATACCCACTTAATTTTACCAGAATCTTAACTTTCATACATAATTGCTAATAATTATTGAATTATAAATCCTTTACATGTGTTAACCCATATAGCCCTCACATTAATTCTTTAAAGTAGGTATTATTATTATTATTATTATTATTATTATCCCCATTATAAATAAGGAAACTGAAACATAAGGAAATAACTTGCCCCATGTCACAATGCTGATAAGGTGAGGGGGAAGAATTTGAACCCTAGTAGCCTGAATCAGAAGCCTCGGCACAGCTGAGTAGAATCCATCCATAGTGGACTAAAGTTTTGAAGATATGTGATGATGTATTTTTTAGAGGTTTGAATACATATTGAATTCAGGAAGATTTTTCTAATACTGCTTAGTAAAATACCCAAATATCCTTTAAAAAAACTTTATTTAAATATAATTGGCATCTAATAAACTGTGCATACTTAAAGTGTCCACCTTGATAAGTTTTGAAATATATACACCAGTGAAAGCATCACCATGATCAAGATAATGAACATGTCCATCACTGATTCCCCACATAGACAAATACTGTTCTGCTTTCTCTCACTACAGATTAGTTTGAATCTTCCAGAATTTTATATAAATGCAATCATAGAGTATACACTTTTTTTTTTGTCTGACTTCTTTCGGGAGCATAGTTATTTTACTTGTCCATGTTGTATTGTTTATCAATTTTTATTGCTGAATAGTATTCCATTGTATAAATATGCTATGCTTTATTTTTTCACCTCTCTATGGTATATGAATTGTTTTCTTGCAGCCTTTGACTATTACAAGTATGCTGCTGTGAATAGTCTATACAAGTCTCTGTAGAAATGTTCAGGAAAAGAAGTTGGGGACAAGGAATGTAGACTATATGTTTTCATTTATGTAGAATACAACGTGAGAAAAAACCAGTCTATGCTATCAGAAATTGTGATAACGGTTATCTCTGGGGAACTAAGATGGTGACTAAAAGAGTGGATGCACAAGAGGGGCTGCTTTTGAACTCTAGAATATTTTGTTTCTTCATCCTGATATTGATTACATGGGCAACAATTTCACTATATAAAAATTTAGTGAGCATTACACTTTGGATATGTATTCTTCTATAGGTATCTTATACTTTGTTTAAAAATTAAAAATGAGGTGAATGAAATAGTTTGGTTTTGTCCAGAAGATTTTCTATATGTTGTTTGGCATGCCTGCTTTTTTTTTTATTTCATAGCCCTTACTATTACTTCAGTTATATACTCTAGGTGTACACCCTATACCACTACCTTTATACCTTTTACTGTAATTGCTTATTTTACTGTTTTTCTTGTTATGCTCTAAACTTTCTGGGGAAAAAGATAATGTCTACCTTTCTTTCATCTCTGACATGGTGCTTGGAACATGATAGCTATCCAATGAATACTGGGATGATGGGATAAATTGTTGCTTATGCGCCTACTCAACGCGTAACATCTGAGTTTTCATTATTTGGTTCTACTAAAAGCTTTGCTTCCCTTATGGTCTACAAATTATTGATTTGATTCTGTTATATTGAAAGTTTTTCTTCCTTCCTAACCTCAACTCTTTGTTTTAGCATAAATTTTTCAAAATAATAATTTCTGTTATTATTTACTGTGTGCTGTAAACACTTTTTATCTATTAACTTATTTAAGAAGTACAGCTCAAACAATACATGGAATACATGGTTTCCATTTCACAAACAGGGAAACTTAGGCACCAAAAAATAACTATCTTGTCCAAGATCACAGAGCTCATGGTTGATTCCAGTCTAACTCCAGAACTCATGCTTTTATTCAGTATAGGCTTCTGTGTTTATATACATTACTTTATGTCATTACATTTCCTCATTTTTTTCTGCACTTTGATAAAATGCTAGCTCTTCAGATTGGCTTTCTTTGACCACTTTATTACAAAATAGGAGCCCTCCAAATATTCTCAGTCATTCTCACCATGCTGTATTTTCCTCATAACACTTACCACCACATGATATATTGAATATTTGTATTTATTTCCTCTTTATACATCTCTACCCACTAAAGTGATAGCTCCATGAGGGCAGAGATTGTATCTGTTTCACTTTGTTATATTCTTTTGTCTTAGAATAAGATCTGACACATAGTAGATACTTACTAAATATTTGTTGAATGAATGAATAAAGGCCTCTAGAATCAGCCTATGCTGAGCCACTGTGGTACTACAGGGATGGCAAAGAGTTTTTAAATCCCTTTTAGCAAAGTCACTTTCTAGTTAGAATAGAGACCAAAAATGATCTCTATTAGACAAAAACATGAACACCAATATACCTTCCATTCTATGTTCTATATTCAATTGAACATGCTCTGGAAATCTTTTTTTTTTTTTTTTTTTTTTTTAAAGATTTTATTTATTTATTTCACAGAGGGAGAGAGATCACAAGGAAGCAGAGAGGCAGGCAGAGAGACAGGGAGAGGAAGAAGCAGGCTCCCTGCCGAGCAGAGAGCCCGATGCGGGCCTCGATCCCAGGACCCTGAGATCATGACCTGGGCCGAAAGCAGAGGCTTTAACCCACTGAGCCACCCAGGTGCCCATGCTCTGGAAATCTTAACAAAAGGGAATTTCTGGACATTCCAGTGTCACATAAATTTTTATTCTGGAAGAAACTTTGTTCTGAAAAGGGGGAACCAAAGAGAGTTTTATACGACATCATATGACTTGCATTTTAAAAAGATTTTTGTGGTTTCTGTGTGGAGAGTGGGTTATAGAGACCACAGTGGAAGACATGATAACCTATTAATGAAGCCATGGAAATAACCCATAGGTAAATAGACAAAGCTCTGAACCAGAGCTATAAAGGTGACTATATAAATGAAAAGAAATAGATTTTAGAGACAGTAGAATCCATAGAGCTTGGTGAATAATTAGGCGTTTTGGATTTAGATAGTATCAACTACATAAACAGAAAATAGAGGGGGTCTGGGAATATGACTAGTTTTGTATTCAGTATGATAAACTGTAAACTCATGTTGTATATTTAAAGGTGCTGTTCAGTAAATAAATAAATAAATAAATAAATAAATAAATAAATAAATAGATGTTGACCTGGAACTTAGACAAGCATCTGTGACTGGAGAGCTCTATTTCAGTCCTCAAATGCATGAAGTTGCACATACTGGTCCTCTGCCGGCACTGGGTGCTGCCCTGGGCGGCTGCACCAGCAGCCTGCCATCCTGTTGCTGTCACCTCTCCTGCTGCTGCCCCACTGTAATGTTTCTCCACAGTCAGTAGCTTCTGTGGAGCAGCCTATGTGTCTGACTTGCCTATCCCAGGTGCCCAATTCACTGATGCCAAACAGGCTTGAAAACCAGGTTAGAGGTTTCCAGAAGGGATTTTAATAACTAGCAGGTGAAGACCACCAAATACACCTACTCACCAACCTTAAGGATAGTAATGGCTGCCGCAAGAGTGGCTGCACACCATGGAGAACCATGGAGCCTGTCAGCGAGAGGGACTTAGAAATGGCTGGGTAGGTGATTTTGCAGAAGGTTGGAGAACGTGGTTGTCTTTTCTGGATTGGGTATTCTCTGAAACTGGGGCATTTGGTTATTGGAGAGTTTAGGATTTTTACCCGGAAGACCAGGGGAATGAAAAGTTGCTGGAGCTGCCGTTGGAGAAGTGGTAGTACCCCTCAGAGTAGTGGAGGCGGAAGGTCTTCGCTTTTGTCTCTATTCAGGTATGATTTTGTAGTTGTCTTGTTTTTGTTTTGTTCCATCATGACCATGAAGAGCCCTCCACTGAAGTTGATATTTCATGAAATTGTTTGTGATCAGTAGGGAAATAACATGGCCTGGGGTAGTAACCCAGCTGGCTACCAGCTGTCAGCTGTCAAGGCTGCCTTTTCCTTTCTCAGTAGGTAAGCTTTGCCTCCTACCAGGACTCTTCAAGCAGCAATTACCAAAACACCAGATGCTGGGCTGCCAATTAAAAAATTACTCAAGCCTACAATTTCCAACTATTAAGTATTGTATTAGTCAGCTTGTGTTGCCGTAACAAAATATCATAGACAGGGTGGCTTATACAGCAGGAATTTATTTCTCATGGTTCTGGAAGCTGGGAGGTCCAAGATCAAGCTGTTTGGCTGATTCTTTTTCCCAGAAATGGCCCTCCTTCTGACTCGCCAGTGCCTCCTTCTTGCTGTGTCCCCACTCAGCAGGCAGAGGGGGAGCTCTGATAGACTCTACCTACTATTTCACTGATGTTCATAGATTTTTTTTCAAGTTTATTTTCCTTTTATTTGAATATGATATGATTCATATTTGAAATAAGCTCTTTTTCTTCAGTTTTATCTGGGTTGTATTGAGATATAATTGACATTCATCACTAAGTTTAAGGTGTCTGAAATAATGGTTTGACTTGAATCTATCATGAAATGATTATCACAATGAATTTAGTTCACATGCATCATCTAAAGTGGAAACAATAAAAAGGAGAAAAATAAAGAAAACTGTTTTCCCGGGCAATGAGAACTTTTAGAATTTACTCCCTTAACAATTTGCATATATATCATAGAGCACTATTAACTAAAGTCATCATATTGCATTACCTCCCTTACATAGACTTTTAAAGATTATTTTCTGTTGGTCAGCTTCCCATGAGCTACTTTGTATGGGCTGCATACAAACCAAAAGCTTTGTGTTTCTTGTTTGTTATCTATAAAAATTATGATAATTTTTTAATAACAATAATCTTTAAAGAAGTGAAATAATGACAAATACTTTCTCTAAAAATTCCTCTTTGTATAATGCAATTATTCCCAGTAGCACTTTTTTGTAATCTGAGGAGTCCTCTGAGATACATTAAAAGAGCCAGATTGAGTCTCATGACAAACAAAGCAAAATCTAGCAGAGAATAGCTCCATTAGAAAACCTAACTTTTAGAATGCCATAAAAGGCTTATTGGGGCTATAGATTATAATATGTATAAAGTACAAAGGCAAGCTGGTGTCAAATTATAAGCTAGAGGTTTGGATCACCAACACCCCAGGTGTTGAAAATCTTCATATAGCTTTTGATTGCCCAAAAACTTACCTACAAACAGTCTACTATTCACTGGAAGCCTTACTGATAACATAAATAGTGAGTTAACATGTATTTAACACATACATTTAGTCCTACAGTAAAGTAAGCTAGAGAGAAGAAAATATTAAGAAAATCATAAGGGAAAATACATTTACAATGCTGTACTATATTTATTAAAAAAAGAAAAATCCACACATAAGTGAACTAACACAGTTCAAACCCATGTTGTTTCAAGGTCAACTGTATAAGGCTCGTTGAATGCAGTGTTGAGGAACTTAGACCTGTACTGAAAATAATTTGATTTCTGAACCCAGGTATGACATCATCAAATTGTTTTAGGGATTACTCTGGTACAAATGATAAGTATGGATTCCAAGGAGCTGAAAGTGGAGTCAGGCAGCCTAGTGAAAAGGCTGTTATAAAGGCCTGGATTATCATAGTCCAGGAAGTCAGAGAGGCTAACCTAAAACAGGAAGAAGTGCCTAACTAAGAAGAAATTAAACTAAGAGATGAGAGGAGCTCAGAGACTGTTCATCTCTTTTTTTTTATTTTATTTTTATTCTTTGCCCAAGGGGTACAGGTCTGTGAATCATCAGGCTTACATCTTTCACAGCATTCACCAAAGCACAAACCCTCCCCAATGTCCATTACCGTTCATCTCTTAAACCCTAATTCTAGTATTATTTGATAGGTAGCCATCTCTGAGTGAGGCAGAGAACATTCAGGATATATAGTGGAGATAGAATAAACAATGCTTGTTTTTTTTTTTTTTTTTTTTTTTTTTTTTTTTTTTTTTTTTTTTAAAGATTTTATTTATTTATTTCACAGCGGGAGAGAGATCACAAGGAGGCAGAGAGGCAGGCAGAGAGAGAGAGGGGGAAGCAGGCTCCCCGCCAAGCAGAGAGCCCGATGCGGGCCTCGATCCCAGGACCCTGAGATCATGACCTGGGCCGAAAGCAGAGGCTTTAACCCACTGAGCCACCCAGGCGCCCATAAACAATGCTTGTAATTGACTAATTTGGACAGTGATGGAGGAAAAAATATTTTGAATGGCTTCCAAGGTTCCATTTTAGGCTACAGGGAAGATAGTGGTAACATTCATCAAAATAGAAAATAGAGAAGCAAGAGGCAAATTCTATCATTTCTTTATTGGGACACTCGATCCTTTCTTTCCTAAAAGGGAAGATAGGTTCCATTTTCTTATTTTGGCTCTGATGTTTCCTCCATCTCTGAGAATAAGGTACTGCTCACGATGGGAAGGTCTAGAATGGTGTGAACCTTGGAATATAACCCTAATGTGGCCTGACAGGAATAATTCTCTGGACCAGTCTCACCCATGAGTGACTTGCTCTTGAGAAAGGACATTCTGTCTCTTCTTTGGGCATTAGTTAAGGAAACAAAGAACTCCTTTGATCCCCTCCATGTTACAAAGAATTTTATTGAGAAAATACTTTGCTATTTCAGAGCATGTCTAATACTTTAAACACCTGGGTTTATACTGACTGATGCTAGCATCATCTTTTCTTGGAATTTCCTTTCTGCCTTCTCCATCTGGCGAACTTTTCTCTTAAACCCCAATTCTGGCATTACCTGACATGAAGTTGTCTCTAGGTCAGGCCCTGAATTACAAGTTCTCATAGCATTCTGGCATCTTCTGGGTAGCATGTATCCAAGGCTTAATAAATTAACATATTAATTTCATAATAATTTATCTTCTGAATTTTCTGAGAGAATGTAAGCTCCATCAGGGCAGTGATTGTGTGTGTTTGTTAATCCTCAAATTACTTTCACACACATAATAAAAAACTCATAGTATTCATTATTATTGCTAATAATAATGTAACTAATCTTAACTAATAGTGTAACTAGTAATGTAGCTTATAATAGCATTACTAGTATAAATAATTGTAAGCTTTAATGATCATTCCTTTGGGTTGTGAAGTACATGAAGGCAACAATCCCATCATAGCCCTAGTCCTTAGCCTAATATCTGATATGTACTCAGTAGATGTTTATGCTTGTTACATTAAAGAAAGAATTATTTGCTTAATGAATTTAAAAGCTTAATTTACAGAAAATTTGTAAAGTGAAGTGTCAGTGTAGTACAAAAGTAAAGAGTTTAAAAAAAAAAGTAAAGAGTTTAGATAATAAACTTACTTTCTCTACAATGATAACAATGATAGGAAGAATTAGACCTTTCTTCCTCTTTGGACAATTAGCTAAGTGTTTTGTCATGTTGACAAAAAATTAATCTTTTCTCAATAAAATTCAGGTTCAGAAATACAATTTTTATTGAGAGTATATGAAGAAGCAATGGCTGAACTTATGACTATTTCAAAGCAAGATTTACATTTACTTTATGTAAGTATAATTAACCAAAAGAAGTAATGCAGTTAGACTTCAGTGTCTTTTACAGTTCTTTGATTGAAATGAGTTTCCATTATGAGGCACATTTCACAGTGGTCTCATTTAGAATAGATTTCTTACCCATTGTTATTTCTAGTGTGCAGTCCATTATTTCTGATAGCTATCATATTATACCTTATTTCACAACTTCTAAGTGCTGATTGTTATAATCATATTTTAGTATGATAATCTGTATGTCAAGTTATATCCCTGGGTGGGAAAATTAGTCCTGGTGAAGGCCAACCAGAAAGTCGTCCTAAGTGAAATTTGTTCTCAAATTGCTATTTTAAGTTTACTATACAGCTGAAAGCATGCATCATTCCAAATATTAAATAAAATCTGATTTTGCTTCTGTGCATTGAAAGACACTACCAAAAAATATACCACTAATATAGGTTTTAGCATTCACATGGTAAGGGAAGACTCTCTAACAATAAATTTACAAAGAAGAAATGTCTAGTTGAGTCTGAGGCACATATTATTTTAAGGAGAAATTGAGGTTAGATAAAATGATCTATGGAGTAATTTTCTTTTTTTAATTTTTTTATTTTTTTGGAGTAATTTTCTTTGAAGATATAATAAATATAAAAAAGAAGAGGAAAACAGACTTGAAAAATATTGACATCTTTACCTGAGCCCTGAAGTGTTAAAGTAATAAAAAGTAAAAGAAAATATATGTAGAATCACAGTCATGGTTTCTGAAAAGCAGAAATTGTAAACATCAGACATCACACCAAAATACACAGAATACTTTATAAAAAGTGAAATTGTCAAAATGAAAAACTAGAATATTGAGGTCAAATGCAAGAAGAAAAACATCAACTACCCTAAACCCTAAATGATTTGTAGAAAAGTTTTTTAACCTTATGATCAACGTTTAAAACCATGCATAATTTTCCTTTATATTTTTTTTATTTCTTTTAAAATTATTTAAAATGTATTTGATACCCCAAACACTAGAATGGTAGAATGGGTATAGTAGAAAGTACACTTTTGGCTATAAGGAAGCAGAATTCTGAGTAAAGGTGACTCCTTGAGTAGTAGGTACATGGTTGCTCATAACAAAGTCTCCAGGTAAGTAGTTCCAAAGTTGGTTTCAGTAACAATGATTTTATGAAATGCTTGGACTCCTTGCGTATTTCTGTGCTGCTGTTCCTAGCACACTTTCATCCTTGAACTTGTTATCTCATATGGTTGCACAGTGTCTGCTGCAACTCTAGACATCACGCTGTTATCCAGCCATGAAAAAAGAGGAATAAGGGAGACAGGGGGGATAAAAGTCCCATGCTGCCTCTCCTCTCTCTCTCTCTCTCTCTCTCTCTCTCTTTTAAATCAAGGAGGAATATTTTTTCTCATAATATTCCTCAGCAGTCAACCCCAGAATCTCTCCTCCTCCTCTTCCTGATCTAATGGCCAAAACTGAGTTATGTGTTCATGTTCTAGCTTCAAAGGAGGTGTGCCTAGTGACTACCTGGCATTTCCAGTTTCTGATGCAAAGCAGATACTGCTGGCAAGGAAGAAAGAGGAGGGAAATGACAGTTGTCTGGGAACAATTGCCAGCCTTGGCTAATTCGGCAGATTATTTTCAAAGGCTTTTATCCTCTGAAGTTCAAAGTCTCTGACCCCTTCATGACAGGGTTGCATCCATCCATATTATACATCAGGATATCAATAATGTAAGGCCAAGTTTATGTAAAAGTACATGAATTAATATTTAGAAACCCCAGTGTAACCAGTGATAAATTTTTCTATGAAGGATAGCCAGGAAACTTTGAGCCTGAATAGTGTGTGTGTGTGTGTGCGTGGTGTGTGTGCACATGCATACGCACATGCATATGTGTTAAAGAAATCGCTTAGGAAAGGGACTTGTCATGGTTGTTCCCTGCTCAGTTATCTATAAGAGTGTTAAAATAGCTTATGCCTGTCTAAGTATGTTTTCAGTAGCATTCAAAATCTCTTCATAACCATACTATGTAGGTTGCAATTATATGGTAGTGAGAATGAGCATCCTCATAGCTGATTCTGTTCTCCATTACGTCTTGATTGGACTGCTGCAGTGCAAACTAGGAGTGTCAGTTCCAGCAGGTAGCCATCCACAGAGATAATTGTCATAGTTCTTGCTTATATGGCACCTTTCCCCCCACAAAGACCTCAAAAAGCCTTACAAGTATAATTACATCTTTCTGCATTGTCATGAGTTAGGAATGCATAATAATTTTGGCCCAGTGGGAAAATTCATGCAAAGGATAAATGAATGATTAGTTCTGGTTATAAACCCAAGTAGACTGTACAGAGAAAGAAGAATGAAATGTGGGCCTCTCCTTTACCTAAGCAGACCTTTCACTGAAAGGAACAGTGCAGAATTTGTCCTATATAGCCAGTTGCTGTCCTTATAGTTCTGTTTTCACTTTAATCTATTTCATTGGACAAGTGTACCTTACTATATAAACTAGAAGTACTCTTGAGAGGTCATTTATGGGTCTATTTCTTCATACAGAATCTTTCTTTCAAGTTCTACACTAAAATAGAGATAAGTAATTACACAAAAGAAGATTTTTCCAATAAGACATCATAAAATCAACATTAGCCTTTAAATGTAAAAGGAAAATATATTTTCAAAGGAAATACTCAAAATATGTGAGCTTTATGTAAATTACATATTTTAAATGTTTATTCTAATAATTTAAATACTGCAGGGAAGAATATCCTAAATGAGAAGCATTAACAAATGTGTCTAAAACATGGTCTTCCCAATATTCTCTGACAAAGTAATGGATGTTTAGTTTGGCTACATATGCATCTGGAAAATTCCAGGAAGCCAGTTTAGCAATTTGTTGTTCTTGTTCTTAGGAGGAATTTGAATTGCAGTGATGGGGAGCAATAAAAATTGTAGCTGTGACATTGGTTTAAGGTATAGTAATAATTAAGGCAGAATTTTTATATAGTACATTTGATCATAGAAATTATGTTTTATCTGCCATCAGACACTATATTTTAATTTTTCCTGGTTTGTAAAGATAGTAAGTTTATCTTTTTTCAAAATAAGTTGTGTCCATAGTTGCATTTCTAAAGAATGTCAATTCCTGGACCTTCTAGTGTTTATTACCTATGCTGGGAGAATGATTTTTTTCAAAAATTTTTAATATGGTCATTTAAAAAGAAATCATAAACAAGGGAAGAACATGATAATGTGGCAAACTTGGCAGGTCTAAATTATAGAATACAAATGTTCATTAAACATAAGAAACAAATTAAGCAAAATGGAAAGGTAATATTTTCTTTCCCTGTTTCGGTAAGAGAGAAACATTGGGCGTTAACAACTGAGAGAAGTTTTCCTATCCTTGTGCCATGAATAGCCGCTAATTAGACAGAGTGTTTGAGCACATTTGAAAGACAAGTTAAAAGCTGGAATGCATAAACCCATGCCAAAAATTGGCAGAATTCTGCAAGAGTCAGCAAACCTAAGTTACTACATTGGGAATTTATGGGGAAACAATAGTCCTGCCAACTTTATGTGGCTTCGGGGGTAATTGTACATTTAAATAAATAAAACCTCCGCATCTGATAAAAAGAAAATCATACATTGTATGCAGATGCACCAAGATAATGCATTATTTTCCATCATCGGAAAATTCCACTTCAGTTGTAATCTTTTACCAGATTTGCAATTGGGCAAATTCTATAAAGTAATAACATGCTAATAAGGATTTAATTTTCATAAATACAACCAAAATGACAGTTTTAAGAACAAATGTCCCTGGATTCCAATAGCATGTACACTAAGAAATGAGAATTTCAAGTAGCTAATTAATATAAATAGTTATCTAGTGGAAATTCCCTAATATTCTCTGTTCTTAATTTAACTTATCATATCTATATTCAAGGGTTTGAAAACTTCACTGTTTTTAGGGACAAGAATTAAATTGTAAACACATAAAGCCATCTACATGTGAGATTTAAAAATTGTTATAGACCAGTGGTTGGGAGACTATGGTGAGCTGTATAGCACAGGCTTTTCATAAAAACATTCATATTTAAACAATGGTCAATCTAAACATTTCAGGCCAGATATAGATGGCTGGCCAGTGCTGGGAAAAGAATGACTCTATCATTCTTAGTCAGCCTTTTTACTGTCTTTGTGACCTTGAATAAGTCACCAGTTCTCCTTCAGGAAGAAGTGAGCATTTCCCTTCACTGAGGTTGTGGAACATAAGGTCAAATGGCAAGAAACAAAGTGGTCTTTAAGGGAAATATATAAGTCAGTCCAGAGAACTATATCCGACATAGTCATAAATGGAAGAAGAGCCTAAAGTGAATATTGATGCTGAGGTACAGAGTCTAACAGGTCAGAATTTCAAGCAGACAAATGAGAATGATCTGATCATATTTAAATATTCAAATAAGTTATTTAAAAATGCCTAGGCCTGTGTTTTCATGGACAAGAATTCAATTTCATCATCTGCAAAATGAAGTTTTTCAAAGTGTGTTCCTAGTCTGTAGGAAAGAAAAAAATAAATGTCCCTTGGTCGCATAGACAGGAAAAAGTCTAAATTAGTTACATCTGTTAGAGAATCACAATGAACCTTTGTACATTTCACCTGAGAAGTACTGCCAATAAGATGTAAAACTTTCACTGTTTGCAGATGATATGATATATAGAAAGCCCTAAAGTCTCCAAAAAACTACTAGAATTAATAAATGATTTCGGGGAAGTCACAGGATACAAAAACAATATACAGAAATCTCTTGCATTTCTATATG
Source organism: Ailurus styani (assembly GCA_002007465.1). Lineage (NCBI taxonomy): Eukaryota > Metazoa > Chordata > Mammalia > Carnivora > Ailuridae > Ailurus > Ailurus styani. The sequence goes on along the minus strand of LNAC01000512.1, from coordinate 716,589 downwards.
GTATAATGAAGTAGCAGAAAGAGAAATTAAGAAAATCCCATTTACAATTGCAACAAAATAATAAAATACCTGGGAATAAACTTAACCAAGGAAGTGAAAGATCTGTACAGTGAAAACTATGAAAACATTGATGAAAGAAATTGAAGATGACATAAACAAATGGAAGGCTATTCCATGCTCATAGATTGGGAGAACAGATGTTAAAATGTCCATACTACCCAAAGTAACCTACAGATTTAATGCAATCCCTATCAGCATACCAATAGGATTTTTCACAGAACTGGAACAAATGATATTAAAATTTGTATGGAACCACAAAAGACCTCAATAGCCAAAACAATCTTAAGAAGGAAGAACAAAACTGGAGGTGTCAGGGAAATAAATCAGTCAGAGAAAGACAAATACCATATGATTTCACTCGTATGCAGAATTCAAGAAATAAAAAAAAAGAGGCAAACAAAACAGACTCTTAAATGTACAGAACAAACTAGTGTACCAGAGGAAAGGCAGGGGTTGGGATGGGTGAAATAGGGGAGGGGGGTTAAGAGTACACTTACGATGAGCACAGAGTGATGTATAGAATTGTTGAAACACTATATTGTACACCTGAAACTAATATAACACTGTCCATTAATTTTACTGGAATTGTAAAACAACCTGGAGGTATCACAATCCCAGATTTCAAGATATACACCATTTAACATTTTTAGCAAGCTTTGCCAAAATGTCCTGGACATCTGAAAATTTTTAAAATCATGCAACATCTATAAGTCCTTAAGAAAACTTTAGAAAACTCTGACCTAGAAAATCTCTTATTTCCAACTCTGAAAGCCTTCCCTAACTATTTTAATAGCTAACTCTTATAGAACATTTACCACATATCAGGCACTATCTATGTGCTTTTCCTACATAAGCTATTTTAATCATCACAACTCTATGAAGTAAGGATTCTTACAGAATGAAGAACTGAATTGGGAAGATGGGCTTTAATTTGTTCAAAATCAAACAGCTAGTGAGGGGTAGAATCAGGATTCAGACCCAGGTAGTCTGAATCCAGAGTCCATGCCCTCAAGTACTCCATGTTCATAGTTTTGTTGTTCAGTTTCAGATATTCAAAAGTGCAAAAAACTTACCTAAACATTTCACAGTGTATTTTTTTATTATTTGAATTTGTAANTCCATGTTCATAGTTTTGTTGTTCAGTTTCAGATATTCAAAAGTGCAAAAAACTTACCTAAACATTTCACAGTGTATTTTTTTATAATTTGAATTTGTAAAAAAAATTATTATTAGAAATATCCTTAGGTCAACTTAACACAAGATTTAGATATCCAGAGACTAGTGAACCTCAGCTTTATCTGTATTTATCATCATGCATAGTTTATAATAAATGAGCTAATGTATGTTCATTACAGTATTTGTTGAAACAGACCTGTCAGGATATCTCCTTGGCAACTGTTAATTAATTGTAGCTGCTTCCTTGGCAACTGTTAATTAATTGTAGATACCTGATAAAAATTGAGCAGTTTGTCTTTGTAAATATTCTGGAATTCAAACCTCTTGCTGATAAAGAATCCTTCATTCATGCATGGGTGAATGTCTTCATTAAACATCACTGATTGAAAAGCTATTTATGCTGTGAATAAGACTGACAAGTTACTTGCTTTCATGGAGTTTTACTATAGCAGGTAAAAATAATGAGTAAGCAAACAAAAAAGATTTTAATTTTTAGTATTAAATATTTAATTTAAAAAGCTTTTAATTAAATAATAAATATTTTCAGTGGTAACCGTTAACAATAAAATGAAAGAGAAAAATAACATAGAAGGTGAAAGTACAGAGGAGATTTTATCTTGGGGAGTGGGGAATGGACTACTGTGAGGAGGACACATCAACAGAGTGGAGGAAAAGCAACCAGCTTTTGGAAGATTTAGGGGAAGAACATGACAGTCAAGAGAAACAGCAATGGTAAAAGTAACAATCACAGAAATTTAAACATTTCTACAATATTTATATAATATGACCTTGGCTTGTTAACATTATTTAATATAACCGATTACTTTGGGACTTGCCCCTTTAAATTACTAGGTGAACTTACAAATGAATCTAAGTCATCAGCAAGATATCTGATTCAGACAGATGAAGATCAAATTGTCAGCGTTACCGGTAGAGAATGTGGCCCAAACGTGTGATCAAGTCCTAACGTTTGCTCTCTTTACCTATGGTGGCAATCATGTTTTCAAGGTCAGCCTTTTGGGGGAAATCACAGCAGTTGGACTCCCCTGTGGGGATGGAGTGATAGGCTCCCTCTGACCCACAGATGCTTATGGTAAGGAAGGAGCAGAGTCAAATGAGGGCATCCCTCAAGCAGGCTGCTGTGAACTGCATAAGCACAGCCCACAGGGGAACTCACTGGTAGAGTAAGGAGGTAAACAAATGAAGATGCTCACCCTCCTACTCATCAGTAAGGAGAAGACATAAAGTCTTGAATTATTCCTCCAGCATGGTGGACCTCACCTAGAGACGATCCCCACCCCCCAACGTCACGCTGCAACCCCAACCAGGGAACATTTGACAACGTGTGGAAATATGTTAGTTGTGAAACCTGCAGAGAGTGCTGCTGATATGCTGCTAACCATCCCTCAATGCACAAGATCGCTGTACCCTAGAAGTCCCTGTGTCCAGCCATGAGGGTAGGACAATGGGGTTTTCTGCAACAAACCACAATGGGAATTTTTAGAGCTTCTTCGCTTTGGACCAAAATCTTTTATATCCTTCAAGGATACGTGTTAATACTGCGGATTTAAGCTACAATGTCAGAACCTCAGCTTTAGATGTACTCTTTTAGTATTTCATTGTTTCTTTTTCACCTATGTAAATATATATGATTCATAGAGCAAATTTCTCCAAAACCCAGCTGAAATGTCACCTCTTCTTAAAATTTCCCTAATTACTAAACTGTTAGATGTTCCTTCCTCTGAGCTCCTATGGCAATCTACACATATTTTTACTTTAGCACCTATCACCGTGTGAACTAATTATTCTTTTAAAGGTATCCTCATTTAGAAAATAAGTCTTTCTGGAGTAGAGACTGTGTAGGATGTGCTAAACTATTCTACAGTACACACAGTAGGCCCCTCTATCAAAGAATTTACCTGTCCAAAAGGTTAGTAGTGCCAAGTTGAGAAACCCTGCATCCCAGAAATCTTTGTAAATCCACAGAAATCTTGGTACCTCCGATGTCCACAAGGAGCCTGCCGTAAGAAGCACAAACTTAAGTGAATAAATGAGTACTAACAGAGAAACCACCAACGCCAAATACCATGGATTCTATTTTATTTTTCTCACATCTTACTTGTTTATATCTTGATGAAATTTAAAACCCATTACATACTTTCAGCTAAAAGGAACATTTGTTGGACAATTTGACAGAACAATTATAGTTTAGCAACTAGCACATGAACAAGAAAAGCAATAGGCCGTATTATGGACTGTCTAAATTCTTGTGGGTAGAGGCAGACAATTTTAAAATTGTAAAAATGTAAGAACTAATATTGAATGATAACTTCAAAAAGAAGAAGTAAGAACATAATCATTTTAAAGATATAAAATGTAAGAAATCGTATATTGGAAAGACAACTTGAAAACAGAAGAACATAATGATGGAAGGAAACTTTGGTAACAGTAATAAACATTGATGGAAACAAGGATCAGAAAAATAAAGCGAGATAAAATTAAGATAAAAGAAATGCTATTTTACATAACAGAACTTAAATAAGCTTCAGGAAAAGTTCAGAAAACCTCATGGGGAAGTCTTTTTTTGTTGTTCCAAAACAGGCAAAAGGAAAAGTGTTGCCCATTCAGAAGAATGGCAAAGGAATCGTAGGAAGCTATGCTATACATTTAAAATATGGTGTCTAGGTATGAATTTGTGAAACAAGGGTTTCAGAAGTAGTAGCCTAAGACCAGCATGGGAAGAGAAAAGTGCTTAGCAGTGCCATAGCGGCTATCTATCGTTTCACAAGAGAATCCAAACTTAAACTACACTGATACACATAAGAAATAATAGGGTTTTTTATACATTGCCTTAATCAACCCACATCTAGAGAATAGTGTTCAATTCTGAGTGCCCCCTGGCCCTCAGAAATAGGAAATGTTTTGGGTTCTGTGGTCCATATAATCTCTGTCTCAACTACTCAATTCCACTCTTGCAGTGAAAAACAACCATCCGTAATGTGTTAACAAATGGGCATGGCTGTGTTCCAATAAAGCTTTACTTACAAAACACAGAGGTGCCAGATTTGCACCTGGCCCCATTTTGGACAAGAAACATTGATAAATACAATAATAGTGTTTAGGGGCCTGGAAATCCTAACACATAAGGAATGATTTAAGAAGTCACTAATAGGGCGCCTGGGTGGCTCAGTGGGTTAAAGCCTCTGCCTTCGGCTCAGGTCATGATCCCAGGGTCCTGGGATCGAGGCCCGCATCGGGCTCTCTGCTCAGCAGGGAGCCTGCTTCCCCCCCCTCTCTCTCTGCCTGCCTCTCTGCCTCCTTGTGATCTCTCTCCTGCTGTGAAATAAATAAATAAGTCTTAAAAAAAAAAAAGAAGTCACTAATATTTAGGATAGAGAGAATATGCATCTTAGAATTAATAAAATTTGTCCTAGGACACTCACGTATAAGACATCCCCATCTCTTCATTAAATAAAATTAATTTTGTCTTGGTTCTCCACCTCTAAAGTTCGGGGAAAAAATTATCTTCAGGCTTATGTGGTATTTTCCTTGGGGATCAGTGAGAACTACACAATTAATAAATCCAGAAAATTGTGGAAAAGACTTCGGTCTTCAGCTCACTGTGGTTCTCACTAGAATATTTGTTGCCTAAGGCTACATGGTTAAGTCCAATGCAGTGGCTCTGCTGCTTCTGTGATTATTTCTCATTCACTTGCCACACCTGGCCACTTGGTCCTTCACCTTGACTCTCAAGTCTTTGGTGCTCATCATTTTCTTATTGGCCTGTGTGGTCTAGGAACAAGATTTTCAACAATCTGCCATTCCTCGATATTCCCAGGGTCAGAATAAAATCTAATTCTCTCTTCATGGGGCCCAGCCACTACCACCCCCTTTCCTAAGAGCACCTATTTAGTGATATAGATCTGGCAAGAGGTGAGGCAGATGTCCTTCTTACAATGGTAGCCACAGTTTCAAAACCATCTTTGGACCGGTGGTCCCACACAGGACTTTCTGGTCATCTTGAAACATATTTTAAGATCTGAGTGGATAAAAGAGGCATATACACGTGAAAAAAAACTGACAGTTCAAGGAAGCAAGTGATAAATATCAAGTAAATCATGAAAAAGAAAACAAATGGTATGTGAGCTAAAAAAGAGGGATAATTGGGCGCCTGGGTGGCTCAGTGGGTTGGNCGGTGGTCCCACACAGGACTTTCTGGTCATCTTGAAACATATTTTAAGATCTGAGTGGATAAAAGAGGCATATACATGTGAAAAAAAACTGATAGTTCAAGGAAGCAAGTGATAAATATCAAGTAAATCATGAAAAAGAAAACAAATGGTATGTGAGCTAAAAAAGAGGGATAATTTTCAGGTGAAATATACAAAAAAAATTCCTTATCTATTTTTTAACTTTTATTTCCAATCAAGACCTTTACCTGAGTTCCAGACTCTTTCCCTCCACCCCCACCTTTCTCTCTCTCTTTCTCTCTCTCTCTCTTTTGCACACACACACACACACACACACACACACACACACACACACCACGTTTCTCTAATTCCATTCCAATATTCCCACACTGGTATTCAATCCAGAAACTATTTTAAATTGCTTTCTCTCCTTTACCTCCCACACCCAGTCAGTCATCATCATTACCAAGCTACGTCTTCACCACAGTCCCATCCATACTGTCTTTGTCTTCTTTCCGGCCCCACTTATATCCTACATCCATTTCAGTCTTATTTGGCCCCTTTGTGAGCATATCCTCTTCCCTATTTCTCACACCGTTTCAAGCTGCCAGGGTGAGCTTTCTAAAGTACAAATCTGATAAATCTTTCCAATCTACATTCTAAAGACTTCCATTGCCTTTAAGCTAAAACTCAGACTCCCTGGCTTGACATGGATAACTTTATGATATGACGGTTGCCTGCATATTATTTCTTATTTCTTACTATTTTTCATTGTTTTTACTAACCTGTAGTCCCTTGAAATGGGCCATGATCTCTTTCAACCCGCCCCTTTGATATTTCCTTCAAAAAAGGCCATCTCCTTGGATTTTATCACCTGATCAATGCTCCAAAATCAAGCATCAGTGGAGCATTTTACTCCCAACACTGAGAAAGTACCTCTCCCTGTGTTCTTTAGAAACCTACACATATAGTTTCTATGACACTTATTCCACTAGGTAAAAATTATCCATTGTCTTAGCTATATCTCTCAAGACTATGAGCTACTTGTTAATATTAATAACATCTTTCATCTTGATAATCCTAAAACTTGAGCGATAATAGGAAATCAATATATTTATGGCATTAGCAAAAACCAAACACAGAAAGCTGATCTTCCCAGAGTGACTATCAGTCTTCATGTTGTTAAATCAAATGGTCTGTTCTCAGATCTATCAGCAGTTTTTGTCACTCGCTTTACCTTGGAACACTTTCCTTACTTGATTCCCATGTCTTCACACTGTTCTGGTTTTTCTCTGATTGTCCCTTGTCACTTCTCAGTCTTCCTTGTTGGCTCATCCTCATGTCATCTTAGACCTATTCTCATCTCATCTACACTCAGTCCCTTAGTTATCTCAGACTCTCAAGACCTGATGGTGTCTCTTTGCTGACCATGCTCAGATTATCTCTCTTGCCTGGACGTCTCTCCTAAACTCTAGGTTTGTGTATATCACTGCCTGCTTGACATCTTTTGTTGACTTTACAATAGAAATCTCAAATTCAACATCTTTTTTTTTCTTCAATTTTACTGAAGTACAATGGACAAATAAAATGTAAGGTATTGAAGGTATATATGGTGATTGTTTGATGTATGCATATATTGTGAAAGGAGTCCTCCTATCTGGTTAATTAACACATCCATCACCTCGAATATTTACCTCTTTTGTATATGGGGAGGGTGTGTGGTGGGGTGGAAAACATTTAAAACCACATCTCTGATCTACCCAAAACCCTGTTCTACCCTGTCTCCTTTATCCATCAATTACAACTTCATTCATCCTTGTAGTTGCTTAAACCAAAACACAATTTTAGCTATATTTGACTCTACTTTCTCTTACTTGCCACAGACATTTCAGCAACAGAACTTTTGATTCTAATCTTAAATATGTTCAGAAGCCAACCGCTTCTCACACCTTTACTACCACCAGCCTGCTCCAAACTACTATTTCCTCTCATTCGGCTTCTTCCATGAGCCTTGTATTTGATCTCCTGCCTTCCACTTTTGTCCTTCTCAGTCTATTTACAAGCCTGTAATCACAGTTACCCTTTAAAATAAGTAACTTCGGTCACACCCTTGATCAAAACCTTTTAGTGACCTTTCACTTTAGTCAAAATCAAAGCCAACATCTTAACATTGGGCTGTAAGACCTCATATTATCTAACTCTTCATTATCATCTCTTTACTCCCCCCATCTCTCACTCTGCTTTACCCACAGGGTCTCCTAGGATGTCTTCAAGCAAGCAACATGTCCCTGCTGTAGAGTCCATGCACTAGCATGTTCTTTCATTTCCTTTAAGCCTTGGCTCAAATTTTATTTTCTTAGTAAGGCCTTACCTGGATCTCGCTTCTAAAAATTGCAGTCCCCTATATCCATTCTTCATATCTACCTCTTCTGTGAAGTTTTCACCATAACACTGATAACCTTCTAATATCTTATTTTATTATACTTATTTATTTAGACATATATAAATTATATAAATATATTCTTGTATATACTTATATAAATATATACTTACATAAATTATACAAATATAAATATATTTATTTATACTTATATTTATTATACTATAAAGCCAGGTAAATCTGATGGAGGGGTGGTTATTTTGGTATTTATACTTAACTGTTTATTGCAATTTATTGTAATTCTCCCACCAGTGCCATGTGAAATCCCTTTGGGCAAGAGTTTTTGCCCCTTTTGTTCACTGCTATCCTCTAAACTATGAAAGATTATCTGGTGCTAAATCTTTCAATAATAGTTGCTGAATGAACAAAGGGTACACACATTTTTGCATTTCTGAGTACCTGACAGTATCTGGATCATAGTAGTATTTTAATGTTCAGAAAAACTCTATGAGATAATTAATTAATGTAGCCATTTTAAAGATAAAGGAACTAAAATTTCCAAGATTTGAGTCAATGATGCCTCCAGAATTTCTGTATAGTCAGGACTTAAGGATAGCCTCCTGGTCAGTGGGAAGATAAAAAAGCTTGGAACTCAGAAAAACACTATCTTTTCTTACATGGTATGCTGTACTTGAGAATGGCTTAAGAAGTGCTGATTTCATGTGGCACAAACCAATGTACCTCTACCTTTGGCACCAAATCCTGCTCAAGGTTTTACCCTTTTACAGAGCTATATCCCAGCCAATATCATTAGGAGACAATGAATACAAGAGTCTGTCTAGGGCGCCTGGGTGGCTCAGTGGGTTAAAGTCTCTGCCTTTGGCTCAGGTCATGATCTCAGGGTCTTGGGATCGAGTNTGGTATGCTGTACTTGAGAATGGCTTAAGAAGTGCTGATTTCATGTGGCACAAACCAATGTACCTCTACCTTTGGCACCAAATCCTGCTCAAGGTTTTACCCTTTTACAGAGCTATATCCCAGCCAATATCATTAGGAGACAATGAATACAAGAGTCTGTCTAGGGCGCCTGGGTGGCTCAGTGGGTTAAAGCCTCTGCCTTTGGCTCAGGTCATGATCTCAGGGTCTTGGGATCGAGTCCCGCATCGGGCTCCCTGCTCAGCGGGGAGCCTGCTTCCTCCTCTCTCTCTGCCTGCCTCTCTGCCTACTTGTGATCTCTCTGTCAAATAAATAAATAAAATCTTTAAAAAAAAAAAAGAGTCTGTCTACAACAGAAGTTCATTTAGGGAAGTAGAAAATGACAAGATTGATGATGAAATGATGGCCATATTGTGGGGTTTTAGAATGCTTTGCTCAGAATTGATTTCACCCATTGGTTCCCAAATCTGTGAAAATTCTTAAAAATGTAGATGTTGTGGATCCACCCTATACCTCCTACTGGTATAGACATTTAACGAACTTCCTGGATTTGTGTTAAGCAGCCAGCTCTGTATTCCTACCATAGATTGGCTTTTGGAAATATGGTAAGCAGGTGGCAGTTTGCATATATTGTTATGTATTTGCAGTTTACACCTCTCTGTAAAATACTCCCATTTCTGTGCACTATAAACCAGGTAAATCTGACAGGGGGTGGGTGGAATGTCTTTGGAGCAATGTGTCATGAACTGCCTCATAATAGTATTTTTCTCCATCTGTTATAGGTCAATGCACAAACTGGCCCAGTTGGAAAGACTTGACCTAGGCAATAATGAATTCAGTGAGCTGGTAAGCAAATGTATTTTCTGAACTTTATAAATACACCCCAGGAGATTATTTCTCTTGTCCCTATAACCCCAGGTATTAAATTATCCAAGTGCACATTTGCATTTCTAAATACAAAAAACAAAATGAAACCCAGGAAATAGAGTGATTGACTATATAGTAAACCATAGAGAACTGGATAGTATTAGATATATAAAAAAGGAGAGAAAGAGAGAGAAGTGGACAAGGTAAGCAGATGCAAACTGACAATTTTGAGCACGAGCTATGAGCGGACACCAAGTTCAGTGTGTCACATATGTTATCTCATTTAACCCTTATTTGACATGTTGCCACATTACCTTTATGGAAATGAGCTCAAAGTGGTCACCAACTTACACAGCTTTTATGTCGTTGGACAAGAATTAAAGCAAGATTTGATTAACTCAAAGATCATACCCTGAAGACTTCTGCCTTTGAGAATGCTTAGTGGAAGGGAGGGTTTAAAGGCCTTCTATTTACCATTGTACTGAAAGTTTCTTTCTAGTGAATACATATTACCATCTTACTGCCACCAAAATTGACAGAATTCTGACCGTTCCTTTCAGGCTTAAGTTTTCTTTAAAATATGCCTGAAGACCAAAATCTCAAATGCAAATTAGAAAGCAAAGAGTCCTTCATAAGCACTCTTTCTAATTCAGAAGTCTCCTCTTAAACACCTTCAAGTTTCAAAAATGCAATTCATCTAAAATGTATTTTAACTATTTTTAAATTAAAACATTTAATTAAGTAATCAACTATTCTCTCCCAGCTGTGTTGCTAATAATGTGACCTTGGGCAAATTACTTAACCTCTCTAAACCTCTTTTTCAATTTCTGTAAAATGGAAGTTATAATGGCTCCTCCTTTAGAGGGTTTATGTGAGAATTAAATGAGATAATGCATGTGCAGAGCCTGGAAAAAGGGGATCCTCTGTAAATGCCAGTATCCAGGGTATAATCCACACCTCATCTTGAATGTGCAAAGCATTAACTTGTTTGACTTTGACCATAACTAATCTCGCCATTATCCCAGCCTCTATCGGCTAGCTGTTTCTTGAGGGTAAAAGCTGACATGAATTCTTCTGCAATTAAAAGTGTAGTCTGATTTAAGAAGTTACAAGATCCCTTTGGGTTGTGTTCATCTTCCTTGCAAAACAATCCTGTCCGTCATGTATCTTCACACCTTCCCCTGCCTCTCTTCATAACACGGAATTTAGGCATGTACAAAGGAGACTATACATCTTTCTGAAGAAAAGGGATTCCTTGGTCTCAGGCTGGTTTTCAGAAGTGTGCTGGCAGACGTGCTGGCCTCTGGCCTGGTACCTGCAGCTGATCCTGCCTCTTGTGTTAAATCTGGAGTTTTGAAGCCATAGTCAGTAGTTTGGGCTCAGGAACTACTCCGCGCGGGTACTGGCCAGCTCCCTCTTGCTCGCCTTGTCACCACTCAGCTCTCATTGGCTGTTAGATATATTAGTTTCTATCCTGTCTCCCTTCCAGCATCAGTCTTGTCAGACCATCCCCAGTTTCTGTTGTGAAGACTTAATGCCAATAGTGACCCTATAGCCTACCTGCAGGCTCTCAGGGTCCACATGATGTGTAAACTGAGAGAGGCCCAGTGAAAATAAACTTTGGAGCCTCCCTCCTCCTACATCATGCCACCAGGTTTGCCCTGTTTTGGATGCACTCAACTTTGTTATAGGGCAGTTTGCAAGGTGGCCTCAACACAGATAGGGGGGCAAAACGACTCAGTACATAATCTAACGTACCTCAGGCTTTTTTTATGGTAGATGCTTATTAATAATGTAGGTAGACAGATTTTGAAGGGTAGGGAATAGCCATGGCAAAACTGTTTTGTACTGGGAGTTTAAAAATCAGTTGTTAAGAAGCTACAGTCTGCCCAGGAGCTAGGTCTAATGGTTGAAAGAACATGGACATGGACCGTGGATTCAGACAACTGAGGTTTGACTCTCAATTCCATCACTGGCTAGCCAGCTAACTTTGGGCCTGTAGCTCACACTCTATCTTCAGTGTCCTCTTCAATAAAATAAGAGTATAAAATCTATCTGCCTCATAGGCTTTTTGGGAAAATTCCATGCAAGAGAATCTATAATAAACACTCGATATATGTTTCTATGAATTTTGATTCTGTCAGGTATATGACTTTGGAAATCAAACCTATAAATATCTGGACCAAAAAAGATGCATAGGATATATTTATATGTTTTTGAAAATAGACATAGTAAAAATAATCTTAAAAAACATATTATTTTAACTTATGCTTTATGGTATCTAAGAAATCATCATTGAGGAGATTTATTTTTTCATTTTTGAACTCCCAAAATTCCATGCTAGTCACAAAACAAGTCTGTAAAAGCAAACAACAAAAATAAGTTTTTTATTTGTCCCTGAACCACTTATTCCATAATACTGAGTTACTTGGCATTGGCAGCAGGGAGGAGGGTGGGGAGTATAATTATGGAATTTCACATTTCTGTCATTCACTTTTAATCAGATGTCTGGCTTTTATTAGTCATATGTGTGGGACTAGCTCTTGTTTCCCTGAAAGTAACAACTTTTAATGAGAAAATAAGAGAATTTGCTTTGATAAGAGGCCTCTAGAAACAATGTCATGTGTACGGAAGGGGAAAAGTTCCATTCTGTAACTAGGTATTGACACCTAGGAGATTACTGTTAGAGAATTCATTTTGTGTGACATTCTAAAGAGACAGATATGGAGAGAAGATGATAATAAGTAGAAAAAAAATCTTACACTGTGAAAGTCTAATAAAAAGAACAGAAATTTGCTTGCTTGAGACTCAATGTAAATATCCTAAATTTGGTTTGAAGTAGAAAGATCTACTTAAGGATGCCTTTGTCATAATGAAAGATTCTAAACAGAGAAAATTATTTTACATTTCTAACAGCAGTAACCACCAGAAAATACTGGCCAAAGTTCTGAGAACATAATGGATTCTCAAAGTTTCTTTATTATTGTGGCTTATTTTTGTCAATATAAAATTAACACATGTCCATTTTTTTAATTTAAAAAGTTAAAAGAATTGTAAAAATTATAGTAAAAGTCATCCATGATCTCATCCTCTTATATAACCATATCGATACTTTTAGTATATTCTCCCCCTTCCGCCATCATTTTCTTTTTAATTAGACCAATTTATTCAGGGCCAGGTCAGAGATGAATTCTTAAAACTCCTCTGTAAACTCTGGGTAGTCAGCCTTCTAACTGTCACAGAATAATCAGAAGCTTCTCAAAGTTATAGAATGGTCAGGGACACTAAAACAGATTCAGCAATTGCCATGGGGCCCAGGAGCCCTATGACAAGTATATATTTTAGGTATCTACAGATCTATCCAATGAATTAAGAGTCCTATTCAACTAAGCACTGGTAGTGGAAATAACAAAGACCCCCAAATCACCATGAGGGAGGATACTAGAAAAGGAAGCAGACTGAGCAGCAGAGCCTGGAGGAAGATGGGATCAGTGGATCCAGAAACAGTGTGAGGGCATATGACCATCCCCCTAATCAAGCCCCAGCATCCAGCTCCCAGCCTCTCATTCCCTTCCCTCTCCCTTTCCAGTATTGAAGGATAATAAAATGTCACTCAGATCCCTCAAAAACTCTGCCATGGGAACCTTCATCAAAAGTCAGCTCTAAGAAACAAAACAAGAAAGCTTCTTTGCAAACCAGAAAAAGAAAAGCACTGAGCCCAGAGGAGGCAAAGGGCAGACTGCAAAGTGGTCTGTGCGTGGTTCAGGGTACGGCAACGTATGCAGGCAGACATGGCCTACAACCTGCTGACAGCAGCAGGGAGAGTGACACCATTGACCGCAGCAGCGAAGGAAAACAGAGAGGATGGTGGTCACTGGCGTTATGTGGGAGGTTTCCTAGTCTCCACGCCCCTCCCTGCCACAAAACCACTAAAAGAAATAACTGGAGAGGAGGATCCCAGGAAAGGACTGATTTCTTGATCTCCTGCTGTTCGAGTGGAGGGAGGCCAGAGAAGTGAGATTTGAAATTGCTCTGTAACTGCCGCATAATTCGTACTGGTTCTATGTGTTTTTATAGAGATAGGTCTGTTTACCAAATTGAAATTATAGGACGCATTCTATTTTATATTAATGCATGATGATCAAATTCAAATAAATTATTCACAAACATGTTTTAGAAGCTTTCTCTGCAGCTGAATTAGGGAGATTGTCAAATAGTAGCCAAAACGTAAGTAGTGAATTGATATTCAAAATTAAGAGAAAATAATAAAATCAGAGAGGTTTGAAATTTTATTATATCAAATATGAGACATATAAAATGATATATGCAGTATATGTTTAAGTTACAAAACATAGTAAAATGGGTCTCTGTGAACCCACCACCATATTTTTATGAATCTGCCTGTCCCTCATCCCTCATCAGATTGGTGCTTTTTTCATATGTTGGTGGCAGTTTGTGTTTCCACTTCTGTGAAATGCCTACTTATGTATTTTTGCTCATTTATCTATTGGATGTCTTTTTCTTGTAGACGTACCAGGATCTATTATATATTCTAGATGCCAATCTTCTGTTGGTTATATGTGCTACAGATACCTCCTCCCAGTCTCTGCAGTTTTCTGTTTAATTTCTTCTTGGTGTCTCTTGATGACCTGAGGTTCTTAACTGTAATGTAATAAAATGCATGCTTTTTTTTATGCCTAGCATATTTTGTCTTGCTTAAGAAGTTCTTGCCTCCCCAAAGTCAAATAGATCTTTTCATATGTTTTCTTCTAAAAGCTTGAAGGTTTTATTATTTATAGTCAGATGTATCTCCATCTGGGCTTAATTATTTTGCATTGAATGTATTTTTTTTTCAGAAAAGATAGTTTTCCAAGCAACATTTATAAGCAGCCCTTCCTTTCCCCATAAATGAGTGCAACCTCTTAACAAAATATGATTTCCATATATTCATAGGTTACGTTCTTCATTGGTTAGTTTACGACCAATGGGTCCAAAACCATACTATCTTAAGTAGCACAAACAATGCTTTTGATATCTGATAGAGTAAATCTCTACAACTTAGGGATCTGGACACTTAGTTTTATATAAATTTTAGAATTAGTTTATCAAGTGCCTTAAAAGAGAAAAATATCATTGGAATTTTATTAAAAATACATTGATTCTATAAATTAATTTTCATTGATTTATGATAAATTGATATTTTATGATATTGACTCTCTTTATACATGATGTATCTCCATTTGTCCATTTTAATATCTTTCAGTGAAGTTTTATAATTTTCTTCAAAAAAGGTTTTACACATTTTTAGTTTATTTCTAAGTACTTCATCATTTTCTTGTAGTTATAAATGTATCTTTACAAAACTTGTAGTCCCCAATGTTTTATTGCAATTATACGTAATCCACTTGATTATTTAAATTTATATTTAGCTGCCATCTAAACCCTATTATTAACATAAATAATTTGTCTATAAATTAGAGATTTCTGTGTAGGTAATCAAATAATCTGAGAATAGTTGAATAGAAGCAAATGTTACTGTCTGATATCTGATATAATAGGAATGCATTTAATGTTTTATTATTAAGAATATTCTTTACTGTAAGTTTGGCATAGTATTTATTTGACACTGAGAGAGATCACAAGTAGGCAGAGAGGCAGGCAGAGAAAGAGGAAGAAGCAAGCTCCCTGCTGAGGCCCGATGCAGGCCTTGATCCCAGGACCCTGAGATCATGTCCTGAGCCAAAGGCAGAGGCTTTAACCCACTGAGCCACCCAGGAGCCCTTGAATAGATACTCTTGAGTTCAGATCTTACCTTCCTATCTCTACAGTACAGAGAAAATTTATCATGAGAAGATGCTAAACTCTATAACAATTTTTTCTGATGATAACATTTTTTCTTATTCATCTGTTAATGCTATTAAATTATATAGAGGATTTTTAAGATATTAAATATGTATTGTTTTATTATTTTTATTAAGTTTTTTATTTTAATTCCAGTATAGTTAACATATAATATTCTGCTAGTTTCAAGTGTACAGTACAGTGATTCAACAGTTCTACACATTAACCAGTGCTCATCATAATAAGTTGCTCTTTAATCCCCATCGCTTATTTCACTCATCCCCCTATCCACCTCCACCCTGGCAACCATCATTTTGTATTCTATAGTTAAGTGTCTGTTTCTTGGTTTGTCCCCCTTTTTTCCCCCTTTGCTCATTTGTTTTGTTTCTTAAATTCCACATATGAATGAAATCATATAGTATTTAAATTTCTTGGACTGACTTATTTCACTTAGCATTATACTCTCTTGAGCTATCCACGTTGTTTCAAATGACAAGATTTCATTCTTTTTTATCACTGAATAATATTCCATGTATCTATACCACATCTTTTTTTTTTCTATACCACATCTTTATCCACTCATTTATCAATGGACACTTGGGCTGCTTCCATAATTTGGTTATTGTACATAATGCTGAAATAAACATAGGGGTACAGGTATCTGAATTAGTGTTTTTGTGTTTTTTGGGTAAATATCCAATAGTGATTGATGGATCATAGGGTAGTTCTATTTTTAACTTTTTAAGACCCTCCATACTCTTTTCCAAAGTGGCTGCACCAGCTTGCATTCCCACCAACAGTGCAAGAGGGCTCCTTTTTCTCCACATCCTCACCAACACTTGTTGTTTCTTGTGTTTTTGATTTTAGCCATTCTGGCAACTGTAAGGTGATAGCTCATAGTGGTTTTCATGTGCACTTCCCTGATGATGAGTGATGTTGGGCATCTTCTCATGTGTCTCTTGGCCATCTGTGTATCTTCTTTGAAAAAATATCTGTTCAAGTCCTCTGTCCATTTTTTAATTGGATCATTTGTTTTTTGGGTGTTGAGTTGAGTCAGTTCTTTATATACTTTGGATACTAACACTTTACTGGGTATGTCGTTTGCAAACATCTTCTCCCATGCTTTCTTAATTTTATTTATATAGAGGATTTCTAATGTAAAACTGCTTTTGCCTCTCTGAAAGAAATGCAACATAGTCATGATATGTTGATTATCCTGACCTTCTACATAAACTACATTCAGTTTAATCTTTTTCTGGGATTTTTAAAAAACCTATGCTCATGTGTTTCATTTTTATACATTATTCTTGTGTGCTTTCTTTATCTGTGGGTTAATGTTTTTCATCAATTTTAGAAAATTATCAGCCCTTATCTCCTCAAATATTCCCTTTTATCTCTGTGTTCTGTATCTTCCTCTGGAGTTTGAACTAAATATGAATATGAGTATGATATTTACGTGATTTTAAAATGCTATTTTAATAATTATTTTGTAAGGTCTTTTTTTTTGAAAAGTAACAAGATAAGGGGTAATTTAAGAGATGTTTATGTCATCTCCTTAAAGAAAGTCTTTCTGCCTCTCTACCTAAAATTATCCAGTATTAGTTTTCCACTATTTGAGGTATGATAGTTAGATCATTTTAAGAGTACTGTCAATTCTTTGAACTGTTTAATGTACTCATTACTGACAGGAACATTTCTAAATTATGGGCCACTCATTCTGGATTAAAGAACACAACATGAATTTTAAAAAACAAACACCTGAATTTTAGTAACAAAAAATATTTAAAGAGTAAAAAATATATATATTTTAGGTGATAAAAAAATTAATTTTTAAAATACAATGCAATGATCAATTGCATTTAAAGTCTAGGGAATTCATCAGGAAATGAGCAGTATCATTCTAACTATCTAATATTTGAGACAGTGTGTCAAGAAGTCTTTATAAAAACATTTCATAAATTCAACCATCCATGAACTATATTAGAGGATTGATATCCCATAAAACTTCTCCTTAGAAAAGCTTAAAAAATATCACCATTTTGAATGCTTAGGAAGTCTACAGATCACCATAAGCAAGAATTTCTAATATCAGTATTCAAGCTGACTTACTTTAATTGATTTTTATCACTTTATTTGTAGGGTTAAATAAAAATTTCAAATAGATAAATAAAGAATGGAGACACTGAGAAGAAATATCAATAGTTGTATAGTGTTAGGGTGGAAAGATTTTACTGTAGCCTTCAAGATTCTTCCAGCTGGTCTAAGAATTAATTTGACATCAGACAGATTAACAGGAGGGGGGAAAAAAGTTTAATTGAATGTGTACGAAGTCCCAATAGTGAAACTGAGACCCAAAGAAATGACCAAGGCAGGCAGTTTTTATGCTTTTTAGACAAAAAGAAATGACCAAGGCAGGCAGTTTTTATGCTTTTTAGATGAAAAGACAATAAATCTGTATAAAATTGGCAAGACAAAGAAAACTTATGTTTGAGGGTTTCATTTAGTAAGGAATTCTAAACAGAATTTGGGCTAGGCTGAAATAGTAAATTAGCAAAAATACAAGCTTCGTTTATACAGCTTTCTTGGCTCTGAGTTCTCTATCTCTGATAATAAGAATGTCTCTACCTCCTGGTACAGGGAGAGTACCTTTCACATGGGAGATTTTATCTCCTGGTTTCTAGAGACAAACAGGAGTCAGAATGTTCTTACACTTAAGTAACTTTTAGTTCAAAATATGCTGAAGTGGTACATTTTGGGCTACCTCCCTTTGGCTCCTACAATGGAATATTTATTTGGACTATATAAATGATACAAATGTGTTTTCATAGAAATTTGAAATAATTGAGTACTTTAGCTAATGATTTAACTTGTAATTTAAATTGACTAGAATTAAATTAAACTCATCCTACTAAAAGTATAGCTGCCATTGGCTTCACCTGCCTGGTTTGCCCAAGCTGTGCTCATTTTTAATTAGCTAGGATGCATGTGTACCTGAGGCAAGCACTCTATTTGCATATCTAACAATTTCCTTCATAAGTAATTACAGCATAGGTTTGCCATATCTACTAATCAAGTTTTGTCAATTATTTTTTCATGTAAAACTTATTAAAAAGAACAAAATAGTAAAATATAATTTGGAATCTTTTAAATGTTCTTAGGGAAAATATTTGAGACATCCTAATTATTAACTCCTCCATCTCCTGCATTTGTAAACTTACTTAGGATGTTGATTGTAGATGTTCATCACAGGCATTGCCAGAGGTTATTAATATATCAAAAGAAATTTGAAAAGTGAAACATTTTTTTAAATTATTAGAGCCACATCAATTTTTGCATCAGTGAAGGCCCAGTCAGGGGATGGAAACTATATCATTTGTTTAGCGAAGAAAATTTAATATAAAGAACAGTTACTCATGTATTAGAAAACTGAAAGGACAGAAAGGGGACACTGACGATCACAGAGGTGATAATTGTAGGAAGCAGCTAGCACCTCTGGGGTAAGGATCAAATGGAAGAAGGCAGTGCACAGGACTCAGACCTGTAAAGAGGCTGGTAGTGGTGTCTCTCAGGGGCCGTGATAAAGCTGGTTCTAGGTGTGTGGGAAAACTACAGATGGGGGACTGCTGCTGTTGTTGAAGCTTAGTGTCACCACAGAGACAACTGCTGCTGTTGAAATGCTAAAATGACCAGGAATTCAATAGAAGAAGCCCCATCTTCCTCCTCTAGCCTCTTAGTCTCTCTCCAGTCCACCCAACCATCAGTGCCTGACACAAAGCCTCCTGTTAAAATAGAAATGTTAACCTCAGAATTTCAAAGTAGAATATAGAAAAGTGAGCTCCCTGCTAAAAGGCAAGAGTTACACATTTAAAATAAAACACATGTAAGAAATGATGATAATAAGTAAATAAAATAAAACAAGTGTTTACTTTTGCAGACTCTGTTTTGGCATCATTTCCTCCAGATAGTTTTTCCTGCACTTAGTGGAGCACCATGTCCCCAGCTGGCAATTGATAAAAGTTTCTGAGTGAATGAATGAATCATTTGAATTTAAAGTAAACAGTTCAGTCAATTTTCATCACCAGAATCATGCCTATATAAATTGGAAATTTTTAATTCAAACTAAACAATAATAGAAGTGGGAGAAACAGTTTAGTTTACCTGAAAAGCAATCATTCTACAATTAGCTATCCTTTAAGAAATCAATTTCAATTCACTGAGACAAACTTCCATATGACTTTCTCTATGAAACTCTAAAGTACACAATTTACCACTGTGATCAATAAGTAAATAAGACTGTATTTCCACTAACTCTGGAATTTGAAAGGCATCCTTTATGAATCATTCAATTAAAATGTATTTTCTGACTGAAAATAATTGTGGAGGCTTCTTTTTATAAGACAATCATATTGGGGTCTCCACTTTTATAAATACCACATCTGTTGACCTACGGCTTTAATAAGAAAGCTCCAATGTCATATATGCAAATAAAGAAACTCATTTTTTTGCTTTCAAACTTTCCCTTCCCTAGCAATAAAATAACGCATCTTTGCCTGTTTTCAAAGGAAGCAGTTTTTCCCTCATTGTCATTTCTCCTTACTGCAATATCATGACTAGGTACCATGAATGAAATTAATTAGCTCTGTTTGCCTTTCCATAAATAGATTTTTCTAAGAATGGCATATATCTCAATGTAGTCAAGTATCTTGGTGTTTCTGTCAACAGTTTCTACCAGAGAAATTAAAAGAAAAAATTCCCTAATCGAACCAGGGCAAACTATATCCAATAAGAGTATACATTTGTAATCAAGACTTTACAAAGAAAACAGAAGTATTATGCAATCATGAAGTAAACCCAAGAGTATATTCTTGAATTATGAATAGGGATTGTGAATCACCCAAAAAATAAAAAAATGAAAACTGCATTTAAAGTAATCAAACTAAAATTTACTTCTTCCTCCCGCATTTGCTGAAGGGGTAATATTTGGACATATGATCTGAAATTGAATTAATAGAAAAAAATGTATTTGATTTCAGGTTTTACAATAAACTAAAACTAAAAGACAATGAAAGCATCAAGAAGAAATATAAAGGAAGGAAACATGCAAATATCTGGGTAGCAGATGGTTCTGGACAAAGGAAAGAGAAATTATAAACACCTGAGATGAGAGCAAAACTGACATGTGAACAGCAAAGAGGACTAAAATGGATGGAATAGAATAAGTTAGAAGAATAGGTGAAAAATTAATTGTGAGGGTAAAGGAGAGTAGATAGAATCCTATAAGAAATTTTAAGGATTTTGCATCTTATTCTGAGTAAAATGGAAGCCCTTTGGAAGGTTTTGAACAAGTAGAATCTGTGGTCTGACATATTAAGTTATATTACATTACATTGCATTATATTACAGTACATGTTACATGTTTCATGAATTCTGTTACCTTACATGAATTACATTACATGAATTGCATTACATTACATTACTTTACATTACATTACATCACATTACATTATCAGGATCACTTTGACTGCTATGTTGAGAACAAGTGGAAAATGGGGCAAGGTGAAGTCAAAGAGACCTGTTAGAAAGTTATTGCAATATATAGGCAAAAAATAATAGTGTCCTAGATTGAGGTAGTAGCAGTGGAGGTGGTAAGGAGTTGATTTCTGGGTAAATTTGAAGGATATAGCCAGAGGTAGGAACTGAATTTGTAAACTGGGGATACTTCCTTTCAATAAGTAATGGAAAATTAGGAATACATAATTAATTACAAAAGCGAAATGCTTATTAGGATGGAAAAAGAAACTATGAGTTTTAAATTACAAAATTGAAGTTAATAAAATAAAATTTTGAAAAGCTAACAGATGCTGTTAACATCAGTAGGTCCAGGAAAATAACATAATAACACACACATAATGTTCTTTTTCTCCCTATGCTTTGGCTTTATGCTCTTTGACAGTCTTCACATGACATATATCTTATAATATCATTTTCTATGAAGATAAAAGAAAATAGTCCAATGTTTAGCATGATTTATACTACTGATAGTTCAGAAACATTCATTTCAGCTTTACGATTTTTCACTGATACACCTTAAAAGATTTTAGGATTGTTCCAAATTTAGGAAAACCTCTGTCTCCATACATTTCAAGCCTGTTCCTCCTCCTCCACCAATGTACTTCTGGTGCTGGGAACCAAAAGGAATGTTTACGTTCAGTATGTCTCCTGGCCTTGCACTTTCATGTCATTATGGTCAAGGAAGTTTGCACAATGGGCAGGAGAATTACCGAAGTCTTTTCTACCCTAGGTAACTAGCAACAAGTTACCTATTTGCAAACAAGATTGAAAATCATATAAATATATTCCACCAAAGCTATATTCCCATGCAACTTCATTGTATCCAACTCCCCAGAATGCCTGTGGCCATTCCATCACTACATGACATGAGGGAAACTACAACATATGGAAAGTCAGGATAGAAATTTTAGTTAAAATGATTTACTTGGGGTGCCTGGGTTGCTCAGTGGGTTAAGCCTCTGCCTTCAACTAGGGTCATGATCTCAGGGTCCTAGGATCGAGCCCTGTATTGGACTCTCTGATCAGCGGGGAGCCTGCTTCCCCCTCTTCCTCTGCCTGCCTCTCTGCCTACTTGTGATCTCTCTCTCTCTCTCTGTCAAATGAAAATAAATAAATAAATAAATAAATAAATAAATAAATAAATAAATAAAGACAAAATAAAATGTTTTACTTTTAACCCAGTATTCCAGGACGAGGCATATACCAGTATCCCTTTCCCATTGCTGAACTGTAACAAATGACCACAAATTTTAGTGACTTAAAACAGTACAAGCTTATTATCTTATAGTTCTGGAGGTCAGATGTCTTAAAATTAGCATATCATCATGGCTTTTTTCCTTCCAGGATTCATGGGAGAATCTGTGCCTTGTCTTTTCTAGCTTCTAGAGGCTGTCTACACTCCTCCACTAGTGGGCCCTTTCTTACATCACTTCATTGTCTGTATTAGACAGTACATCTCCTCCTCTGTCTGCTTCCATTATTACATTTCTTTCTCTGCCTTCTCTGACCCTTCTGCCTCCCTCTTCTAAGAACCTTGGTGGTTACATTAGGATCACCCAAATAATCCAGGAAAATCTCTTTGTCTCAAGAGCCTTAAGTTAATCATATCAGCAAATTCTCTTTTACCATGTAAGGTAACATATTCACAGATTCTGGGGATCAGATCATGGGCATCATTGGAAGTCCGTTATTCAGGCTACCATAGTCTGGCCTCTGTTTGCAAAGACTCATGTCTGACCCACATGAAAATGCACGCAAGCCAACCCAAGTTCCCCAGAAGTCTCATCCATCACAATGTTGACTCAAGTACAAAATCTCATCTAAATCTCATCTGTTCAGAAGTCCCAAATTTCATCATCTAAAGCATCTAAATTAGGCATGGGTACGTTCCGGATAAAATCCATCCTGGAGCAAAGCTCCTCTCCATCTGTAGACCTGTGAAACTAGAAAACAGTTCATCTGCTTCCAAAATACAATTGTGGAATAGGCATGGGATAATAGTTATAGATATTCCCATACAAAAAGGGAGAGGGGTGGGGAATAGGAGTACAAAAGGACCGTACCCTCAGAACAGTTTCAGAATCCAACCAGGAAAACTCCATTAGGTTTCAAGGCCTGGGAATAACATCTGTGGCTCAAGATTTATTGCTCTGTGCCTATAACTCCACCCTCTGAGTCATCCTTCCTTTTCTAGGAAGGTACACAAGTTTTTGCAGTCAAGTAGATTGAACAACCTGTTTCATACCTCTAGAATTTTAGGACCTAGCTATCTTCTCTCATTTTGTCCTCTCTCTGTCCCTTTCAACCCATGCTGTCAGTATTTCTGTTGATGCAATAGTCTTAAGAACCTTGTGGGTCTCCCTTGTATATCTTGATGATTTTTTCACTGCCCAAGAAGTTCCTTTAAAAACCTTCCTTGGATAATCCCATCTCTCCTCCTAGCTTCTTCTAAGATGTCTGACAGGTTCCATGAGACACCTACCTAATCTCTTCAGAACCCTCTGTGTGAATGAATGAATGAATGAATGAATGAATGAATGAATGAATGAATGATCTGACCTCTTAATATTTACAAGGCACTAGCAAAAGTTTGCCTAGACACATCCTTGGCTTTCCTTCCTGGTAGTGAATCTCCTAATTGTAGCTTTTTTCTTTCTTCCTTTTTTTTTTTGGTAATCTGGATAAGATGAGAATTTCCCATAAGTCCTGGTTTCCTTTTGCTTAACAGTTCTTTCAGTGTATCTCTTTCTTCTTGCATTTTACTGTAGTCAGCAGATAGAAACCAGGACACACCTTCAAAACTTTGCTTGGCAATCTCTTCAGCTAAAAATTAAGTTTACCTGTTGCAAGCTCTGCTTTCCATATAATTGTATGACACAATTCAACTATTATAAAGATCCCTTTTCCTCCATTTTCCATGTTAACACATTTTTTCATTTCCTTTGCTCTCAGCTAGTATTGTTTTGACTGTTCATGTTGCTACCAGTAGTCTTTTCATGATGATTTAGGTATTCTCTAAGATGATACAGATTTTCTTAACCATGCTTCCTTCCTTCACTTCCTCGAGTCTTCCTTAGCAGAGAGTTATATCATCCATACTGCTACTAACACTGTGTTCAAGGCAGTCTAGGTTTTTTCTGTCACAAATTTATAGCAAGAATTTTTTTAGTTTCTGTCCCCTACCCAATTCCAAAGCCACTTCTACATTTTTAGTTAATTATGGCAGTCACCCACTTCCAAGTTCCAACATATGATGCCCATCATTGAACTATAATAAATTATGACAAATTGAGTGATTTAATACAACACAGATTTTATTATTTTAAAGTTCTGTAGGTGTCATTAAGGTTGTGTTCCTTCAGGAGGTTCTAGAGAAGTATCAATTTTCTCTCTTTTTCCAGCTTCTAGAAGCCACCTACATTCCTGAGCCCGTAGCCACGTCCTTTCACCACTTCAGCTTCTGTTTCTGTCATCATATCTCCATTTTTGCCTTCTCTGGTCTTCCAGCCCCCTTCTTATAAGGACACTTATGACTATATTGGGCCACTTGCATAACCCAGGATAATCTCTCCTCTCCATCTCAAGAGCTTTGAATTAATCATACCTCTATTCTCCTTTTCCGTGTAAGGTAACATATTCAGTTTCTGGGGATTAGGATGTGCACATCTATAGGGAGCCACAATTCACTTAACCACATTATCCCCAAAATTTAAAGCACACATCCACATAAAAGCTTATATATTAATATTCATAGAAGCATATTCATAATAGCTAAAATGTGGGAAAAATCCAATGTCCATTAACTAATAAATGGATAAACATGGTGTAGTTTACCATACAACCGAATATTTGAAAATAGAAAAAAATGAAGGACTGATATAGATGAACCTTAAAAACAGCGTGGTAGGTGAAAGAAGTCAGAAACAAAAGGCTATGTATTATATGGTTGCATCTATGTGGAATGTCCAGAATAGAAAAATCCACAGTAACAGAAAATAGATTTGTAGTTTCCAGGGTATTAGGGGAAAGGGAAAGTGGAGATATTGAGTATGGGGTTTTTGGGGGGAGGTGATGAAAATGATCTAGAATTAGATAGTTCTTATGGCTGCACAGCTTTGTTAAGTATACGAAAAGCCACTTAACTCTGTATTCTAAAAAGGTGAAATTTATGGTATGTGAATTATGTTTCCATTTTTGAAATCTTAAAAAAGAAAACAATCTTAATTTTGCAAATTGCACAGAATGTAGCCATGTGAACACACTGCCAGGCTTCCTTCCAGGATCTGGGAAGGAGTTCATGCAAGTAAGAGGCCTGAAAGTTTGAACCTCATTAACTTTAAAGTACATCTGCCTCTAGGTAGAAGCAACAAGGTGTGTTGACAGATTGGATGTCAGGAATGACAGGGATAGGAGTAAATAATGACTTCATGAATTAAGACCTAAGCAACTAAAAGACAAAATTTCTACTTCTCAATAGACTACTATACCAGACTATACCAGATGCGAGGTTATTTATTTTTTCAGCTTTTTTGTTTTGTTTTGTTTAATTGTGGGGGAAAAGCACATAACATTGCTTACCCTCTTAACACATTTTTAAGTATACAGTACTATATTTCACTTTTCACTACAGTACTATATTTCATTTATAATTATAAACACAATGCTGTACAGCAGATCTCTAGAACTTTCTCGTCTTGCATAACTGAAGGTTTGAACCCAGTGAGCAGCAGCTCTCCATGTACTCTTCCCCCTGGAAACCATCATTCTACTTTCTGTTTCTATGAGCTTGAATACTTTAGATACCTCATATAAGGACAATCATGTAGTATTTGTCCTTCTGTGGCTGACTTATTTCACATGGCATAATGTCCTCAAAGTTCATCCATATTGTCACACATTACAGAATTTCCTTTTTCTTAGGCTGATTAATATTTATACGTATATAAATATATACCACATATATATTTATACCAAACATACATTTTCCTTATTCATTTATCTGTCCATAGATGTTTATGTTATTTCCACTTTTAGACCATTATGAGTAGAGCTGAAATGAGCATGGGTCTGCAAATAAATCTTCAAGAGATTTCAATTCTTTTTGATAGATATCTAGAAGTGGGACTGCTGGATCATATATATGGTACTTCTATTTTTATATTTTTTAGGGCACCTCCATACTGTTTTCCATAGTGGCTTCACCATTTTACATTCCCACCAACAGCGCATGAGAGTTCTGATTTCTCCATATCCTTACCACATTTATATTTTGTTTTGTTGATAATGGCTATCTTAATACATGTGAGGTGATCTCCTTATGGTTTTTATTTGCATTTTCCTGATAATTAGTGATGTCGAGCATCTTTTCATATACTTGCTAGATATTTTATGTCTTCTTTGGAGAAATATCTATTCAAATTCTCTGCCCATATATTAATTGGGTCATTTTTCCTAGTTGGGTTGTAGGAATACCTTCTATATTTTGGATAGTAATTTTTCAACAGACACGTGATTTGTGAATTTTTATTTTCATTCTCTAGGTTGCCTTTTTTCTCTGTTGATTGTTTTCTTAGCTGTGCAGTTAATTTGATGTACTTGCTCTTCTCTATTTCTGCTTTTGTTGTCTGTGCTTTTGATATTGTATCCAAGAAATCATTGCCAAAACCCATGTCGTGAAGTTTTTATCCTATGCTTTCTCCTAGGAATTTTAAGGTTTCAGGGCTAAGATTTAAGCCTTTAATCCATTTTGAGTTGATTTTTGTGTTTAGTGTAAGATAAACATCCAGTTGTACTCTTTTACCCATAGATATCCAGTTTCCCCAAAACCCTCTATTGGAGAAACTATCCTTTCCACATTGTGCATTGCTAAGCACTTTTTGAAGATACTTTTTGAGTGGATTTATTTCTGGGCTCTCTATTCTATTCCCTTGGTCTCTCTGTCTCTTTATGCCAGTACCTTACTGTTTTAATTACTATAGCTTCATGATGTTTTGAAATCAGAAGTGTGAGACCTTCAACTTTGCTCTTCTTTCTCAAGATTGTTTTAGCTATTTGGGATCCTTTGTGGTTCCACAGAAATTTTAGGATTGCTTTCTATATTTCTGTAAAAAATGTCATTGCGATTTTGATAGTGATTGCATCGAATCTGTAGATCAATTTGGTTAGTATGGGCATTTAAAAAATATTGTGTCTTGCTACCCATGAATAATATGGGATGTCTTTCCATATATTTATGTCTTCTTCAATTTCCTTCATCATTATTTTGGAGTTTTCAATATAGAAGTATTTCACCATGTTGGTTAAGTTTATTTCTAAGCATTCTATTTATTTTGATTCAATTATAGGTGGGATTAATTTCCTAATTTCCTTTTCAGATATTTCATTGATAGTATAAATAAATATAACTTTTTTTTAAGATTTTATTTATCTATTTGACAGGAGAGAGATCACAAGTAGGCAGAGAGGCAGGCAGAGAGAGGAGGAAGCAGGCTCCCTGCTGAGCAGGAAGCCTGATGCGGGCCTTGATTCTAGGGCCATGAGATCATGACCTGAGCCGAAGGCAGTGGCTTAACCCACTGAGCCACCCAGGCGCCCAACTTCCTTTTTTTTTAAAGGGTTTTATTTTTTTCAGTAAGCTCTAGGCCCAACTTGGGGCTTAAACTCAAGTTCCCAAGATCAAGAGTCACATGCCATACTGACTGAGCCAGCCAGGCCCCACTGTGACTTATTTTTGAATGTTGATTTTGTACCTACAACTTTGTCAAATTTATTTGTTGAAACAGGTTTTTTGATGGAGTCAAGATTTCCTACATCTAAATCATGTCATCTGAAAACAGATAATTTTACTTCTTCCTTTCTGATTTGAATGCTTTTTAATCTTATTCTTGCCTATGTCCTCTAATATTTCTAGTACTATGTTAAATAGAAGTGGTGAGTGCAGGCATCCTTGCCTTGATCATGATCTTAGAAGAAAAGTTTCGGTTTTTCACCATTGAATATGTTAGGTGTGAACTTTTCATATATGGCTTTTATTATACTGAGATACTTTCTTTTTATTCCTAGTCTGTTGACTGTTTATATAGCAATAGGATGTTGAATTTTGTCAATGCCTTTTCTACATCTATTAAGATGATTTTGTTATTTGATTCTTTGTTATGCTAAAGTGGTGTATCATATTGATTGATTTTCATATGCTAAAACATTCTTGCATCTTCAGGATAAATCCCACATGGTCATGGTTTGTCATTCTTTTAATGTGCGATTGAAATCAGTTAGCTGGTATTTTGTTGAGGATTTTTTGACTTATGTTCATCAGGTCTAGTGGCCTGTGGTTTTCTTTTCTTGCAGTATACTTTGCCTGGTTTTGGCATCAGGGTAATGTTGGTTTCGTAAATGAGTTTGGAGTGTTCCCTTTTTTCAATTCTTTGGAGAGATTGAAAATGATTGGTTTAATTCTTCCATACATGTTTGGTAGAATTAACCAGTGAAACTCTCTGGTCCTGAATTTTCTTTGTTGGAAGGTTGTGATTACTGATTCAATCTCCTTATTTGTTATCAGTTTGTGCAAGCTTTGTATTTCTTCATAATTCAGTCTTGGTAGTTTACATGTTTCTAGGAATTTATCCATTCCTTCTAGGAGATGTCCAAAGTGTTGGGGTTTAATTGTTCATAATAGTTTCTTATAACTGTTTTTATTTCTGTGACATCTGTTGTAATGTCTCCTCTTTCATTGCGTGTTTATTTATTTGAGTTTTCTCTTTTTTTCAGTCTAGTCACACAGATGTCCATTTGCTGATCCTTTCAGAAAAACAACTTTTAGTTTCATTGATTTTTCCTATTATTTTTTAATTCTCTATTTCATTTAATTCTGCTCTAATTTTTCTTAAAGATTTATTTATTTATTTATTTATTTATTTCAGAGAGAAAGAGCATGAGCAGGGTTAGGGGTAGAGGGAGAAGCAGGCTACTTGCTGAGCAGGGAGCCCTTAATTCTGCTCTAATTTTTATTCTTTCTTTTTGCTAACTTTGGGCTTTGTTTTCTTTTTTGTAGTTTGTGGTGTGAAGTTAGGTTGTTCATTTGAGATCTTTCTTCTTTTTTTAATATGGGTATTTAGCACTATAAAATTCCCTCATATTAATGTTTTTGCTGCATCCCATGAGTTTTGATATGTTATGTTTCCATTTTTGTTTGTCTCCAGATATTTTCTAATTTCTTCTCTGGCCCATTGGTTGTTCAAGATCATGTTATTTAATTTGCACCTATTTGTGAATTTTTTAGTATTCTTCCTGCTGTCAATTTCTAGTTTCATTCCATGTGGTCATAAAATACACGTGGTATTATTTTAAACTTCCTAAATTTATTAAGACTTGTTTTGTTGCCTAATACGTGGTCTATCCCAGAGAACGTTTCATGTACACTTGAGAAGAATGTGTATTCTGCTGCTATTGGATGAAATGTTTCTATATGCCTGGTAGGTCTATCTGGTCTATAGAGTTGTTTGAGTCCTGTGTTTCCTTACTGATCTTCTGTCTGGATGTTCTATCCATTAGTGAAAGTGGGGTTTTAAAATCCTCAATTATTACAATTCCTTCTATGTCTGCCTTCAATTCATTCAACATTTTATTTATTACAGTTGGATTTTCTGATATTGAGTGCGTATATGTTTATAGTTATGATATCTTCTTGGTAGAATGACTCTTTTATCATTATATAACTTATTTATTTCTCTCTTGGCAGTATTTAGTTTAAAGTCAGTTTCANTGACCTGAGCCGAAGGCAGCGGCTTTAACCCACTGAGCCACCCAGGCGCCCTATTTATTTCTCTCTTGGCAGTATTTAGTTTAAAGTCAGTTTCGTCTGATACATGTATGATTGCCCCTATTTTCTTTTGGTTACTATTTACATGGAATATCTTCTCGCATTCATTCACTTTTAGCCTACTTGTGTCTTTAAATCTAAAGTAAGTCTTATGTAGATAGCATATAGTTGAGCCTAGTTTTTTATATCCATTCAGCCAAAAAGCAAAGCAAAACCAAAACAAACCCAAAAGCCATGACTTCATGTCTTTTGATTGGGGAGATTAATCCACTTACATTTAAAGTAATTATTGATCAGGAATGACTTACTATTACCACTTTGTTAGTTTTTTTATGTCTGCTTTGTAGTTCTTTTGTCTTTTTCCTCTTGTGGTCTTCCTTTGTGCTTTTAAATTTTTTTGTAGTAACATATTTTGATTCCTTTCGTGTGTGTGTGTGTGTGTGTGTGTGTGTTTACTATAGGTGTTTTCTTTGTTTTTACTATGGAGCTTACAAAAACATCTTATAATTGTGAGGATTTATTTTAGACTAATAACCTCTTAATTTCAATTGTACACAAAAAACTACACTTTTAGTTTTCCCTCCCAACACTTTGTTACTGATGTCAAAAATAACATCTTCTTATATAGTGTATCTATTAATATATTTTATAGTTAATTACTTTTTATACTTTTGCCATTTAACTTTCATACCAGAATGAACAGTGATTTTGCACACAGTTACAGAATTACAGTATTCTTCATTTACATATATATTTATGTTTGTCAGCAAGGCTTACACTTTTTGTATGCTTACTGTTGTTTAGCATCTTTTCATTTCAACTTAAAGGATTCTTTTGGGCATTTTTGTAATGCAGGTATTGCCTTGTCAACTTTTTTTTGTAAAGTCTTTATTTCTCCTTCATTTTTGAGGCAAAGTTTTGCCAGATATAATATTCTTAGTTGGCAGTTCTTTTCTTTTAGCACTTTGACGATACCATCACACGTTATTCTGGCCTGTAAGCATTCTTCTGAGAAATCCGTTACAAGTCATATGGATGGATGTTCTCTTGTATGAGACAAGTCACTTCTTTCTTGCTATTTTCGAAATTCTCTCTTTGTCTTTGACTTGATAGTTTGATTACAAGGTGCCTGGGTATTGATTTCTTTGGGTTCATCTTATTTGGACATTTATTTCTTCTTTAATTTGGATGACCACTTCCTTCCCCAGATTTAGGAAGTTTTCAGCCATTATTTCTTTAAATAAGCTTTCTGCCCTATCTCTTTCCTATTATTCTTCTGGTATTTCTATAATGAATATATTAATATATTTTATGGTATCCCATAAGTCCCTTAAGCTCTCCCATAAGTCTCTTAAGCTCTTTATACAGTTTTTCACTCTTTTTTTTCTTTTGCTCCTCTGATTGGATGATTTCAAATGACTTGTCTTTTCTTTTCCTTGATTAATTCTGCTTTCTTCTGCTTGATCAAGTCTGCTGTTGAAACCCTATAGTGAATTTTTCAGTTACTGTGTGAAGTTACTATATTCTCTAGTTCCAAAAATTTCTGGGTTTTAAATATATATAATATTTTACATATTTATATTAATTATATTTTCTCTGTTAAAATATCTATTTTATTCATATTTTATTTTCCTAAACTTATTAAGCATTTTTTGATAGTTATTTTGAATACTTTGTCAGTTAATTAATATATTCCCATTTATTTAGCATTGGTTTTGGGACACTTATTTTTTTCCTTCGTTTGAGTTATAGTCCCTATTTCTTAATCTCCCATGACACTTTGTTCTGGTGTCTGAACATTTGAAAACCACCTACTTTTCCCCATTTTTTACAGACTAGTTTTGTAAAGGGGAAGACCTTCACCAGTAAGCCCAGCTAGAAATTTTGAGGAAAAGAAATATAGTTTCAAAGGGAAAGATCAAAAGTTCTATTTTGGAAGTCTGAAGTTTAATATGCCTATTACATGTATTACAAATAGCCGACAGGAAGCAAGGAAACGGGGACCTTTATCTTATAACCCTAAGGAACTGAATCTTGCCACATCTACATCAGCTTGAAAGAGGGCTCCAAGCTCCAGATGATAATACAGGCTAGTCAATACCATGACTAGAGCTTTTGAGATCTTAAGCAGAAAACACAACCACATCACACCCTGATTTCTGACCTACAGAACTGAGAACTAATAAATGAATGCTTGTTTAAGCTGCTAAGTTTTCAGTAACTTGTTATGCAGCATTGAAAAACTAATACAGCTATGTTGTATTCCTTGTTTTTGCAAATATTACAACATGTTGGATAATTGAAAGGATTTGCAAGTCTCCACAGAGCATACTGACATAAGACTTTCCATAAAGGTGAGTGATACAGTAAAGAAGTAGAAAGATAATGCAGGCAAACATCAGGGAACCAAGAATCTTTCTAATACAGTTTCCCAAGATCCTTCTTATTCACACAAGGATGTGCTTCATCTCCAAATAAAAGCACCATGATTTACGTGATAAATCTAGTTTCAGGAAAGCTCCCTAAAAGTTTCCAATGGTGCTTTTTGTGCCTTTCTCTACATGTAGCCAAGCCAGCTTATCTAATTGATGATGCCAGGTATAAGCCCCAATAAACAAGTCAGCCCTGGGTACCACCAGGGGAGTCTCAAACTTTAAATAGTATATTATAAATCATTAATTAGTTCACTGCCCTTGTCTCACCCAAGGGTCAGTGCCAGACTTAGAGGTTTCCCCAAGAGATAAACATAGAGCTGAACCACTTCTACTGTAAAATAATTTATCCCATCAGTTTTGTTTCCCTTTCCCTTCT
This sequence comes from Ailurus styani, assembly GCA_002007465.1. Classification (NCBI taxonomy): domain Eukaryota; kingdom Metazoa; phylum Chordata; class Mammalia; order Carnivora; family Ailuridae; genus Ailurus; species Ailurus styani. Next base: position 683,939 of record LNAC01000512.1, on the reverse strand, counting down.
TCACTCTCCTTGGGACTCCAAGCAGGATACTACATATTGGCTATGGTAAGTGAGCAAGTAGGTAGATAAATAAGCAGATATCACTTGGGGCCTTCAAGAAAGATATATTACAGCAGAAGGCCCTTCTTTAGATGATAAGCCTCCAATTCAGTCTGCTGCCCATGCCAAGATAATTAATGCTGTAGTCAACCACCTGTTATGAGGTACTCTAGTTGAGTTACTAGGTCTGCAGAGAAGTCCTTGACCCACCATCTTTTTAGCCATTGTCAGAGGATACTTAGGGTCTACGGTTGCACTTGCTAACAAGATGTGGAGGAAGAATTACTGATAAGGATAGACACATTATGGAATTTCACTATTGTTTTGATTGTGCCAGCCTGAAGTTAGCTGGAATACTCCTTCCTTCTCTATCTGACCCTACCACTCATATGAGAAGCCAATGGGAAGATTTTTTTTAAAGATTTTATTATTTATTTATTTAAGAGAGAGAGAGAGAGAGAGAGAGAGAGAGAGAGAGAGAGATCACAAGTAGGTAGAGAAGCAGGCAGAGGGAGAGGAGGAAGCAGGCTCCCCGCCGAGCAGAGAGCCCAGTACAGGGCTCGATCCCAGGATCCTGAGATCATGGCCTGAGCTGAAAGCAGAGGCTTTAACCCACTGAGGCCCCCAGGTGCCCCACCAATGGGAAGATCTTTAATGAGCAGTTCCAGCCAGTGAAATAACCCTAAGTACTAATCCCCAACTATCTAGAAGTCCTTCAGTTGTTCCTTATGGACTGACTATGGCCTATTTTGCTCCCATCCTCTGCTATTTCACATCTGGAAATTTTCTTTGTTTAAATTGTTAAACTATTTATATTCCTTTTTATTTACAAAACTGATCTCAATATAGTGGTATATAATGGAAAAAGAGAAAAATCCTCCTCAATGACCTCCCAGTCTCATTCCCCAGAGGTAAACACAATTTAATGCCTGTCCCGCCACTTCTTTTTCTATTCATTTACAAAGGTGCATAAGCACATGCATTTTTTTCACTGAAGAAAGTAAAATGAACATTGTACAACCTTTATGCTTTTAAAAGTTTTCTGTAGTAGTCATCAAATTATTTAATCTATAACTTATTGATGGACATCTATCTTGTTGCCACTATTTTGTTATTTTAATAATACAATGACCAACTCTTTATATATACATCCAAATATTTGCAAAGGATGGCTTCTTAGAATTGCTGGATCATTGATTACACATGTTTCATTTTAATAGATACTGCAAATTTTCTTTCTCAAAAGCAGTACTAATTTACAAAAACTTTTGGAACTCATTAGAGAAACCAAGCAACTCTGTGTTCGCAGAGGGACCCTATTTGGTTTGTACTAAGTCACAGGTGATTGGCACTGAATGTTTTTAAAATACAATTGAATCTATTTTGTGTCTTCTACAAAATTCTCTAAGTTTCTGTCTTTCTATTTTTACCCTTTCCTGTTTAGTTGCTGCACCATTTTTACGCTTTCCTTTGTTTCAGTTTTGTTTCTGTTTTGTCATTTTAGTGGAACTTGGGGGAGAGATAGGAGATAAAACCCATTTTCACATCTGAATCAACTTACTGTTTATTCATTCACCATACATTTACTCTGTATTTATGCAGGCACTGCAGGCACTGAGAATACAAAGATGAATAAAACATAAATTTACCTTTCAGAAACTTTGAAAGTGCAAATGATAGCACCACAATTAGCAAATAAAAGGTAGATGGAGAGATGGATTATAAAATAGAACTGAAGAGTGACTTTGAGAGGAAAAACAGGTTCAAGGTGAGGAAAGACTTGAAAGGTAAGTAGGGACGAGAAGACAGCTCATGGAAGTTAAAGAAGAGTAGAAATTAGAAGAGTAGGCTTGGAAAGCTTGAAGTGGTCAAATATGGCTGGAGTACAGATTCTTTTGTAGGATAAAGGGAGGTGAGATTAGAAAAATGAACTGAAGCAAGAGCAGGAAAATAATTCATGTCTACGATTTATAATATTTACAATATTTAAGTCTACATTTTATAATTTACATCTGATATGAAGGGTGAATTAATCACACAATCAACAATATTTTATTAATAGCCTACTATGTGTCAGAAATTTTGATAGGACCTAGAACTTCAATAGGATCAGATTAAAAATAGTGATAAGTGAAAATTATTGCAATAGTTTAGGAAAGATTATATAGCCAGAACTAAGAAATGAAGGTGGAATAAATGAAGGGCAACAGAAGGTTGGATTTAAGAAAAAAAGAACTGGCAGAAAAGGGTTAGGGTAGATGAGAGAGGAAAAGAATCAAGTACGTTGCCTTTAGTTGGGGGATGAGGAGCTAGAGAGAATTCTCCTAGCAAAATAAGTCAGTCAGCGAAAGACAAGTACTGTATGATTTCACTCAAGTGGAATTTGAGAAACAAAACAAATGATCATAGGGGAAAATAAGAGAGAGGAAAACCAAGAAACAGACTCTTACCTATAGAGAACAAACTGATGGTTACCAGAGAGGAGGTCGGTCGGGGAATGGGTGAAATAGGTGATGGGGATTAAGGAGGGCATCTGTGATGAGCACTGGGTGTTAAACCACAATGAGATATATCACTTTATACCTGTCAAAATTAGTATTATCAAAAAGACAAGAAATAGCAAGTCTTGGTGAGGATATGATTAAAAGGGATCCTTTGTGCATTGGTTAGAATGAAAATCAGTGCAGCCACTATAGAAAACAATATGAAGATTCCTCAAAAAGTTAAAAACTAAAACTACCATATGATCCAGCAATCCCACTTCTAGGTATTTACCCGAAGAAGTAATTTGAAAAGATATATGCACCCCTATGTTCACTGCAGCATTATGTACAATAGCCAAGATATGGAAACAACCGAAGTATCCAACAGATGATGGATAAACAAGATAGGGTACACACACACACACACACACACACACACACACACACACACACACCCTGGAATACTACACCGTAAAAAAGTACGAAATCTGGCCATTTGTGATAGCATGGTTGGACTCTGAGGAAATTCCAGTAAGTATAAGTCAAACAGAAAAACAATTAACGTATTATTTTACCTAGATGTGGAATCTAAAAAGAAAAACACTTGAGAGTCAGGATGGGGGGTTGTGGGGGGTAGGGAGGGAAAAATAATGAAACAAGATGGGATGGGGAAGGAGACAAACCATAAGAGACTCCTAATCTCACAAAACAAACTGAGGGTTACTGGGGGGTGGGAGGGTAGGGATAGGGTGGGTGGGTTATGGACATTGGGGAGGGTTTGTGCTTTGGTGAGTGCTGTGAAAGATGTAAGCCTGATGATTCACAGACCTGTACCCCTTGGGCAAAGAATAAAAAATAAAAAAATAAAAAATAAATTAAATTAAATTAAATTAAATTAATAAAAAAAAGAAAAAAGAAAAACAAAACAAAACCCATACTCACCAATACAGAGAATAAATTGGTGGTTTCCAGAAGAGAGTGGGTTGAGAGGGGCAAAATGAGTGAATTTTTTTAAAAATAGAGGAGAATGTATAGAATATGAAGGGAAGAGTGCTGTGAAAAATAACACAGCAAATAAAAGTTTTACAAACTTTAAGATATTATACAATATAATAATAATTATTATTGCTATTATTGTTGTTAGTAGGACAATTGAACCAAACTACTAGATCTTACTAGAATTTAAGTTTCACAAAATCAGAGAATTTGTTTCCCTTGTTTACCGGTATTTTGCAGATACTAAAACATTTTCAAACAAGGGATAGGTTTTCAGTAATAATATTACCCAGTAATAATATTCAGTAATATTTATTGCCTTGTCTGGGTGCATTTATTGAATGTCTTAGACATATGTGTTTGTTATAGGATGGATTAGGGATTATGGCTTTTCCTAACAAAGTCTCTTCTAACCCTCTTCAATAGTCACAAATCAATGAAGTATTGGAGAGCCCGTTCTTTAACTCTCAAAGAGTTAAAAAAAAGGGGGGGACCCTCCAAATAAAACAAAACATTCTTCCTTAAATCTGTAGCCCAAATAAAGCTATAACAATCAGATACTACTTTTTTAAATATTAGAACAATTCATTTTACAGAATAGTTACTTTTTTCCACTCCAAGTACACATTTTCATATTATGCTAATAAAACAGAAATGCAACTTTAAGAAAATATTTATAGTTGATGCAGAGCAAACAAAAAGGAGCATGTATCTGTAGTAAAGTTCCCAATAGGCTAGAATGTTATTATTCACTTTTAGACACCTCCAACATCCTCATAGCATGACCTCTGTGATTGTTGATGGTGACAATGCCCTCGTATGCCTTATGTGGTGCCAACAGGATAGAGAAAATCCCAGTGGTGCATGGTCCTCCTGTGTGCCATGGAATCCTCCTTTGGAAACCAAAGCAATCACTCTTAATCAGTCAGTGGAAATTTTTTGAACTCCTCCTGTGTGCCAAGCATTGCACTACATTCTGAAGGACTTTTTAAGAAGTAAGAAACACTTCAAGAAAAGTATATGCTTGGGAAACCAGAGTGGCTTTGTCAGTTAAGTGACTGACTATTGATTTCGGTTCAGGTTGTGATCTCAGGGTCCTGAGATAGAGCCCCACGTTGGGTTCCATGCTGGGTGTTGAGCATGCTTGGGATTGTTTCTCTCGCCCTGCCCTTCCCTCTGCTCCTGTGCATGCATGCGTGTGCACGATCATATCCTCTCTGAAAGAAAGGGAGGAAGGAGGGAGGGAGGGAGGGAGAGTGGGAGGGAGGAACGAAGGAAGGGAAGAAGGAAGGAAAGTAGAAACTTCCTGGGAGACAAGGCATAAAAACATAGTATATATTAAGTGTCAGATGATTTGTCTAATTAATAAATGTAACTCTGAGTTCTAGTACCCAAAGTTTTATAAGATCTGGTCCAGTTCTCCTTTCTAATGTGTTTTCCTAAATCTTAAACTACAAGAAAAATAAAAATTGTCCTTCTTATACCTTTCACTAAGCCAAAATGAACTGCTTGCTCTTCACACATGCAGCTTGCTTTCCTGCCTCTGTATCCTTGCTTGTACTAATTCTTCCTTCTGGAAAATCCTTGCTTTCCCTCATCCTCATCTCTATATTACAGTTTATAAATCTTACCCTTCCTCGAGGCTCAGTTCAAATGCAGCACCTCCTCAAAAATTCTCTGATGTTACTGGCTAGAAATTATCTTCCCCTCTTGTAAATTCCTCTATAAAGAGATCTCCACTGTACCCATTACTTTGTTTCTTATGTTATAGTTGTCCCTATCTATGTAGGTGCATGATAACAACACAAAACCTTCCCTTCTCCCACTCCAAGTGCTTGGTGAATATTGTCCACAAAAGGATTTCTTTTCACTCTCTCAGAACCCAATGAGGCTAACTTGCGATGCATCCACTACTATTGACTCTTTCTATGCTCTCTGGTCCCTGAAACCATGTCACAAGACTGTTTCTATTTTTTTTAATGTGGTGGTTACAGAACATTTCATTTGTATTGTGAGTAAGCACCTACCCTAACTAGGATGTAAGCTCCTTGAGGGCAGAGAATCTGTACATTAATCTTAGTAACCCCTATGTGTGAGCAATGTATATTAAAGAAGCACTCTCAAATTACCATCAACACTTAAAAATTTAAAAACTTAGACTTCTGGATCACACTGTTAGAAATTCTGACTCGGTGGGTTTCATGTGAAGCTCAAGAATCTACATTTTATCAAACTTCTAAGATGATTCTTATCCACAGTAAATTTGAAAATGGTTAGCAGTTAATAAGTATTTGTTAAATGCATGATGACTTATTTTCTCTCTTAAATTATAGCATCATAAGGGAAAGACTTAATGTTTGTGTTTCTCCTGTCTATGGCCTAGTTATTTGAACGTAGTAGATTCTCAAACTCTGTGGATTGGTGTATGTTAATGGGATTCCTGATGATTGGTATAATTTTTAAAAATTTTCCATCAGACACAAGAATTGCTGGGCTTTGAAGAATGAGTTGGATTTGGGTAGGTGGGGAGGCAAGATTGCATCCTAGCCAGGGGATTGACAAGATCATAAGAATGGATGGAGATGAGGAAACCCAAGCATCCTGGGGGTTGGTGATTAGATTATTTTAACAAGAGCAGAGGTTCTTGTGGCAGAGGAATGAAAGATAAGACTGCCTCCCCACTCTATAAAATAAACCTTTGTTAGCAGAACACTCTTTTTCATTTTAATTTAATAAAAGCAAAAATAAGTGGTTTTGATGTGATCAATGACCAACAAGGGAGATACAGTGCTGACTTGGCAAGCATCCACCTCCATGGCACGTGCAGAAGTACAAGTTTTAATACAGAATTAACCTGCCCAAGCATCTGTTCACAGCTCTATATGAAAAAGAAAAAAATAGACTGAAGCATATGTTACAAGTTGAAGTCTGGACAACTTTTTTTTTTCCATATTATGTTGATTGGATTTCACATTTTAAGCAAAATCCCTTATTGCCTTGTTCATGTGAATTTGAATATTAAATAACCATAATAATGATAAAGCAAAATTTTTAAAAAAGCATTCTTATTCACACATGAAGAAAAGATTAACTTGTTACTAAAAATAAATTTGCAATTAAAATATATTCCTTTGGTGTTATAACATAGCCAGTATCACTTATGCATCTAAAATTAACCCACTTAGAAATTAATTCACTTGCCAACGTGGCAAGTAGTCCTCAACAGTCTACTACTCCCAAGGCACTGTACACAAAATGTTAATGGTAAAGCACCATGCATACGATACAAATTAAAAGATTCATCCTTACATGGAAGAAAGGTTGATATGGAATCATTTGTTTCAATAAGCTATCATTTATTCCTTTATTCACTCAACAACTCTTGGACGATTGAAGGCAGCTCTATGAGCTTATTTTGTTCTCTGTTATATCCCCCACACTAAGTACAGTGCTTGATATATGTTAAATGGTCAATAAATATCTTTGGGATGAATACATTTATTGATCACTCTGTCAAACTCTCATATACAAAAGTAAAGTAAAAGTAGAGATTATCCCTGCCCTCCTAGAGCTTATAGTCTAGTGAGGAAAACAAATATTAATCAAGTATACTCACAAGTATAAAATTCCATCCATGCCAAGTGTTGAGAAATCTATAATGGAACTTGGCCAAAGATTTTCCTGAAGAAGTGATCTTGAATTGAAATCTAAAAGGTGAGTAGAAATTAACCAGGGAAAGAGAGGGCAGAAGGCAGAAGACTCTTTAGGCAGAAGAGGGAACAGGAAGGAACATGATGAGTGCATAGTGACTGCAATATAGTTTGAGAGGGAGTGACAAAAATGTGGGTGGAAAGTTGGGTAGGTAACGTGACAAGACTTGTTATGACAAGTCTTAAGGAATTCTAGAATTATCAATATCAGGCAAGATTATATAGATAGGGAAATATCTCATTTAAAGTTAATACAATATAAATTGTTTTAGTTACAACCTCAAAACTCATTGCTCATTTGTAATATTAAAAAAATTGTCCAATAAAACATACCAGTTTTTTACAGTGACAAGCAGAACAATCAAGCATGTAATTTCAAATTACATAGACTTGATCTCTGTGGATTGCACCAATAAATATTATAATTTTACTAAATTACATAGCAGCAATTAGCCCTCGAATGGGAGTTAATAAAGGAATCAACACAGTAACATAAGAATAATTTGGGTGTACTGATGTAGAACTGTATTGACAGTTTAATATACCCTGGCAAACAGCTCATTCAACTGTTGTATAAAACTAATAAAAAATATATAATTTAATGGTGTAGTTCACATGATAGAATTTGTGCAGGAAAAATTAAGCTGAGACTTTCAAAGAGCTTTAGAACAAGTGTGGGAACAATGAAATGTTAAAATCTGACTAAAGAGATAATTGACTTTATTTTCTCACTAGTTCTTACAAAGTGTTTGGTCAGGGAGACTAATATTTTCTTCAGTTTATTTGTTTTTTTCTTTGGCTTTGTATACTACTGTCATTTTTACCACAGTATTTAGCTTGGGATCTTATGTCTTTCTCTATGGGTCTATATCTACATTTTGTCTGAGATTATATTCTAATATCCTTGAGTTTTCCCTCCTCCACTTGCACATGCTCCTATATTCCATACCATGGTGCTGGAGAAGAAGAGAGTGCTTGATAAGTGTTTATTAAATCTTCAGAAGTGGCCAGTTAGAATATTTATAAACAAATAGTATAAGTTTTAATACTATTAATAAGAGGTAGCATAAGTTATTAGGTTTAGTTTATTAGTAGTATTACTTAGACAATAAGTATTACAGTAACCAGGTTTAGGGATAGATGTTGTGAATTATTACATTTTCTTTATCAGTTTATATTGTTTAAGCGGGATATGGAAAATATATAATAAATATCCAGCAACACTTCTACCATTTGGGTTCTGATCTGATTCTTAATTGACATTAAATGCACAACTAGAGAATAAATATCAGAATATATTCCAAAAGTAGAAGATGACATATGTAGGAGTACTAACTAAACACTAATATATTAAGGAATAATTTAAAATGTGCATAATTAATAACTCAAATTCTACCTAAAATAACCCATAGAATTCTAATAATGTTTTTAAATATTTATGCCCTCAAATGTAGTTTAAGGGTGCCTGTGTGGCTCAGTCAGTTAAGTGTCTGACTTTTGATTTTGGCTTAGATCATAATCTCGGGGTTGTGAGATCAAGCTCCATGGGAGTCTCTGTGCTGAGCATGGAGTCTGCTTGGGATTATCTCTCTCTCCCTCACCCTCCGCCACTCCCCAGGCTCTCTCTCTCTACAAAAAAAGGAAAAAAAAAGAATAGTTTAAAACCCTATAATTCGTAACATCCATAATGTTACTATGTAGTGAAGTAAAATAGGATAAATATAAGGGTTTCCACTTCTCTAATGGGAAAATTAAAGCACAGCAAGATTAAAGGCTTCTACCAATAATACTAATCACTTCCTTTTTTCATTTAACAAATATTTATTAAACATCCACTGGCTAAGGATACAATGGTTACAGCTCAGTTTTAGAATTTTGTAACTGCTGTAAATTGAAGACAGAATGGCTTTGGAACCCAAATATGAACAGGTCTTATCTTCACTCCTTTCTTGTCTGCCTCTAATGAACTACTCTTGCTACCAAACACAACAAAATGGTCTTCCTGTGGAAAGATTTACAGTCTTTAATATAGGTCTTCACTTCAACTGAACAAATTTAAGATACTGACATAAAACATAATGATCTGCCTTATCATTTACTGACTTCTGCAGTAAAAGATAATGCACACGCACTTGACAGTTCAGTTTCTTATTTGCCGTGACTCTTACTATTTGGCAGATTAGTAGCAATTTGTTTTTTATTTTCTGTTCAAGTAATTGGTCATTCTACAGTTTATGGAGAACTAATTATCATATATACTAGATATTGATTGCTGATTTTCAAAGAATTTGAATTCTGAATTTCATTGAAAACACTCTGAATAGAAGTAATCTTAGATTCAGAAGTTACTTTAGTTTTTCAGTACATCTTTATGACATTCAAGGGTAATTGGTAAAATATTTTGCAACAGGCATACTGCTAAGTGTTAGGGATTCAAAGATGCAAGACCTGCTCCAAAAGCTTGCAATGGTGAGTATAGAACTAAAAGTTTAAAGAAATTTCAGGTTTTGGGTTTGCCAGATAAACATTCACTATATTTAAGTAACATCTAGTAATGATATCATGAAGAACCAAAACAAAAAGAAGTTTTCCAGTATCTTCAGAAAATAAGACTAATGCTATAATAGATTATTATGTACAACTTAGCAATTTCATTGAAAACATTTCTCACTGTGGGACACCTGGGTGGCACAGTCAGTTAGGCATCCCACTCTTGGCTTTGGCTTGGATCGTGATCTCAGGGTCACGAGATCAAGCCCCACATTGGGCTCTGTGCTCAGCACAGAGTCTGCTTGAGACTCTCTCTCGCCCTCTGCCCCTCCCCCCCACTCAAGTGCACTCTCTCTCTAAAATAAATATCTTTAAAAATATTCTCACTATTATAAATTAATTCATATCAGGGTATTGACCAACAGTGGTAAATAAAAAATAGTGACTCAGATTTGATTTTTCATTTAGTGAAATATCTATATTGAAAAGACACCTATCTGATACAAAAGAAATAAAACAGTTCTAGGTATTTTCAGAGATTAGCTCATAAAAATGTGTAAAATATGTTGTAACTAAAATGTATGTATGTATTTTCAACATTTCAAACATTAAAAAGACATAAAGAAAATAGGTGTAACATAGCAATTATATAGTTTACCATAATTATAATTTACATTAAGAACATCCATATATCACCTAAAGATTCTAGAATTTGAAATTGCATTAGCAATTGCAATTTTTTTTCTGCCTTGAAAATACTATAACCGTAAAATTTCCTTTAGTCAATTGGGCTTTAATGTAAGTTCTCCATCTCTACATTTAATATTGTTTTTTCTTCCCTAATTTGCTATTTTTCCGTATTATCTGACCTTTAACAACTAAATGCTAAGTCTGACTTATGTAGTTGTATTTTAGGGACGCTAGCTCTGAAGTAGAGGTCATAGTGACTTTCACAAGGTCAGTTTTCAGTGATACCTCAGAGTGGCTTGAAGGGTGAATGGGAGATAAGGGAGCAAAGGCAAATAGAGACAAAACTTATTCTAAAGTCTCTCTGTTGTGACCCCTGGGTGGCTTACTCGATTAACCGTCCACCTTTAGCTCAGGTCCTGATCCCAGGATCCTGGGATGGAGCCCCATTGGGCCCCATGTCGGGCTCCCTCATCATCAGGGAGCCTGATTCTCCCTCTCCATGTTGCTCATGCTCTCTCTCATTATCGCTCTCTCTAAATAAATAAATAAAATCATTTTTAAAAAATTTAAAGTCTCTCTGTGAAGAAGAGCAACAAATGGGAAATTAACTAGAAGAGACTGGAGAGGCAATGAAAATAGTATTTTTTTTAATGATCAGAGAAACTAAAACATGTTTGTATGGCCCAATGGAGACAGAGATTGATGTGTGTGGGAAAGAGGATAACTCCAGGCTTGGATCCCTGCAAAGGCAAGAAGAAACGGAAGAGATGTGATCTAGAGCTCAAATGTGCAGGAAGGAAATATGCATTTGGAAGGGCCAGAGAACCACAGAGGTGACTACAAAACACATAAATATATTGCTCTAAATCCAAATTGTATTCCCAACTCAATTTCAGCTAAGCCAGATCTCAATGTGACCCATTATGCACAAGGAAGTATGATGGAGGGAAAGTCTGTGTGGCAAACCAGAGCAATCTTAAGCAATTGTCTTTACAATATATTCCTTTGCAAATTTGCCTCAACATGCGTGTGAGAGCCTTGAAGTTTAAGCTTCATTACCTTTGGAACAAATCCACTTCTGATTGCTTGTTTGTTTGTTTCAGTGAGCAATAAGGTAAGCTGTGAACTGGGGTTAAAGGAGGATACAATCTTTGACAATATTGAAGAGCTCTGAAATAGTCTCAGAGAGTTGAAAAGCGACTTCTCGAGGAAAAGTAATATGGTTGTCTGGCAGTATTCAGTCCCCGTTTCAGGTATTTGTCATAATTTAAAGTGAGACAATCAGCCAGCTTGTGATTTCTTCCAAACAAAGCTCAGAGCAGTAGCAGAAAAGGCAGAAAGTTGGCTTCACCCCAGGTTAAGTTCGGTTGGGTGAATGTGACGAAAGGAAAGAGGACAAATTTGCCAAGAGATATTTGCAAGAAACTGTTCATAATGGTGGAGAGTTCATCATGACTCTCAGCTTAGTAAGGAAGGAAAGAGATGAATGAAGGTAGACGCAGCGTATCAGTCATACCAGGAGCAGTTCCCGGGGAGTTCTAGGGCACTAGCATGAGAGACTGAAAGCAGGGCACCTGGGTGGCTCAGTGAGTTAAAGCCTCTGCCTTCTGCTCAGGTCATGATCTCAGGGTCCTGGAATCGAGGCCCAAATCAGGCTCTCCGCTCAGCAGAGAGCCTGCTTCCTCCTCTCTGCCTGCCTCTCTGCCTACTTGTGATCTGATCTCTCTCTCTGAGTCAAATAAATAAATAAAATTAAATTAAAAAAATGAAAGTAGAGGCACTGATGGTCATCCAGGGGTATATTTGCAATTGAGATTTCAGAGTTGGTACAGATACTTGTGATGACAGTTTAAGCAGGGTATTGGGAGTGAATTACTGAAATAGAGTAGAGGAAGAGACTGATTATCCATGCGGATTATTTTGTTCAATTCAGATGGACTGTGTAAAGCACTAGCGTATTATGTTGGAAAGAGTTGGAGATACAAAGGTAAAAAAGATTCAGTCCCTGGTTCAAGGAGCTCACAGTAAAATATGCAACGTACTCTAAAAGGACTCCCAACACGGAAGGAAGGATACCTAACCCAATCAATGATCAGATCAACTGGTTTAGAAAATAATGTTTGCCAAGGCCTGATCGCAAGATAAAGCACGATGCCTTTTGGAACTGCAGTGTTAGGTTTTCCCTGAGGCTCAAGTTTGAATGAGGGTATAGGGAAAGAAAAGGGTCAAATGAGAGTTGTTTTGTATCAAGTGGTAAAGGCATCTGGAATTTGTGTTCTTTGGATAGTGGGAAAACTTTGTTTCAAGCAAGAGCAGACATAATATCTGCAGTGTAGAGACAGAGTGGAGGAAGGAAGTGGATGTGGATTTTTGGAGAAGGCTAGAAGACCAGTTCGAATTATGAGATAAGTGTGTATGTGTTACACACTTTTCCCTCTTAAATTTAGATTCAGACAAGATTACCAAAACTTGAAATCTCTGTGGGGGAAAGGATAGTACATTAAAATGAAAATCACGTCATCAGAATCGCTTCCCTTACCTAATTGTTAATGTGTTATGGGATTTACCCCAGGAAATATGCAACACCAAAATGTAATCTCTGTGAGGGCTTGTTTTGTTCACTGCTGTTTCTCCAGTGCCTGGTACAAAATAGATTCTTAATAAATACTGATGGAATACATTTGTTGAATGAATTAAAGTCTCTCTTTAGAATCTGATCTCTTCCTTTGGCACTTTCGTCTTCAGCTGCCTTGCCCAAGTAGCACCATGCTAGGTAGGAACCGCTTAGTGCTTTTCTCTGGGATACTCCTCTCCTTTTGATCTTTATTCATCATCTAACAAAACTTCAAGGTCGTGGTCTTGCCTTCCCTATATATTAGCCATAAAATTTTGGGCACAGTGGTTTGCTTCTTTATGCCTAAATCCCCTTGTCTGTAAGGTAAGCATAATAGCTAATATTCATTGAGCATTGAGCACAAGCACTTAAAACCAGTCAGTGTTCTAAGCACTTTAAATATTTAAATACAGTTAATCCTCATTAATGAGCCACTGTCATTCACCTATTACAGACAAGGATCCCAAAGGATGATTTTACAGCACATAATCAACAAAATCCTGAGCTGAACTCTGTCTAGCTCCCAAAACCATGCTCTTAATCACCCTGCTTACTACCTGTCCAATAATCATTGGATAGGTGTCAAGCTTCAGTAAGAATAATGTATGTAGAGGCACCTTGAAAAGCAAGTGACCAAAACAAGTTGGCCTTTGTTGTTGTTATTGTTTTGTTCTTACTAATTTTATCTTCTTAGGGAGTTATATGATCATCTGATAGAAGAATCACTTCCTCCTTCAGGAAATTAGATTATTTCATTTTAGACAGATCTATTTGGGGGAAAAAAATCACTCCTTTATGATACTAACTTACATCTACCTTCCTGCAACTTTCCTCACTGATTCAAGTTCTGAACTGGGGATAAAGATAAGAGAAATCTAGCTCCTCTCTGTACAGCACCCCTCAGATATTCAGATAGGCGTCCTTTATACCTACATCTTCTGTTCTCCAATCTAAACAGTTTGTATCACTTCCGCCATTTCTCCTATGGCTTATTCTGAATAAGCTCTGCTTTGTTGAAGACACCTTTACACTTGGGCACCTAGAGGGGAACAGAATACTGTAGTCTTTCTGTGGGCTAACGGTTGCATATGGAGCAGGACATTGATAGAAACGATCTTGGAACAGCCCTCCACATTCTGAATCGTATTCCCAGAGATCACTGTAGTGTCTTCTTTGCATGGGGCAGGTTGTATTTCTTGACTGAATGAATGTACCTATAAACAAATGAATTAGTCAACATTGAGCTTACTCCTGACTTAAATCCACAATTTTCTTCACATTTAGTTCTCCTTCTAATTTATATGTGTATAACTGGCTTGGGAGACATATGACAGGATTTTACATTTGTCCCTATTAAACTTCACATAATTAGAGCTATCCAGTCTTCTAAAATTTTCAGATCATTTTGGACACTGATTCAGTCATTTCATGTATTGTATCTCCCTCTCAACATCATGTCATCTGTAGATTTTTTTCCTGTGTGCCATCAATATATTCATCTGAGTATTTAAATGGAATATATTATATTCATATTCATATTAAAATATTCATTAAACTTTATGGCTGAAAGTGTTTCAATTAATTATAAATTAATCACATTTTCTCAGCAGTGCATCTTATTATTAATTGTTAAGAATACCTGCTTATTTATTCATTTGATAATTTCTAGGATATAAATATATTTTCTTAAATGTTAACTAATTGCAGAAATTAAATTAAAAATAAACTTTAAAACATGAATGTTTTAGTGGGAATGACATCTGAAATAAAATTGGGAAACATAAACTAATGTTAACTGGAAATAAGTTGTGACCCTATGGATCTAAACTTTTCATCTCCAAAGAAATTATCTGAAGAAGTTAAACGGTCTCAAGGCATGTAGGACAGAACAATTGAGAGAATGAACAAGCAGGCTCATCATCAGAGCAGAACAATTTCAGTCATCCAATTTTGTGTATCTGAAAGGGTTTCAACTGTGCACTATGAAATGCATGAATGAAAAGTTTCCCAGTTATGAGATCTAAAGGACTGTAATACGCCAAGCGTAATATTAAATAAAAAATTTAAAGAGAAATGGGAGAAAGTTTCTTAGAATGTAATCTTGGTTCCTTGGCAAATTGCAAACTCTAAAGATTATCTAACAAAGAGGGCAAACAAAAAAAATAGTAATTTGAAGCACTGATCTCAAAATTTTAAAAAAATATAGTAACTGAAATATCTTAATGAAATATGGTAATTACATCACTTAGGTTAAAGAATATAATTTTTCAGATTTGCCTTTGGTATTTTACATTTGTTGATTTGAGAAAAAGCCTTTTATTTATCTGCATTTTGAAACAGGTTCCATCCTACTTCCTTCTAGTTCTGCACAGTGTCTGGGACTAACAGCTATTATTATATCACCAGATCATCTCATCAACTTTAAGACACTTAAAATTTGAAGTTCTTTTTCTGTTTTTTAAACTTTAATTTTTATTTGTTTGTTTATTTTTAAGTAGGCTCCATGTTCAGTGTGGAGCCCAATGTGGGGCTTGAACTCATGACCCCGAGATTAAGGCCTGAGTTGAGATCAAGAGTCAGATGCCCAACTGATCCAGCCACCCAGGGACCCCCTAAAGTTCTTTTTCTAGGTTTAAAATTTTAAGGTTTCCTAGTTTAATTTTGAGAAAGTTAGGTAAGTGTCAAATGTTATACTTTTCGGCTAATATTTCTCTTAACTTCTCAGAAGGAAAAAAATTAATAGATGTTTAAATAAATATAGTCAAACTATTAGGCAAATTAGTGGAATAGAAATAACACATACAGCCACATCCGTAGAACAGCCTAAAATTGTATATACATGATGGGAGTTGTTGCAATTTGTTGCAGTCATCCAAAACATACGTTCCATTTATGTCAATACTGATGTAATCATTTTCTTAGCTCATTTTAACTAATCAAAATAAGGTCACTTCAAAAAGAATTCTAATGTGGTTTAGGTGGGAATAAATTTAGAGGATTAAAATGTTCTCTAATCTTTTTTATTATTTAAATGTAATGCCTATATGCTATAGAAAATTACAGGAAAAATGTGAAGAAGGAAAATTTAGTCACTCATAAGCCCACCATTGATATTTTTTAAATTAACATTTTGATATAGTTTCCTCTGATATTTTTCTAACTTTTAAAAAAAGTGAAAACATATAAAAGTATACCTGCTAGGTGAAATAAGTTGATCAGAGAAAGATAATTTTCATATGATCTCACTGATATGTGGGCTTAAAGAAACAAAACAGAGAAACATAGGGAAAGAGAGGAAAAAAGATTTTTTTAGGTATATTTAAAATATATAAATATTTCTACAAACTATACCTTTTATAAATATTTATATTTTAAATTGCAAATTTTATAAAGATATAAAATATAAAAATTTTAAAGAAATATAACAAACTCTTACTTACCAAAATGAACACGTTAACTATTTTTTGTATTTGAGTTTAACCTTTTTTTGAAAGAAATAAAACACTGTAGATCAAATGGAAGTCTTTTATGCTGCTCATCCTAGTCTCGTTCCCATCACTGCACAATTAGAACTTTGAATTGATGTGCTTCTAATACATATATTACTATTTTAACTGCATGTATATGTATATATATGTGTGTATACATGCGCACATATATATACATAACACTATTTTGTAATTTATAGAAATCAGTTTCTGCTACGTGAATTTTTATGCCTATTTTTTTATTCACTATGTCTGCAAGATTTATCCATCAGCATACTTAAAAATATAGATAATTCACTTTCATTGTTGTGTACTATACCAGCATATGATTTTATCCTAATTTAGTTATCTGTTCCCTTAGGCTATTTTTTATTTAGATTGTGACCAACTTCTTAATATTATCAATTACTCTGCAGTGAAATTTTTCTACCATAAGATTTTTCTATATTTCAGAACATCTCAATAAGGATAATTGACTGAAAGCAGATATGAATATTTTTGAGACATAAGAAACATATTTGAAAATGTTTTCTTTAGAAGACTGTGCTAATCGGTAATCCTCAAAGCACTTTGTATGCGTGCTCAGTTCACACACTTTCACCAGCATTGAATATGCAAAGCAATTCTTGAGTAAATTCACTCATTTTTAATGGAACCAATTGACATTGCTATGAAATTAACTACAGATGGTCCCTGACTTAACAAAGTTTCGACATACGGTTTTTCACCTTCATAAAGGTACAAAAATGGTACACATTCAGTAGAAACTGGACTTCAAATTTTGAATTTTGATCATACCACTAGCAATATGCAGTGGGATGCTCTCTCGTCATGCTGGGCGGCGGCAGTGAGCCGCGGCTCCCGGTCAGCCAGGAGAGCACCAGCGTAAACAACCGATACATTTATAACCATTCCGTGTCTTGCTTTCAATATGGTATTCAATAAATTATGTGAGACATTTAACACTTTATTATAAAATAGGCTTTGCATTAGATAATTTTACCCAACTGTAGGCTAATGTAAGTGTTCGGAGCATGTTTAAGCTAATCTAGGCCAAGCTACGATGCTCAATAGGTTAGGTATATTAAATGCATTTTTGACATATATTTTCCACTTATGATGGGTTTATCAAGATGTAACCCCATTATAAATCAAGGAAGATCTATAGTATGAAAAAAGACAATTTATGTATAAGGTTGGGTGGTATAAGTCATTTAGTTTAGTTCAAAGATCCACTTGAGATTGTTTATTGATTGTGAAATGCCATTGCATCATCCTCACGTTCGGTTTTTGTTTCAGCAAGGTCGTGTATTGATCTACTAAATTTATTTTCTCTCTGCTATGATTAGGAACTGGCTGAAATTTCTTCTGTGGCACATTTTATTATAACATCCAGTATTAAAAATATTATCTTTTTTTTTTATCTAGCATATGCTTTACTTTCTTTATTGGGCATCTGTGATCACCAGCGTTCTTCGTTATTTCAGAATTTCAGTTTTAAGCTGTAACATGATGTCATCTTTGGAGCCAGAAGACCTGAGGAACTATCCCAGCTGCAGTTATGCAACCCTCATAAAATCATTTTCATTTTCCCCAGGAAATGATTGTCAGAGTCTTCACCCATAAAGTAGGACTATTATTACCCTATGGTGTTATTAAATAAATTAAATGAGAACCTTTGAAATAAAGTAGAAATATAGGTTAGCATTAGTTATCCCTTTCCAAGTAGTCATAGATGTCTAGGGTTCCCAATAGAACCCAGTGTGAGAGCTATTTTACCAGTTTAATTGGTCAGCTTTATCTGCCACCTTCTCTGACACAGCCAAGGGAGAGCATTATACAGTGCATCAAAGCCTACCCAAATTTTTAGAGACCACTCGAGGTCTTTTGTTTCCACAGCATCCTCCCCTGCCCACACACCAACATTTCCTACTGCCCAGAGTTCCGGCTTCAAGTCTGGCATTGCCTGGAACAACTTCAGAATTATTAAACTCCTAACTTCTGCTCTCATTCGAATTTTTCACACTCCTAGTTCTCTCAGTCCTTCCTTCTACTACGCTCCTTGCTGATCTCATGCAAACCTGAAATCTCTTCCTTCTTCTGTTTTTTCCTAGACTGTCAGTCCCCCATCTGGTCTCCAAAAAAGTTAAAATAATTATCATTGACAGAGCTCTTTTGATTGCCCTTAACTTCTTCTTTGACTCCCCTCAAACTATACTAGTATATGCCATTCTCCCCAAGTGCTCTATATATACAAAATTCTTGACCCCTCCTGCTCAACAGATTACTTTCCTCTCTACTTCATCAAGAAACATTGAGACTTTCCGACATATCCTCTCTCCACTTCTTCTCTTCCCTGCATCAAGCTCACCTACAACCATCCTTACCATCTTCCCTTGAGTCTCAGTGAAAGAGGTGTCCTACTTTTGCTCAAGGCCAGCTTCTTTTCTTGTGCTATCAATTTCATCTTATTTGTCACCTCTTAGAATTTACTCCATTCATTTTTTTTAAAGATTTTATTTATTTATTTGACAGAGAGAAATCACAAGTAAGCAGAGAGGCAGGCAGAGAGAGAGAGAGGAGGAAGCAGGCTCCCCGCTGAGCAAGGAGCCCGATGCGGGCCTCAATCCCAGGACCCTGAGATCATGACCTGAGCCGAAGGCAGAGGCTTTAACACACTGAGCCACCCAGGCGCCCATTACTCCATTAATTTTATAGCATTTTATCTGTCTTTAGGCCCTCTTTGCTAGTGTTTTCTTATCGGCTTGACTTCCTTGATTTTATCCTAGTCCCTCGATTTCTATCACTGAGGTTATCTGTATACTACTGTTTACAAAATTGAGTGGACATCTTCAGTCACTTATTTCACTGGACACCTCTGCTGTAAATGATGCTCTTTTTCACTTCCTTATTCTTAATACAACACTATTCGTTGGACTTTAGTAACCCCTTACTCTCCTGGACTCTCTTCTTTCTTGCCTTCTGAGTTTGCTCTTTCTGTTATTAGCTCTCAAATGTTAGTGTTCCCCAGGGTTCCTCCCTCAGTCAGCTGCACCTCTGATTCCTTCCCACTCCCCCACAGGGAACTTGTCCACATGTGTTTCAACTCCCATAGAACACCTAAGTTGTATGCTCAGCTCAGATCTATTCCCCAAGCTTCAGATTTTAATAGTTAACTGATTCCTGGACATCTCCACCCATGTCTCATAGGAACCTAAAGCTAAGGCATGGTCAAACCTGAATTCAGTCTCTCCCATATATCTGTTTCTATCTCAATATTCTGCATCTCCATTGGTGGCATCCAGGTGCTGGGAAACTGAGGGACACACATGATCCCCACTCTCATCCCTATATATCAAATCACCAAGTCCTACTGTTTGCATCTTCTAAATGTTTCCTGAATCAAACTTCTTCTCTTTATTACTCATTATCTCTTTCATTACTAGCCCATTAAGTTTTCCAGGTTTTTTTTCTTTTCTTTTTCCCACAAGGATAGATATACGTAAAACACCAATCTGCCACAATCACTTCCTATTAGAAACAGTGTAGTGATGTTCTTTCCCCTGCAAAATAAAGGTCTAGCTCCCTAACAAAATATAAGGACTTCATCGACCCCACCCTCCTTCGTTAGCCTCATTTTCTGCTATTCACTCTATTTCAAATTTAACACTCAGTAAAGCAAACTGCCTGCTGCCATTCGTTCATCATGCTGTTTCTCCCCTCTGCTTCTGGCTAAAATGTGCTTCCTGTCCTCTCCTCTCTACTGACCAACTCCTTCTCATGAATATGTATGTGGCTCCGTGAATACTTATGTGGCTTCCTCATTACTAGAGCATGTAAGTTCCCCTTTCTTTACATTCCCATAATACCATGTATTTACTTTTTCTGTGTTTGCCCCAGAAATAGAACATGAGTTTCTTGAGGGCAGAGACCACACAATGCATTATGACTCTAGTGTCATGCCTGGAACTGAGGAGATATTTAATAAGTGTTTACTGAATAAAGGGATAACTAAATTATTAAAGTACTTCGTATCCATTCTTGTCATTTTTTTAAATATGATGTCACTGTGTAACATGGGCCATAGTGTTCACCAAATATTCCATGAATTTCACTTATATTTCACAGCCTTTCTTGAACTTAGGTTGAGGCCTTATGAACAGTTCGAGACATGGTGCTATAAGCAGAATCGGTATGGGTCACTTCCAGTCTGCGATCTTTAAGAGCAGTGACTGGTTTTCTATACTCTCTTCTCTACTTTGACTCTTCTGGAAGTCTTGAGATGGTGGCAACACAACACTCTGGGGTCAGAAACCCAGGACAATGGACATGAAATGGGGGTGGGAAGTAAGCCTATCTGGTGTTAAGCCACTGAGAGTTCAGAATTAATTTGTTACCACAGCACAATCAAGTTTATCTCAAATAATTCTCATTGTTCCATGTTTATAAATTAATGTCCATCTTATTACAAACATAAGGTGGTATGGAAGTTACCAGTATGCAGCTCTTTTTCTAAAGTCTGCATGATACGTAGGCTTAGGAAAATCTGCACCATGTAAATGATATTTTCCAACTGGCCTGACTATTCCTAGCCAGCCCTCTGCCTCCAAGCCTCTGCACAAGAAAGTGTGCTTCGTACACTTGATTTCTTTTCCATTCTTGCCCAGGTAACATACAGGTAGACTACTTTATCTAAGTAAAAGTGAGAATATTTCCCTACACAAAAAAATCTCCCACACTTATTCACATGCCTGAGTCTATAACTGAATGCCATGCTCTAACTTTGCATTTTTGATCCTTGGCTTTTTTGAGAGATTTTTTTTAACTTTTTAAAATTTAAATTCAGTTAATTAACATATGATGTATTATTTGTTTCAGGGGTACAGGTCTGTGATTCATCAGTCTTATATAATACCCAGTGCTCATTACAACACATATCTTCCCCTATGTCCATCACCCAGGTACCCAATCCATCCACCCCGTCCCCCCTCCCTCCAACAACCCTCAGTTTGTTTCCTATGATTAAGAGTCTCTTACAGTTTGTCTCCCTCTCTGGCTTCATCTTGTTTCATTGTTTCCTCTCTTCCCCTATGATCCTCTGCCTTATTTCTTAAATTCCATATATCAGTGAGATCACATGAAAATTGTCTTTCTCTGGTTAACTTATTTTGCTTAGCATAATACCTTCTAGTTCCATCCACGTTGTTGCAGATGGCAAAATTTCAATTTTTGATGGCTATGTAATATTCTGTTATATATACATGTACATACCACACCTTCTTTATCTGTTCATCTTTGTTATAACTGAAATTTCTCCAAAGAATAGTAACATGTTCCATTGTTG
Organism: Ailurus styani; assembly: GCA_002007465.1. Classification (NCBI taxonomy): domain Eukaryota; kingdom Metazoa; phylum Chordata; class Mammalia; order Carnivora; family Ailuridae; genus Ailurus; species Ailurus styani. The sequence goes on along the minus strand of LNAC01000512.1, from coordinate 662,085 downwards.
CAGTCTAAGGGCATCAGAGACTCTCTCCAAAGTAGTCCTGGCAGTCTCTGAAGCCCTCCTAAAGTGTCAAAGATGTGTGTCAAATCTGCGGATTGACGATTACCAATATTCTTATCATAACATAGGCACAATTCCATTCTTTTCCACTATTATTCTATAAAATACACTGGTTTTCCTAACGAGGTCTCAAATTTTATTGAACTATGGTCGGATCTTGTTTCATAATAATTTTTTTTTCAGTTGAAAGAGACAAAACATCTGACTTTAGGTGTGGCTTAATTTCAGCCTAATATGTTATCAGGATCCATCTTTTAACTCAAACAGGCTCTTCCCTGTTTTTCATGCCCCAAACTCCCAGAGCTGTACCCTGCCAGTTTCTAATCCAGCAGGGAAGAACAAGAGTCTCTGTCCCTGAAGTCTCAGTGAAAGAAACTTTTCTTCTCTTCTGCTCTGAATGGATCCTGTTCCCCATCCTTGAGCCAAACCTTGTGGCCAGGTGAATACAATGCACTAATTAGCTTAGGCATTCTCACTTCCCTGAAGTGACAAAAAGGAATCAACTTCAAAGGAAGCAGGGGGCCTTAAGGAACTGAATGGGGAAATTTTGGAGAGAAATCAGAAAAAGTTCATCACAAATCAAGAGATGATGCTGGTAGCAATGGCTTCCTTTACGTCTCTATATGTCTGCTGGAATTGGGAGACAACTTCAATTTAGGGACTTAGAGTGTTTCGTTATGCCGTGTATTACACCTTGATCATAGTCTCTCTCTCCTTTCTTTGAACTTCTTTACATTATTCTTTTTTCTCATGTGCTACCTTCTATTTCAGTTATTTATATGTATTTTTCTCCTTGATTAAATCATCAGCTACTTCAAGGCAGGAACCAGGTTTGAAAATTGTGGATCCTGCCTTGTGCCTTTCACATAGTAGGCATCCCAACTATTCAACCAATAATAATTTGTCCAGTAAATGAAGGGATAAGAAATGAGTGGGTTTAATTCATACTATCATCATTTCATGGTAATATAATCCCTATGGGGGACATGTGTGTAAGGTTCTACTACACACAAGTAATAAAAACTTACTGTGTGCTAAGTACCATGGCAAACAATGGGGATATGAGGAATAGTATTTAAAAAACAAACGTTGCTTTGCCCTTCAAAAGCTTATATTCTAGAGAAGACAAACACACTGAGTAATTAGGGTGTAATAAATGCTCTAAAGAATGATTGTAGGGTATTAAGAGAGAGTAATAGATTTAATTTTTATTATTGTTGTTCTGATTGTTTCCAGATCTGCTCTAGGTTGGCTACCTCAGGGACTACCAGTTTTGATGGAGGTCTGTTCAATTTAGGACTTCTTAGAGGATTTAATAATAGATTTCCAAATAAAGTTTCCAGATTCAAGAAATTACACTTATATAGTGCTAAGAAAAGACTAATTCTGTTCTCTTTCTCCCTGTCTCTCTCCTAGCCTGAAGTTCTGGATCAAATACAAAATTTAAGAGAACTATGGATGGATAATAATGCATTACAAGTGCTACCGGGGGTATGTAAGTTTTTATTATGACATGCTGTCTAGCATCTATGTTATATATTAATTAAAATTAATAATAATCTTCATTTATAAATCCCAGTGTTTGCCTTTCAAAGTAAAATACTTGTTTGGTCACCGAGTGTTTTTCATTAGTTGTTTTGTTTTGTTTTTTTCCACATACTTTCTGTAAATGATGTAGGTATACAAAATATATGAATGATTTTTCTTGTTCTCTTAGGATTATGTTTTTCATCTTGCCACATATTGATTTTTAAAAGCTGAGAAATTTATATTGTTATATATAGAAAAAGAAAATGCTACATATAAAATCCGAGTCTTGCAGAATCAAACGTATTCCTCCTATAGGTAACTAGATCATTGTTTCTGCTCATATTGTTAGCGCTCTTCCACGAAATAAAAATCATTCTCTCAGTTTGGGTGATTTCCAATAGAATACATTTAAATTTTTGAAAATGGTATGTGACAAATTACAAAGGGTTAGAAATAGAAAGTTAAACTAGGGTCAATATTTTTTTCAACTAACGGACAATCCAGTAATATCTCCCAAGCGGTAGGCTTACCAGTCAACTCACTGAGTGTGAACCTTCCTGCCTTTTCCATTCAGGGAAAGAATGGTTTCATGAAATACTGCCTCTTGCCACTCATAATATATGCATTAAAATAAGCATGTATGTGCACACACACATCGACCACAGTGTTCCTGTTGGTAATAGCCAATTCCAAATCCCTTGCATTGGGCTAAGTAGACAGGGAAGCTGGATTTGTAATAACTCTTCAGCCACTGAGATTTAGATGTGTGTTGCCAAAGCCAGTTTTATTCTTCTTTTGACTTGACATTAAAAATTCCTTAAAATGATTGCAAAAGCAACTAAAACAAGAGGTTTTTCTCTTTTGAACAAGCATGAAACCACATAAAGGAGAGAAATCTGGCAAAAAATTAAGAAAAAAAGTTTTCTTCTATTATCAAATGGATACATTTATACTGTCATCATAGATACAAAATAAAGCATGCACATCCTTTATATATTGATTTATTTAAAAACTGTTTATAAATATACCTCTATGATCCAGAAACTAAGCCAATGTTAGGGTTACAAAGATGATATATTCAATGACCTCAAATATATTTATTTGAAGAGTTCACACATAACAGGAGAGATACATCTAGATTCCACTACATAGTAGATTCCAGATTTGTGCCATATTCAAGGCATGTACAGATCCTGGGGAAACACAGATAAGACACTTAGTCAATTCCCTGAGCAGAGACTGAGGATCAGAATGTATGTCTAGTTGGAAAAGTCTATACCTGCTTCTTTGATATATCTATTAATTCAAAAATACCTAGATAATGCCTAGCTCATGATAAGTGCTAGGTGTTTTACAAATATTTATTCACTGAATCCTCATAATGAGCCTATGAAGTAGGGTTTATTACCATCCCCATGTTATGGATAGATGGTGATAATTCAAACCAGCACCAGAAGCTGTTGTTCAATATGATGTTCCAGAATGCCACTGCTATAGAATCAACAGAAGGCACAAATGGGAATTACGTTCATCTTACTTTTCATAGCCATTACATGCTCAGAATCCAACCCTGAAAGTCAGCTCAGACCTCAAATTCTTTAGTAACTTATTATCTACATGGAAAAGTGGTGATCAAACTGTAATGCTGCCTAATTTGTCTGTTTCAAGAGTAGACTTTTCTTATACACTGCTTTAAAAGTAGATTTCTCATTTTAGTTAGTACACTTGAGTTTCATATTTTGCTCTACTCCTTGTGGGAAAACCCCCACCTCCTTGCCATAAAGAGGCATGGTTTTCTGAATGTCTATGCTGCCAAATAGTTGCTATGCAAGTACCTAGAAATACATGTCCTTGAAAAGCTAATCTTGAATGCAGGCTTTAGCTATCCCATGTCTGTCAGTTTCACAGAATGATCAATCCTAAATATTCAGTGTCACAAGAAACAGGGGAAAAAGCAAGTTCATCTAATTATTAGTTCATGTATCATAATATATTAACTTAATATACTTGTAAAATACTTTTAGAAGCCTGAGCTATCATTTTGCTACTCTGTTTTTCATAAATCAGAGAAGCAAGTAGATGATGATGAAAAATCAGTCTTCTACATAGTTATCTTTTGACTGTCCCTCTAAGATCAATCAAAATGTGACTAAACAACACATTGAACCTGTATTTACCATTAAACAAATTTCAGTATCTTCTTTTGTTTGTGGTGGCTTCCGCTCCTTTCATTTGCTGTCTACTGCTCAGTTACAGACCCCTTTACGTCAAGGGGTGTTGGAGCAAGATTCAATATCCCCAAGGACTCTGAGACATTGGACTTCAAAGGCCTTTATCACTCCAGGCTACTATTGCCTTTATAAGGTGTTTGAAAGTGAGGGTTTAGAAAGACTCAAAAATAAACACCAAAGTGTTATTTTGTTTCTAAAAATGATGTTTAGAAATTTCACACCAAAATATTGAGCTGCACTGCAGATAACAATGAAGGAGGCTTCAAAGGGTAAAGATATTTTCTCATGATAAAGCAACAAAAAAGAAACCCACACACATACACATAAACACATGCATCATTCTTTTCTTGCTCACCAGAAAAAAAGAATGAGCCATGGTAACATAATAGCTCCCTAGGGTGGAAATCTGTAAGTAAAGTGACAGTACTTTTCCAAGTGACTCATTTCCAGGCATGGGGAGAATTCGGCCCTCTGACCCAGTCAGCCAAAGTACTCAGTTCCTAGCTTAGCAACTCTTCATCTACTCTGAGACCTTGCTCACATTCTCTGCCTCCCTACAGAGCAAGGGAGGGAGCAGGGCTAGAGATCTGTGCTGGGTTAATTAGGGAGTTAGAGATCAGTAACTGACAATATAATCAACGGGCTTTGTAGTCTATGATCTGAGAAAGGTGAGTTTGAATTTTAGCGCCCCCCCTTATTGACAGGATAACCTTGAAAAGTTACTTGTAATAGATGCTGGCGTGCATCGCCCTCCTGGAATGAAGAGCTAACTCTATTTCCAAAGCTTCTGGGAATGCTACTTGCTGCTCTCCACCCTCCTCAGGAATTGCTCCAGCTGAAGAGAACCTCCTTACCCGGGGTCACATCCCTATTCCGGGAGACTTCCACCCAGTGACCAGTGATGAAGGTCTGGCTCCTCACCTTTCCTCAGGACAACTGCAGGGCAATCCCAATTTAGCTGCAGGCTTCCTCAAAACATCATCTCAGCTCCTTCATCCGTCCAGTCATGCTTCCTTTCTCCCCTCTGTCTTTCACTGGCATTGATCCTATTAATGCTCTCTCATAAACTTCTCTTTGTCTCTGCTTCCCAGGGAAGCCAGTGTGTGCCATTACTTAATTCCCAAGCTTTAATATGTGTCAAAGTGCAGATTCTGATTCAGTAGGTCTGGAACAGGTCTGAGATTCGGCATTCCTGATAGGCTTCTAGGTAGTGCCAATGCTGCTGGTCTGCAAAACACATTTTGAGTAGCAAGGATACAAAGTCTTAAATCGTATAGATAAAATGCTTAGCACAGTGCAAAGGTTGTGCTTGTGTGTGTAATAAGTTTATTTATTTATTTACGCTGTCAAATAATTAGAGACAATATATTAAAGTATACACAGGTAGATTAGACGAACAGATAACCCGGTGATCACGGATATGTGTGGAGCATTTATTTGCAAAACATACTCTAAAAGAAAATGAAAATGAGGGCTTTCATCTTGCTCTGACTCCTGTGGTCCATGTCCCAGCTACGCAGCCCCTGTTACTCCTGCTATGGTACAGTATGACTTTGTTCCTCCCTGTCCTCAGTAATTAGTTACTCATCTAATTCTCCCACTTCTAAATTTTTCTTGAGCCCATGCCCTTTGCATCCTCCCTTCTGCTGCCTTAGTTCAGGTGCTTCTCATGTCCTCAGCTACATTGTTTCCAGATTCTTGTGATAGGTCTCCCCACTCCCATCACGAATCTTTCTTTCACAGTTCCCTGACGTTGATATTTTAAAGCACAAATCTGATTGTGTCGTTCTCCATCTTAAAAACCTTGAACAGCTTTCCTTGCCTGTTATGGTAGAATTGACATCTCCTCACATAACAGGTAAGGCTGTTTAATGCCTGGCTTCTTATAGTCCTGCAAATTGAATTTCCCGCTCTTCCTCAAACATGCCATGATTTTTCACATTTTGCTGTGAATATATGTGTCATTTTCTCTTCCAGGTACAGGTTCTCCTTTTCTTGACAAGATGTGTCTTCCAGGCATTTTGCAGCCCTATGCTTTGATGGCATTCTCCACATGCTTTGTTTTCTTGCATATATTATAGGGTATTATAATTATTTGTTTATTTGACAGTTTCCTCCACTACTATGAGCTCCGTAAGGATAAAGACTTTGTCTGTATCATGACAAGTCTCTTCTCATACTGTTGACTTATTCATGATTGTTCTCCCATGTGTAACACAAGCCCTGACACATAGTAGATCCTCAAAAAGAACTGGTGAATGAACAAAATATTGAATCTGTTTAGTAGGATAAAGTCCAAATCATGATTTAAAACCTTTCTTATGCATTTGAAATTCTAAGAATCAACATGTCAACATATGTTGTTTTGGTGGTAATCTTTTTCTTTCTTCTTTCCTTCTTTTCTTCCTTTCTTCCTTCCTTCCTCCCTTCCTTCTTCTGCAGCTTTGAGATTGTTGTGTTGAAATACCACAAAATTCACTCATTTAAAATACACAGTTCAGTGGCTTTTAGAATACTAGCATGGTTGTGTAGTCATCACCAGTCTTATTTTAGAACATTTCCATTATCTCCAGAAGAAGCCCCCCATTAACAATCACTTGCATGTCCCCTTTCCCTAATGTCCAGCAACCATCATCTACTTTCTATCTTTATGGATTTGTCTATTCTGGGCATTTCATGTACATAGAATCACACAACAGGTGGTTTTTTGTCATCGGCTTCTTTCATCACTATGTTTTCAAGCTTCACCCATTTTGTAGCATATATTTGCATTTATTGCAAAATAATATTACAACATGTAGATCTACCACATTTTTGTTTATCCATTCAACAATCGATAGGCATTTTGGTTATTTCCACTTTTTGGCTGTTGTGAATAATACCGCTGTGAACATTTACATTTTTGTGGGAACATATAATGCGTTCTTGAGTATATGCCGAGAGATGGCTCGGTCATGTGGTAACACTTTGCTTAACATACTGACGTACTAGCAAACTGTTTTTCAAAGTGGCTGTACAATTTTAAATTCCTGCTAGCAGTGTATGAGCAGTGCAGCTTCTCCACTTCTTGCCGATGCTTGCGATTGTCGTTGTCACTTTTAAAATTACTTTTACAGTGTGGTGGTTTTTATGACTTTCAAATGTCTTGTGAAAGTTTCTCAACTAACCCTGAGTTTATGCAATGTCATCAAGTCTATAGGGAAGTTAAAGATGTTGGTATACCTGGATATGTCAAAAAACAGAATAGAAACGGTTGATATGGACATTTCTGGATGTGAAGCCCTTGAGGACCTCTTACTGTCATCCAATATGTTGCAACAGTTGCCTGACTCTATAGGTGAGAATATTCTATTATGTCATGAATGTTTATATAAAATATATCATTTGCTTTTTTGTCATAGTCTTAGTTTATTAGCAGACACAGAGAATATACTGTTTGCCTAACTGATATTAGTAAATTACCAAGTTCATTATTCAAGGTGTAAAGATAGTATTTTACCAATATCTTAAAGTGAAATGGTAACACTAGTTATCAAATTCAAGAAGTCTCTCTTATTAAAATGATCTTACCAAATTAACATATTTTTAAAATTCAGATCTTTTAAGTTGTATAATGTTATTGTAAAAAGTATATTTCTTAGATTTAGAGTAATTTGATAACCATGTACATCTCTTTTTATCACCGTAGAATTAGCTTCTATCCACAGAGTGTTGCCATATCCTATTTTCGATACTATTAAAACACTGCTATAATCTAGAAATAACATAAAGATGTATAATAAATATAAAATCTCTTTGTGGTTCTATTATTAAAAACAGATACATTGTCTTTATATGCTGTTAAGATTCATGACAGCAGAGGATTTGTGTGTTAGTATATGTCAAACACCCAAACCATTTTTGTTACAAATTTTTATATGGGTAAAATAACTAAAGACTCCTAATTTAATAATGAGCAAACCTTTTTGTATGGACATCTTACTATTATTTATGAGAGGACTCAGGAGGGTAATCAGCAAATTATTAAAAGTTGGAGATTAGTTTTTAACACTTTAAATTCGATACATCATATATTCTGGAACTTATTAAAGCCTCTGAAAATTAAGTTACAACCTAAGTACTCTGATTGAAAGGAACCAAGAAGACAAGGCAGTATTTCACATTTTTCTTTAATATTTTATTGTCTCCACTTTCACCATTCTTTCATTGTTGATAGAGAATACTAGTTTTAACAAAGCAGGCTAGGTTTTCTTTCTTACTGGATTGATAATTTTTTTTATGTAACCACATAGTTTATAACAGTATTTTTCCAGCTCATTCCATTGTAGGACTGATCTGAGAACTTTATTGAACACTAACACATTTCCAGGTTCTTTCTCTGAAAATTCTGATTCAGTACATTTGTGATAAGCCATCTGATTTGTTTTTATTAAACATCCTCGATGAAACTTATCATCAGATCTTTAGAAAATACTCTTTTATGTTGTAGAAGGTGAGGAAGTATAATGGTTAAAAGAGCATCCTTGGATTAAGATGACAGAGATGACCTTCTCTGGTCAAGATAACGACTCAAGATACATGCTTTAAATTCCCACTCAATCACCACTCCATATCTCTTCAAAGACATGAGAAGAGAAAAACGACTTATATTTGAAGAACATATTTTTGTTTCTTACTGCCTCCTCAGTACCAAGAATTGTGCCTAGTTTATAATAAGGGTTCCTTAAATATTTAGCAAATAAAATAATTTAGCCATGCTTAAGAAGAATGAACATCTACATGAACCTGAGCTGGAATGGAAATCAAGCAATGACCCCACACCTGATGGGCTCCAGACCACAAATAGCAGTGGTGTTGTTCCATTTCTGGGGGGAGGGGGAATACCTTAAGCATAACAGGAGAATCTAAATGCACAGGAAACTGAGGCAGCACCTCCTCTTTTTGGAATGGAGCCTGAAACAATCTACAACTAGTATGTGGAGCTGGCATTGAAGAGAAGAGATATAGTTTCACTGCTGAAAACTGTGGCAAGTCACAGCCAGATTGGACTGGATCTGCATTACCCACATGGGATGAGAGTGACATGTTGCTAATACAAGACCTGGTTCTGAACTCCAGAAACCTGGGGTCAGCCGTAGGTGACCACACAACTGCCAGACAGGTAGGGGTGAGCACAGATAAGGAGAAAATAGTCACCCTTTCAAATGAGCATGCAAACAGATATCTCAAAGGAAAACTGATGTTGCAACAACAACAAAAACTCAAATAGGAAAATTTACCCAGAAAAGAACCAAAGGCATCAAGCAATATAAAAAATGATTTTTAAGTATGTGTAGATCCTCAAATAGACAAAAGTTATAATAACAGTCATAAAAATAATAACTTACAAAACAAAAACAAGAACTATGACTAAGAATAGGTGGTTGTAAAAAAAAAACCAGAAATCCTGGAAAGGAAAATGGCACATAGTGAAATAACAGATGATGTAATTATTTGTTTAAAATGTCTTCCTTTAAGGAAACAGACTAGAAAATTAGCCTTCTGGTCTGGGGAAGACAGCATGAATGGGTAATAGAAAACCAGATTAGGTACTTGGCCGGCATAAAGCAGACTAGGATAGATAGGGGGTACTATGTATTTAACACCTTCACTAAGAACCTGAATGGCTCTCAAATTAGGAAAAGTAACTTTGTTCTAATAGCTTACTCGTCCTCAGACTCTACCTTTGGACCCTGTTGACCTTTCATTGAAAATTACATTTATGCATCTGCAGAGTTGCCAGAATCCTTGATTATATATGTGGAATGGCTGACTTTCCTCCAAAAATTCCCCTCTTGGTCAAGAGAAAAATCTGGGATAAGAGACAGATCTGTGTTCTAAGGCCCTAAAAGAGTTCATTGATTCTGATTGGATGGGAAATTGCATCTTACCTCCTTTATTTGGACATTAGTGGACCACCAACATTTAAGAGAACAAAAGATAGGAAATTTCATAGTATCAATTAAGGAAAATAATAACTAAAATTAAAATCTTTACTTTCCTCACATCTATTTTAGTTCTTCTGTGGCTATGAGGTATTTGAATGCACTGATACTCTCCAAAAAACCTGTGTGCTGAGTCCCTTTCCTTGTCTGGCTCCAAGGAACATGACAGGGGCTCTTTTCCTCTTCTAGATAGAGCTTTAATTATATATATTTTTTACTTTCCAAAATAATTTATCTTACTCACTTTGTGATTAAGAACACAGGTTTTGTAGTCAAGTTACCTGAGTTCAAATTCTGACTTTTCTACCTTGCTAGCTTTGAGACCTTAGACCAGCTACTTAGTCTCTCTGTGCTCAGTGTCTTCATCTGTTATGTAGGGCAGTAGTAGTACCTGCATCACGGGGTTATTTTCAGCAATAAATGAATTCATGTATGTAAAATTGCATAGAAGAGTACCTGGCACATAGTAAGTGCTCATGTTATCTATTGTAATAATATGATAATTATTATAATCTTAAATTTGATGAGTGCACAACTATTTAGTTTTTGGAATTCTATTATATGAATGTAAGGGCCATGGAAATATTAGCTATTTTTAATAGCAAATCATATTAATGTTTAATACATTACTGCTTATTGTATGTTTATATATAAGTAGCTAAAAATCATAGTAAAAGGCCTCCTTTTTCTTTCCCTTTGATACTTCTTAGTTGGGAGTGTAGAATACAAAGAGGTAGGGAATTAGGGAAGGATACAAATAGAGGGAAGGAACAGAATAGAATATCTTTGATTCTTGTTGAGTAGAAGAAGAACGTCCAAGCAGATATGGTATAGAAATGCAGTAATGGAATTATCTGCTGGAAGAAGTTATGAGCAATGAAGGTGAGGTCGATGCCCTATTTCAAGGACAACCATATTACTACAGAAGCTGCAGAATCTGTCCAAAGAGCATTCCCTTGGATGGAATATGTGAGTGACAAAGTAGCTCCATCACAACTGAGCAAGGTTCCTTTAAATCCAAAGACATGGAGCTAAGCAGAGAGACCCACCTTGCTTCCACCTGCAAAGCTGAAGAAGCTTCCAGAGGGTGACAGAGCCACCACCCCATTCTTTAAAAAACCTGTTCCCATCGACCTTTTGGTTTTTGTCCCTAACATGCCTCAAGATTTTTCACCACTACTTTCAGACTTTGGTGCTGTGATTCTCTTAAAGGCTACCTGGCAACATGGTTTCACGGTTTTGCAGTGATCTGTAACCCAGCCCAAAACTTCTTATGCTCCAGTCAAGTGACATTGAGACTGCCAACCCTCCTCTAGCTCCACTGGTGGGCAGGTGCAGTACTTTGATAAGGGCTACCAAGTCATAAAAAAATTTAACTGTAATCCATTACCCCCTGTTTTCTTTTCACAATTGATGAACAAGCTCTTTTATATTTCCAAGGTTGATATTTCTTACATACACACCAAAGAAGCTGAAGTGATTCAGTCACCCTTTAAACATAGATGAATATGGCAGTGGGGGAGCAAACTTCAGAGATAAATGACCCCAGTGAGAATTGTCCTCTTTCCCAGGTGCTGCTGTTTTCAGCAGTGTATCCTGGGGGCACAAGCTGATGTATTAAGCTCCAATATTTTGCAGATATTTTCCCACAACAGTCTGACAGTGAGAACATTTCTCACCACTACAGTCAAGATTCTGAGTGCTTCTATAGAATATGTAACTGAGCATACTGAAATTTAAAGTGCAATAATCACTTTTTATTTCAGATCTATTCTGACTTACTCTATGACTTTAAGGAATCTGCAGAATACTTGAGGTGGGTGGGAATGGTCCATGGCAGTGCTTCTCAAAGTATATTCACAAAACACTAGCTGTACAAGGTATGCCACACACCCACACGCATTCCGCGATAACTTTGGAGAGTCACATTGCTACATTAATATATTTAAAGGTCCTAGAAAAGCTTCTTTAAAGAAATATGTTTAATGTTGTTTAATTTAGCATTTCCCAAACACATTTGACCATGGAACCTACTATGTCCATGAAAACAAGTTTTCTGCAAAAAAAAAGTAACCTATAGTATACATGCATATTTCCAATGTAAAACAAAAATTAACCACGCTTTGCCCTTGGCTTTGGCTATTTAAGCCAGACTGATATACTACATCATGGCTGGGTAAAGAAGCTATTCTTCAATTACGCTGTGGCTATTACTCATTAAAACCCTGGGAATAGAGCAGACAGTAAGGGTATGGAAGGCGTAAATCTGACAGTGAAATATAAATAGTTGAAACTTCGATTCTTGGCCAGTTCTACTCGGTATATTAAAAATGCAAGTTTTTGTGCTTTCTGCTGATCCAAGTCAAGGATTTATGGTAACAAAAAGAGTATGAGGTCATATGTTGTAATTTTCCAAGTCCATAATTTTAACCACTGCATCACAGTACCTCAGTATCCATTCTTTGATTATTAGGCTTACTTCAGATTTGTTTTTAATTTGTATCACAACAGGGATGTTAGTTATTAGCTTAGGAGTTAATTAAATATTAAATCACAGCTGGCTTAAAAATTTTCATCTGGCCCATTTGTGGTATACTAAGGGAAATGTAGTAGTGTTGCTGTCAACTTAGGTTTCTGTGGAGCCCTATGTTGTGTTTATTTGTCTGCATTGCTGTACCTGAACTCCCACTGATGCAAGTAAGGTTTTTACAACTGGAAAGTCAAGACTAGATTACATACAAATGTATCTGTAGGTTTATATAAGCAGAGTGCAGCCGCTTGGCATGATAAATAGTCATCACAAGTGATTCTTTTTCTTTCATATTGTATTTCCTGTCAGAGATCTGTTCTTATATATTAATAAAACTTCTTCTCTGTTTTAGGACTGTTGAAAAAATTAACTACTCTAAAAGTAGATGACAATCAACTTACAATGCTACCCAACACAATCGGAAAGTAAGTGCCAAAGTTTCCTACTAGTCAGCTCCTCTTAGCCAGAAACAAAAGGATATGCTGGATCTTTTTACTTCAAAGCACTTTCTATCTTAATTTAGTTTGACATCTGAACATTGCATTGGCACACTATATAATATCATGAGAAATAACTAGGATTCTTTCATAAGCAAAGGGATTACCCAGATCGTTAATTATGTTATTGCCTATAATTTCCCAGATACTATTAATTTCATGTTTTTGACTGAGTAGCAGCTCAAAATTCACTTGAACATGTCTTATGAAATCAAATCAGTTTGTATAAAGCTCTGTAGTTTGTATATGTTACCATTACACTATAAGTGATTTATATATTATATTAATTGTTATAGTAGTAGTGCTATATAGTAGTACTGTAAGTGTTATTTATAAAAATAAAGTTATTTGCCTTTAAAAGTATGAAAAAGATTCACCAAAGATAAATGGGCCTATTCAATTCAAGGTTGGTTACAGGTTTACAGGGATAAAGGTTAAGAATCTTATCATAAAAGCTCATTTTTTTAGATATCTTTAAGTGCCATTACCTTCCTTTGATTATTGTTTCAGGGAAAATAAAAGGGAAGTGTTAGAGGAATGAAGTAAAACAAAACAAAACAAAACAAAAACTGGTGAAAACAAACAAACAGAAACAAGTCAGTGGGAAGTATATGGGAAATCTCTATACCTTCTTCTCAATTTTACTGTGACCCTAAGACAGCTCTAAAAAAAAATAGTCTTTAAGAAAAAGAAGAATGACTGACAAACTGGTTATTTAAACTTGGGTTTTGGGCAGACATTTCATCAAAAATGAACAAAGTGAGCTTGTCACTTCAAAGAAAACAACTGACAGTATTTGTCACTCACAGTAAAATTTGAGCTATCAAGCAAAAATTGGAATTTTGGAAAATTCCTATCTGCCACTGTGAGCTTGACAGCTTCCCAATACTTATAGGCTTTTCTGGTAAGACTAGTATGATATAAATTAATGTAAGTTGTTGATATTATGTTATGAAATGTGTCAACATCTGGAAAATCTGTGTAACTCAGTGAAGCAGTATTTCCAAATGAACAATGCATGAGTTACAAAATCAGACATGAGTGAAAGATGCATTTAAAATGCAAAATAGACCAGTTGATTTTAATGTATTGGTATGAAGAATAAGAAAATCTCATTGGTACAATTTCAGATTCTACATTGTATTTATCCCCTAAAAAACTGCCAGTTGTTGAGTTTTGGTGTAATATCAAAGAAAAATCACAAAAGGACAATTGAAATATTCCTTCTTTTTTCAACTACATTGTCTGTATGAGGCTGGGTTTTGTTATGCATAATTCAGTTGAAACAATATGTCACAAAGATCAAATACATAAGCCGATAAGAGATCCAGTACCATCCATTAAGCAAAATATTGAAAAGATTGCAAAAATAAAAATAATGTCACCTTTTTCACTAAATGTTTTTGTTTAGAAAAATTTAGTTACTTAGAATAAAAATACATTATTTAACATGTTATAGGTTAACTATTATTATTTGATACTAATTATTTTTTAAAAGTCCTATTTTAATCTACAATATAGTAGATACCAATAGATATAAAAAAATATAAACACATGTTCTTTAGAGTTACCCATGATTTTTAAGAGTGTAAGTGGGTCCTAAGACGAACAAGTTTGAAGATATCTGTTCTATATCACATCATGTTTTATATAGTTAAATTACGAGAGCCATTGTCTAACTTATGTTCTCACTTCAAGGTAACACCTGCATACAAATGTTTTGAATATGCACGTATGGCAAAAAAATAAACTAAATATCTAAAATTTTACAGTATACCTTAATAAACAATCTGTATGAAGTAAAAATAACAACAATAACAATGATAGCTTTGTTTTTCTTAGAGAATTCGGAACTGATAGATCAGAGATTTACTGCAAATCCTAGAGGTGAAATTTGATTATGATCTTATTTAATGGCACTCCAGGTCACATGCAAAAAGTGTCTCATAAAGAATAGAATGAATAGTCTGCATTTATTATGAAACATTCTACCTAGAACCCTGGACAACAAAAAGCCTAGAAATATTAAGACCAGGTAGTGATATTCTCATTCTGCACTTAGAATGTTTCAGTGTTAGAATTATCTTAGGTCATTTTTAGTAGTCCAACTATTAAAAATTGCTAGGATTAATTTTTGAACATTTTTCATAGTTGAAATGGATTCCATGACTTTTGTGCAAAATTACTTATAAAATTGATTATTTTTGTTGCCAAACCTTCATTTATACCTAGGAGTTCCAGCTGCTCTACGAATTGAATGTACAATGAAAAATAATAATAAATAACTTTTTTTTCACATTGTGCCAAATACCATGTTTGGTGATTTACACACACTCTTATTTACTTAAAGTCCCCATTAATAGCATTCTCTATGTATTATTATCTCTCTCTCGCTGTTGACAATTAGAGACTGAGGCTGAGAGAAGTCAACAGATTTCAAAGCTAAGCTGTTGGTTGACCGATGATGCCTCTTAATATACATGATAGTTGACTCATGCATTTTGTAATATTTGGTAATTTAATGGATCCCACTGCTCTAGAGACAAAGGCTCTTCCATAGGAAAAGAAACTACTTACTAAACCTTCTCTTTCTTAGCCTCATAGCTTTGGTCAAAAGCAATAATGACGCAAAAATCTGAATGGAAATTTTAAAAAGTCATTTCCTCATAGAGTATGGTCAAACAGAAAGACTGTTGAACTGAGAATTGGAAAATCTAAGTAACTAAGCAAAGCTGGGTAAGCCCCTTCTTCTCATTGAGCCTCAAATTCCTGAGGGATAGTGCAAGGAGCACTGGCTTTGGGGTCACAACATAGGTGTGAATCATGGCTATGCCACTCACTGTGTGAACTTGGACAAGTTATTTAACCTCTCTGTTGGTTGTTTCCTCATTTATAATATCTACCTACATCTAAAATTTTCTAGCTCTTTGATCCAGATGTTTAGCCTATATGATGTTAATACCCTAGATAGTAAATTCTAGTAGTCTACTTACTAGACTGTTATAACAAGAAAATAAGGGTGCCTGGGTGGCTCAGTGGGTTAAAGCCTCTGCTTTCAGCTCAGGTCATGATCTCAGGGTCCTGGGATCGAGGCCCGCATCGGGCTCCCTGCTCAGCGGGGAGCCTGCTTCCCCCCCCCCTCTGCCTGCCTCTCTGCCTCCTGTGATCTCTCTCCCTCTGTCAAATAAGTAAATTAAAAAAAAAATTAAAAAAAAAAAGAAAATAAGTGAACTTTATTCTAGCTACCTGAATGCTAAAAAACATTTTTCCCTCTGTTTTCTAATTTTGGAAGGATACATAAGAAGCTAGTAATGTACATGGCTTTAGAGAGGAGAATGTGGGGGCTGGTGAATACAATAAATAGAGAGATTTGCTTTTATTATATACTCTGTAGTTTTTGAATTTTTTATTATGAAATGTCATACAGTCAAAAAATTAAAGATAAAACACAGACATACACACACACACACACACACACACACACACACACACACACACACACACCCTTCAGTGGATAAAACCCAAATCCTTTACACAATGTTCAAGTTTTTCCATAGTCTCATTTAAACCAGTGGTTCTCACCATGTGGTTGTCTGATCAGCAGCATCAGCTTCAACTGGGAACTAGTAGGTAATGCACATTCTGACACAACCCCATATCTACTGAATGAGAAACTTTGGACATTGGGCAGGCAATCTCTGTGTAAATAACCCCTTTCGGGGATTCTGATGCATGCTAAAGATTGAGAATTATCTAGATTCAGCTTTCAGTTATCAGCTACCTTCTTAAACCTTAATCTATTATGCCTATGTCAGAATTATCTGAAATGCTGGTTTAAAATGAAGCTGCTTAAGGGGTGCCTCTGTGGCTCAGTTGGTTAAGTGGCTGCCTTCAGCTCAGGTCATGATTCCAGGGTCCTGGGATCGACCCCCACATCAGGTTGTCTGCTTGGCGAGGAGCCTGCTTCTCCCTCTGCTTCTGCCCACTGCTCCCCTTGCTTGTGCTTTCTCTCTCTGTCAAATAAATTTTCAAAAATCTTAAAAAATAATAATAATAATAAAATAAAATAAATAAAATAAAATTCAGCTGCTTTAGAGAGGAAGTCTACCATAGTCCCTGGTTGCTTTGGCTCTGGAGCCAGACCTTCTGGGTTCAAAATATGGCTCTTTGATTTGCTATTGGGTAACAGAGCCTTAGCTCCCTCCTTATAAAATGGAAGTAATAATAATAATAATAATAATAATAATAATACTGACCTCAAAGTAGTGAGGATTAAATGTATTAATAAATAGAAAGTGCTACATAGTCAATAAATGTTTTCAAAAAATAGTTTGATAAAGTAAAAAATTATTGACATTTCTGGGATTTGGATTTAAGAAATATGTTTACTGTTTTTACAACTTAATTCTTCTTCCTGCTTTCTTCTGCCCACCCAGACCACTGCAGCTTCCTCCCCTAAATTGACAAGTTCTAGTACATCTACAAACTAGATCAGCATTTTCTGAATTGTATTTCTCAAAATAGTTTTTAGTTGGGATTTTAATAGGTATGACACAAAGATAAGTTTCATGGACAAGTAAGTTTTGGGAACTCTGTATATAAGTTAGAGAACATTCTAACTTGTGATAGTTTTCCATTTCTTATATCAGGTTCTTCATCTTTTGTATCATCATCTCCATTATTTTGCCATGTCTTACCATGTTTAATCTCCTTCACTGTACGTAACTAAGCAATATGGCAGAGGGGAATGTTTGCAAGCTTTGGAACGAGGCAGATTTCAATCCTGACTCCTCTACTCATTAACTAATGGACCTTGGACTTGTTACTTCACATCTCAGAATTGCAGTTTTATCATCTTAAAAATGGAAATAATAATTCTCCTCAAACATTGTTGTGAGACTTAGTGGTGGATAGCCTTCAATAAATTATAATAGTCATTAATATTAACATTTAAAAAGACATTTATTTATTGTTTATGTTCATTTGTGTGAGGATTAGTAATATAATATGAATAAACATCTAGTGTTTAGGAAGAAAAATGTTTTATGCTGATTTTCAAATATAATAATATACAATCTTAGGCTTCTCAGGCTGCCATAATTAAGTATCACAGACTAGGTGGCTTAAACAACACAAATTTATGTATCGTAGTTCTGGGGGCTAGGAAGTCCAAGATCAAGATGGTGGCAAGGTAGCTTTCATTCTGAGGACCCTTCTTTTGGCTTGCAAGCAGCTACCACCTTTCAACATGCTCACATAACCTTTTCTTTATGTATACAGAGAGAGAGAGATGGGGAGAGAGAGACTAGTTCCCTAGTGTCTCTTCTTATAACGGTACGGGTCCCGTTATGAGGGCCCCATCCCAATGACTGCATCTAACCCTAATTACTTCCCAAAGGCCCATGTCCAAATACTATCACACTGGAGGTTAAGGTTTTAACATATGAATTGGGAGGTAGGACACAAACATTTAGTCCATGCTGTAGATAATTTAAACTTATAAAATATACTCTCAAGAAAAGCACTGTTTGAAATTGTTTCTGAGCTTTTTGGCAGAGTCCTCAAGAATAAGCCTTTTGAATCATAGTATTTGGTTATAAGGCCTAGAGAGAGAAATTTAAAACACAAAAGAAAAAGATTGTAATGTATTTCCCAAAGTGATAGAATTATCCTTATAGAAAAAGTAAAGTTATTGAGAAAGGTATAGAGAAATGATCAAATAGAACTTCGTGGATTGTGTAAGATTTCAGTTAAGGTACAAAACCAGCAATGATTTCCATTTAAAAACCATTGTCCTCTACTGCCTATTTTCTCATTCACTCCCTGCCTCAATATTTTAGGACTGTGACCATTTATGTGTTGTGGCCAAATTATAAATGTAGCATAAATTAAATGTTTCTATATTTTGGTTTGTTAAAAAATCAGTATCTTATCTTGAGGCATATAGAATCTTTTTATAGTGGTCTTTTGCAATGAGCAAAGCTTTTTTCTACACATAGGTTTTAGAAATGTTCACTTTAAAAAATACTTCTGAATAGAATTTTACATTTGGGTGATACTTTTCTCCTATAATAAAAAAAATTACAGATATTCTTTTCAATCAACCTAATTAACTTCCTAAAGAATCTGAAGGAAGGGAAAAATCAGTGATTACTTTGGAAGAATGGGAAAATGGGTCAAATGAAAAGTATATTGTCTTGACAATGATGGTAACTGTTCAAAATCAGCCAATACAGATGTTTCATGGGTAAAACCTCTAAATGATTGACTATTCCCAACAAATGCTGTTTCCACCATGATTTGACTAAATTCACCTTAGACTATAGGAATTAGTATAAAAACTGGGTGAGTTTCATTGAGTAAACATTACAGAAAAGAATTTGTTTCAATTTTGTTAATTTCTTGCATTGTTTAAAAGCAGCACAAGAAACTTACCTAATATTAATGACAAAATTAAGGATACAGTCTAAAATTTGATTCTTGGCCTACATTAAATGAAATTGATTTAACAATCTCTGAAAATAAGGATAATGGCAAAGTTACTTAGCATTCAATATGGGCCCATTGTAAGTGTTTTACCTGTATTTAGTCCTTGTAACACATGGTTAACTACTGTTATCACCCTCTTGTGCCCAGTGATGAAACTAAGGTACAGAGTGATTAAGTAACTTGACAAGAATATTGCCGCTAGTAATTGTTCGAGTCCAGACTCCAATCCTAGCTGGCTGGCTGCCATTTGGTCTCTTAACTCCTGGGATATACTGATGCTTTCAGGCAGTAGCTATTTAAGCAACTTGGCTTTTGCAAACAAGTTTATGTCTCTTTCTTTAGTTATTACAGACATACCTCATTTTATTGTACTTCACAAATACTGAATTTTTTTTACAAATTGAAGGTTTGTGGTAACCTTGTATTGAGCAGCATTATCAGTGTCATTTTTCCAACAACATTTGCTCACTTCATGTCTCTATGCTCATTTTGGTAATTCTCACAATAATTCAAACTTTTTCATCATTAGTATATTGTTATGGTGATCTGTGATCAGCAGTCTTTGATGTTACAACTGTAATTGTTTAGGGACACCATGAACTACCCCTATGCAAGACAGCAAATTTATCTGTAAATGTCATTTGTGTTCCAACGGGCTACCAACCAGCTGTTCCTCCATCTTCCTCCTTCTCCTCAGCTTTCTCTATCTGCTGAGACATAACAATATTGAAATTAGGCCAAATACTAATCCTATATCAGTCTCTAAATGTTCAAGTGAAAGAAAGTGTTGCACCTCTCACACTTTAAATAAAAAGCTAGAAATGATTTAGCTTAGTGAGGACGGCAAGTCAAAATCCAAGAAAAGCCAAAAGCTAGGCCTCTTGTGCCGAACAGCCAAGTTGTGAATGCAAAGGAAAAGTTCTTCAAGGGAATTACAACTGCTACTCCAGTGAATACATGAATGATAAGAAAACAAAACGGTCTTATAGTTGATATGTAGAAAGCTTTCATGGTCTGGTTAGAAGATCAAATTAACCCAACATTCCCTGTCCCAACAATGCCTAATCCAGAGCAAAAATGTCTTCAATTCTTTGAAGACCGAGAGGTGAGGAAGGTGCAGAAGAAAAGCTGGAAGCTAGTGGGGTTGGTACATGAGGTTTAAGGAAAGAAGCTGTTCCACAGCATAAAAGTGCAAGGTAAAGCAGCAAGTGCTGATGTAGAAACTACAGTAAGTTATCCGGAAGATCTAACTATAATAATTAATGAAGGCAGCTACACTAAACAACATATTTTCAATGAAAATGATGAAACAGCCTTCTATTGGATGAAGATGTCACCTAGGGCTTTCACAACTATAGAGGAGACGTTAACTTGTGGCTTCAAAGTTTCAAAGGACAAGCTGACTTTCTTGTTAGGGTCTAATCAGCTGGTGGCTTTTTAAAAAATATTTATTTATGTATTTGAGAGAGAGAACACAAGCGCACACACATAGGCGTGCGCGCGCACATACACACACACACACACACACACACACACACACACAGGGTGAGGGGAAGGACAGAGGGGAGAGAGAGAAGCAGACTCCCTCCTCAGTGTGGAGCCTGAGGCAGGGCTCAATCCCACAACCCCGAGATCATGACCTGATCCAAACCGAAGAGTTGGATGCTTACTGACTGAAACACCCAGGCACCCCAAGCTGGTGATTTTAAGTTGATGCTCATTTGTCATTCCAAAAATATTAGGACCCTTAAGAGTTTTGCTCAATCTCCTCTGCCTTTGCTCCATAAATGGAACAACAAAATGTGGATGAGTGCACATCAGTTTACAAAATGATTTAATGAATATTTTAAGACCACTGTTGAGACTTACTACTTAGAAAAAATGATTCCTTTCAAAATATTACTGCTCATTCATTGACAGTGCACCCTTTCACCCAAGAGCTCTGATGGAGATGTACAATGAGATCAATGTTGTTTTCATGCCTGCTAACACAACATCCATTTGGCAGCCCATGGATCCAAGAGTCCTTTTCACTTTTAAGTCTTATTATTTAAGAAATACAATTTGTAAGGCTATAGTTGCTGTAGACAGTTATGTCTCTGATAGATCTGGAAAAAGCAAATTGAAAGCCTGCTGGAAAGGATTCATCATTCTAGATGTCATTAAGAACATTTATAATTCATGAGAACTCAAAATATGAAGATTAACAGGAGTTTGGAAGAAGCTTATTGCAGCTCTCATGGATGACTTTGAGGGAAGAAGTTGATCGCAACTCTCATGAATGACTTCACTTGGTGGTGAAGTCTCCACCAAGACTTCAGTGGAGAAGTAACTGCAAATGTGGTAGAGGTCGCAAGAGAATTAGAATTAGAAGTGGAGCCTGAAGATATGACTGAATTATTGCATTCCCACAATAAAACATTCAGTGAATGAGGAGTTGCTTTTTATGGATGAGCAAAGAATTTGGTTTCTTGAGAAGATGGTGAAGATGCTGTGAAGACTGTTGAAAAGACAACAAAGGATATTATATAAACTTAGTTGATAAAGCATCAGCAGAGTTTGAGAGGACTGAACTCCAATTTTGAAAGAAGTTCTGAAATGTGTAAAATGCTATCAAACAGCATCACATGTTACCGAAAAGGGGTTCATGAAGGGAAAAGTAAATCTATATGGCAAACTTCACTGTAGTCTTATTTTAAGAAATTTTACAAAAACCTTCAACAATCACCACCCTGATCATCAGTCAGCGGCCATCAACATCAAGGCAAGACCCTCCACAGCAAAAGGATTATGACTCACTGAAAGCTCAGATGATGGTTAGTATTTTATAGCAAAAAAAAATTAATTAGGTATATACATTTTTTAGACATAATGTTATTTTATGGCTAATAATACCCTATAGTATAGTATAAACATAATTTTTACATGTACCAAAATATTATAAAAGAAACCAAAATATTCATTTAACTCACCTTATTGTGACATTCATTTTATTTTGGAGGTCTGGAACCAAACCCACAATATCTCCAAGTTATTCCTAATATTCCCTTTCTACTAAATCTTTGCAAATACAATTAAATTCTACACATCATCTTAAATTAAGGCATCTCCAATGCCTTACTAATCAATTGCAGGTAGTTTTACATTTTGTCTACTAGAAGGTTTTGTTTATATGAAACAACACATTTTAAAAAGGGAATATCACAGGATAACTTTTACATATTTCAGAAATATTATTCAAGATTATTTTTCAGGGTGCCTCCACCTTAGAACTGGTCATTTTATTGAAGTCCCATATATATACCACAGGCTTACCATACATTTAATCCTCTTTGAAACTCTCAGTATTAGGCATTATCAACCAATTTTACAGATGAGAAAACAAGAATTAATCGTAGACAAAATTCAGTCAGCTAGTAAGTGGTCACACTAGAATTAGAACCCAAACCTCTCTGAATATTTTCCACTGAATCACATTATTTCTATTGAGTTAAAATTGAACAAAGAAAGTGAAGTCCAAAGCCATTTATTTTTATGTTTGTTAGCATCTACGTTAATAGGACATGTAATAATATCTAATGGTTTCTAACAGTCATGAATGATATTAAAGTGAAATTACAGATTACCCATGTAATATATTCACAATCTCTCTTACTGATTAGCTAGGTAATTGAGGGTTAATGATACAGTAATATCTTCCCAGCCAAAACTAATTCATGAAGACCAAAGTAGAGAAAAATGTAGAAAGTATTTTTAGAAAATTTAGTCAATACTATTATTTTTGTTTAATTTCAAGCATTACTATCTTCAGTAGCCTACTTTAGTAGTACTGATGTGTGAACTAAGGCAAAGCTTTACTAAGCACAACTCTTGTAATATTTACATAGATTTTAGCTTTTATGAGCGTATCTATTGTGTGTGTGTGTATGTGTGTGTGTGTTTAAATGCTACTCTTGAAATATTTGCAGGGACTTGATTTAAAGCCTTACAACTAAGACAGTGTTTATTCCTAAGACCAGCAGAATTTAATCACCTATGAATTTGTTATAAATGCAGGATCTAGGCCCACCCTAACTGCTGACTCTGAATTTGCATTTTAATAAGTTCTCTTGGTGATTCATAGGCATTCTGAAGTTTGGGAAGCACTGCTTTAAAGTATTTTACACTTTTTTTGCAGTTTGTTTTTCTTTTAATCTGTACAATTATAGACTATGGATAACAATTCTTAAAAAAAAAAAGGAGGAATTTTGGTCCATCCTGTTTTTGCAAAAAGTATAATGAATGTATTTTTATTAAGATATCACTGACATAACATTATATTAGTTTCAGGTGTACAACATAAGATTCATTATTTGTGTATATTGTGACATGATGACTACAATAAGTAGCATTCATCACCATACATAGTTTTTTTTGCCTGTGATGAGAACTCTAAGATATATTCTCTTAACAACTTTAAAAAATGCAATACATACAGTATTGTTTTTTTTAAAAGATTTTATTTATTTATTTGACAGAGAAAGAGAGATTACAAGTAGGCAGAGAGGCAGGCAGAGAGAGAGGAGGAAGCAGGCTCCCCGCAGAGCAGGGAGCCCGATGGATCCCAGGACCCAGAGATCATGACATGAGCTGAAGGCAGAGGCTTTAACCCACTGAGCCACCCAGGCGTCCTACAGTATTGTTAATTCTAGGCACCATGCTGGACATTATATCCACATGGCTTATTTATTTTGTAACTGGAAATCTGTACCTTTTGACCACATTCACCCATTTTTCCCATCCCCTATCCCCACTACAGAGAACAGCGCCAATCTGTTCTCTGTATCTATGAGCTCAGTTTCATTTTGTTTTAGGTTCCACATATAAGTGAGATCATGCAGTATTTGTCTTTCTCTGGTGACCAATTTCACTTGTTTTGCTCTATCTTTTGAAAGCCAGTGATAATCTGAGTAAATGTGATGTAACTGTTTTTTGCCAAGGATTCTGTATTAAAATACTTTAAGTGATTCTTAACAAGATTGCCATTAACAAAGTCAGCTGGAATGCTATGAGTTTAAATCTTTTGAATTTCCGAGATCATTGAAGAATGTGTATTTTGCATCTAATAGCTTTCTCTATAACCCAAAGATGTAAAATTCTTTCAGACTGTAAATTTTTAATTCAGTACAGCCCATAGTGGAGTCAAAACATTGTCTTTTTCAATGCAGGAAGTTCTCACTTTGCACAGAGGTGGAGGACTGTGAAAACAACCATTCAAATTGAAACCATGCAAGAGTCTTTTTTTTTTTTAAAGATTTTATTTATTTATTTCACAGAGAGAGAGAGATCACAAGGAGGCAGAGAGGCAGGCAGAGAGAGAGAGGGGGAAGCAGGCTCCCCGCCGAGCAGGGAGCCCGATGCGGGCCTCGATCCCAGGACCCTGAGATCATGACCTGAACTGAGAGCAGAGGCTTTAACCCACTGAGCCACCCAGGCGCCCAAGAGTCTTAATAATCAATGAGTGAGGGGCATCTGGGTGGCTCAGTAGATTAAGTATCTGCCATAGAGCCCCCCATGGACCATCTCTCTGCTCAGCGGGGAGCCTGCATCCCCTTCTCCCTCTCCCCCTCCCTCTTCCACTCCCCCTGCTTGTGTGCTCTCTGTCAAATAAATAAATACCATCTTTAAAAAAAATAATCAATTAGGGAAAACTATGATAGTTTTGTCTGAAGGTCCTTAAAACCTTTTTTAAAACATTAAATACTACTAGGGTTGGTTATAAATGTATAGGGAAATGGAAAAATAGGTAAACTAATATTCATCTAGTTCTCTGTAGACAGTAGGAACATCGAGAATTGGGGCACCTGGGTGGCTCAGTGGGTTAAAGCCTCTGCCTTCGGCTCAGGTCATGATCTCAGAGCCCCGCTTCCGGCTCCCTGCTCAGCAGGGAGCCTGCTTCCTTCTCTCTCTCTCTGCCTGCCTCTCTGCCTACCTGTAATCTCTCTCTCTCTGTCAAATAAATAAATAAAATCTTTTAAAAAAAAGAATTTAAGTGGGCTTTTTTTTTTAAAGTTATCAAGATTAGTTTGAACAGTACTTGTCTTCTTTTCATCATGTAAATTATAATTCAGAGTGAACATCTTTCCTATGCATTGGTGTATTGTCTTTTTAAGCTTAAAGAGGCTTCCAACTTCTGTCCTTTGTGCTTTCTGTGTCATGAAACATCCCAGAGAGTTCCTTTAATGTGAAGTTTATTACCAGCGTCACTTCCTCTAAGACATCTCCATCCTTTTCATTACAACCACTTTCCTCATTTATGTCAACAAGCTTGCTGCTAAGTTCCTGTGGCAGCATGTGTACGGTCCTTTGAAGAGTGGCAGGCAGCATCCCCCAGTCAGCTGCTTCTTCTGTAACTCCAGTTATGTTTGCCCAGGCCCTGTGACGTTGTCTGCCTGGTATGGTAAAAGTTTCTGCTGTGATACACACATATCACTTGCTGGGACTTCCTGCCATGATGCTTGCATATTTTCATTTGTACGCTTTACGTCATATTTCTTCCAAAACTCAGCTAAAGAAATTGCATGATCTCCAGCTGTAGCATTGATAGCCTATTCCCAACTCTGTGTAAGATAACAGGCTTTCAGAGTTGAAATATCTCCTTGGTCCATTGGCA
This sequence comes from Ailurus styani, assembly GCA_002007465.1. Lineage (NCBI taxonomy): Eukaryota > Metazoa > Chordata > Mammalia > Carnivora > Ailuridae > Ailurus > Ailurus styani. Next base: position 636,115 of record LNAC01000512.1, on the reverse strand, counting down.
GAGTTAATGAAGTTGTTTAAGTTTTCACGTTTTCATTTAAATCACCAAGAGAATTAGGGAGACCAAGAGCATTTTCCAACAGCAGTAGTGCTATAAACATTAAGTTAGTGCACCTACCGTATCTCGCTGCTGATTGACAAGAAGGCAAAACCACTGCATGATATACTGTTTGTGGTGTGAACCGAAAAACAGATGTTTAGGGACAAATCACTGACAGCCTTGGAATGTGACAAATTACTGATCTTGACGTGCATCCGTTATTTACATTGTGATCTGTGGGCCTAAGAGTTAAGAGCGAAGTTTATGTTTTACACAGTTACTCACAGTTAATATACTGAAGTTTGAGCCTTGGTGATGGGGGAATAATGTTATCTAATGAAGCTTGATGACTGAAATGTGTTCATATCAGAACTATGCAAAGTAAGGGCTGCTTTACTGGGACTCAAGACTAACCTCAAAATATGTTTTTATTTTTAAAAATGCTTTTATAAAAAAAGGAAAAATGAGAAACCTTCATTATATTTTGAACTAAGTCTTTGACTTCTACCTCTGAACATACATCTGAAATTTTATTTTTAGAAGTCTCCAGTATTTTTATGACCACTTGCTGAGTACATAATCTTAAACCATCAACAAATGGTTTATTCAATTCTACCAAATTTATTAAGTATGCTATGTATGTAAGGCACTGGCCGCGAGTTTTTTTCTAAGAAACAAACTATAACCGGGTTTCGCACATACATTGATTCCTACCCCAGCCAACACACCACAAACACACACACACACACACACACACACACACACACACACTCTGCCATACATACCTGGCACCCAATGATATACCCACCCCTGCATATGGGGGCCTCAAAGATTTAGAAATGAATTTATCAGGGTTCACTAACACAAAGAGAAAATATTTCCTGAGCATGTATTCTATGGCAGGTCCTGTGCTAAATTCTTAACAGTATTTCATAAAATACTCAGAGCAACTACATGAGGCAGGAATTATTAGTATCCTCTTTGCAAAGGTGAAGAAACTAAGGCTCAGAGAAAAAGCTACATGCCTTGTCTTTGTAAAAGGACAATTGTTCACTAAAGCAGCATTTGCTTACGAGCTATTATTCAAAGCTGAATGCCGTGTTACACTGCATCTGGTTCTAGCCATTTGAAGACTATAAGGACCACGAACCATGAGTTACCTTTGTCAGGGTCAGACTCGACCTACCAAATTATTCCTTCCTGACCCACAGTTAATGGGACTTGATTTCCTTAACTTTACACAGATTTGTGAACTCATTCCACCCTCTCCATAATGCAAATGTTTAATCTTTAATGGGCATATTCCACTGTGATCACCCCCTTTTGGCACTGACTTTTCTCTGTCAGAGCACTACTCGGTGAATTTCTTCCCTGGTATGTTCCTTTGCCTGACAGGTAAACAAAATCAGCTTTGGTTGTTGAGCTGTGGTCATTGTTTTATTGTTTGATACCCAAGATAACACATCTAGTAAATAACAGAGCTGGGGCCCAAATCCATTGTGACTGACTTAAAACTCATATGATTAATTTCTATGTTTACTTATTAACTAAATGGGAATAAATTGCATTCCAGCCAGCTAGCTCCAAGATGTAAAAAAAGGAAGCTGATTCTACAACTCTGACTCCCACTAACTCTAATTCATTCTTCCCTTTACAACAGCGAGATCCTCACATTTGGGGGTTCCTTCCTATTACAGTAATAACGATGATATGAATGGTAATAACAGTGTAATAATATTAACAACAACATCAATGACAACTTAAGTACAGGCAGTGCTCCCTCAGTGACAGGCCGTCTGTCTTTTCCAGCTATCTCAAACCAGATATTGAGATGTCTTGTTCCCTGGTGATAACATGAATTTGCATTTATACACTTTCTGTTTGTAGATCTGGGTTAAAACCGGCTATACATGGAATAGTAGGGATTATGACAACTAAAGAACTGTGTTGATGTGAAGACAACAGCCATTACTCTGTTTCTGTTGCTTGTCATGGGAGAATACTAGCCCCGTATTGCCAGATTTCCCTCTCTCAAGAGGCACCAAAAGTCTGGGTCATTATGTAGAGTTTTCCACTTTTTAAAATACTATGTAGGGATGCCTGGCTGGTTTAATCAGTTAAACATCTGACCCTTGATTTCGGCTCAGGTCATGATCTCAGGGTCGTGAGATTGTGCCCCACATCGGGCTCTGCACTCAGTGGAGAGTCTGCTTGAGATTCTCTCCATCGGCTCCGCCCCACCACTCTCTCTCTTTCTCAAATTAATAAATAAATCTTTAAAAAAAATTTTTTAAATAATAAAATAAAATGCTATGTAAATCAAACCAAACATACCTGCAGGCTGAAATGAGCCCTATCCAAAGCCTCTGCTACAGATGCCCTGGCTGAGAGGCAGGAAAATACAGTGGAGGCACACTGCATTTTGGGTCCCAGCTTTCCTACCTTGCGTGGCCTTGGGCAAGTTATTTAGATTCTGTAGGCCTCAATTTCCTTATTTGTAAAATGGGTTTAAAAATAGTAACTGAATCTATTGGATCTATAGATCTCTATAAGATCTATAAGTATCTTATAGAGTTGTTGTAAGGTAGAGATTATTTTTATCTTTAAAATGGCTTAGTAAAATACCTAAAATTTAACCAATGATTTGTTGTTAATGTATTGTCCCCTTTATCCTCCCTTTTGTGGACCTGCCCTCTACACACTCCTGCCATTCCAGTAATATGCATCCTTTCCAAGGATATGCATTATGAACATATAACTGACACTGTCATTGTATTAAAACAAACAAACAAAACCTTGTGTCATTTTTAATGGCTCAGTTAAATGGCAGGGGAATTTAGAAGGGGAAAAAATAAGCCATGTTTATTTTACTAAACTGAACCACTCATTAAAAGGTATTGAGCCACTGGGCTAACCTGATAAAATAATTTATATGATACTGTTGTCTCTCGATGAATAGGTTTTTTGTTCAGTGAACTTGGATATGTGGCTTCTAAAAGCTCTTTAGCCATTTTATCTTTTAATATGTCTAACTAATGTATTTAACTTTTCAGTTTATCTTTGTTGGAAGAATTTGACTGTAGCTGTAATGAACTGGAGTCTCTACCTTCTACTATTGGCTACCTTCATAGTCTTCGAACGTTAGCAGTTGATGAGAATTTCCTTCCAGAATTACCCCGAGAAGTGAGGAATAAACTTGTTTCTGTTAATTAACTTTTAATGAATATGTTTTGGGATTAAGACTTAACAGGTGCAATGGCAACATAGATTCATGAGTTGAGCTGTCATTGTATATAGGAATTATCTACATATGTATGTGTTAATTATGTTTTTAATTAAGTGATAAGTTCTTATATTTGACCCAGAAAAGCCATTTGATTTAAGCATTACTTGCAAAGAAAAGAAATAAAATATTGTAAGTTAATCAAAGCTAAGGAATACAAGTTTAGATAATTTTATTTAAATATTTTGCTTTTAAGAACAGTAATAAGGCACTCTGAGATAATTACATTTCCATTTCTGAAGTAAAAGATTTTTAATGTCAATAACTTTTTTTAAAGTATCACATGGCATGATAATAATATTTTTATTTTAGAATTCACCAAGAGATTCTGTTAGTTTTTATTTCTAAGCGGGATTTTTATTTATTAATGTCAAGAAAAAAGTGTGAAGTATATTTTCAATTTAATATTTTCTACTAAACACTTCCATAATGAAGGAACAGTAGTCAATGTGTCATTATTTTAGAGCCAAAAGTCATGAATAAACGTAAGTACCATTGTAACACAAAATAAAACTAACTTGGCCGTGGAAATGTTAACAATATTTTGTCTTTTGTGAATGAGTGATCTATTAGAAACATAGATATATTAGTACTCATTTGGTTGTACTGTAAAAACAATATTATTAATGAAAACAATGAAACTAATGAGCATTCAAATAACAAAATTATAAAGAAAATTCCTCCTTCCTAATTTGCAAAAGATGAGATACATGTTGTCTTAACATCTAAAGGAATATATATAATATATACATATATTTTAAAGAGATTATAAAAAAGAAAGCAATACACATATTAAGAGAGTCTTAAAAGTGATAAGAAAAAAATTGATAAGGAAATCTGTAAATTAAGCTATTTTAATGTTAAAAATTAATATAAAAATAGTTTACTCTGCATATCTTTATTTACTTTCTTTTGTTACCCATAGATTGGAAGCTGTAAGAATGTAACAGTTATGTCTCTACGTTCCAATAAACTGGAATTTCTTCCTGAAGAGATTGGGCAGATGCAGAAGCTAAGAGTCTTAAATTTGAGTGACAACAGGTATTTCTGCAACATTTCAAAATCACATGTTAGTTATTTACTGAAAGCAAATTACTGTTCCTTGTTAATGATTTTAGAAACATTTTCTGTGTCTTATGAAGAAATATTTTCTATGTCTTATTTGATAGAATGCAAATCAATGTTTCATTGAGAAAATGGCAGAAGTTAAATTATTTATAAACTGATATATCTAAATTTTATTATTTGAGTAAATTCAGATCATATGTTGTATGTTTAAATTCTATAAAATTTATACACCCAAATTTATATACCAAAACCCTCCTATATGCAGAAAGCATAATATTATGAAGACCTAAAAAGTTATAATAAAAAGGTATAAATTTTATTAATTAAAATCATGGGTATAAGTATGAATGTATGTATGCATATATATACATATATATATGAAATATATATTTCATGTACACATTTATGTCTCCAGCAAATTAACTGGGAAATGAGTGTATTGTCAACATTACCAGAATGCTGGTAAGAATATTGCCAATTAGCTAATATCAAAAGTCATAAAACTAGTACATCATTGTAAGAACAACCAAATGGTTATTTAGTCATGTCAAAAAAAAAAAAAGAAAGAAAAGATAGGTGCCCTTATTGTGACAAAGGTGTTATAGTGGTGGATAGGCAAAAAGAAAAAGCAAAACTGAATTCATCTGTGTTTCCACAATTGTTCTCAAATAGGGAAGGAAAAATTAAATATTGACTGAAGAGGACTGCTAAATAGACAAAGTGATTACAGAATAGAATGTATGAACTCTGTTTTCAGTAAGTTTCCGTCAGACAAATTATAAAATGAGAAACAGAGACTGCAACAAAACTTTCAAAGATAACTTTTATGGAATCATTAAGAGATATTCAGATCTGTAAGTTTCAAGATAAGTGTATGAGTTCTCATTTGTTTGTCTAAGACAAATCATAATAATGTGATTTTCAAATCACTTAGTATTCAGTAATATTCCCTTGTAAGAGAATAAAACATTTTATTAAAAAGTTCGGGATTTCGTTTTTAAAATCAAGATGACAAGGAAGATTCACAGCTTGGTAAAACAAGAGTAAGTCATATCAAACCAACCTCATCTCCTGTTTTGACTGGGTTACCAGACAGGAAAATGAGGGAAATGCATTGAATGTTGCTGACTTTCAGCCAAACATTTATAAAATGTGCTAATTGGTATTCTTATGAATAAGATTAGAAAATATAGTCACAGAGAAATCATAAGAAGAGATGGATTCTCAGCAGATTCTATTACAATCCCCAATACAACTGAGCTCCGTTACTGTTAACCTGGAGGGAGGTTTTCATGATGAGTTATAGAAGTGTCTCAAATTCTTAGTCCACTCAACTTTTATTCATTAATAATCTGCATGATGATATAGAAAATATGCTTATCAAATACTTAAAATGACCCATAGTTAAAAGTACTACAAATGAAGTTCTTTTTTATTCCCTTTACTGAAGTACAATTAACATACAGTGTTACATTAGTATCAGTATGCAATATATTAATTCAGTAATTCCATACATTACTTGGTGCTCATCACTATACGTGTACTCTTAACCTCCTTTATGTATTTCACCCATCCCCTCACCCACCTCTCCTCTGGAAGCCACAAGTTTGGTCTCTGTATTTAAAAGTCTTTTTTGTTATCTGTTTCTTTTTTCCTTTGTTTGCTTTGTTTCTAAAATTCCACATATGTATGGTATTTGTCTTATTTGTCTAACTTGTTTCACTTAACATTATACTCTCTAGGTCCATCCTTGTGGGACCCGGCAAACATCAAGAGCTCATTCTATTTTGTGGCTGAGTAATATTCCATTATATATATATATGTGTGTGTGTATGTGTATATATATGTATAGGTATACATACACACACACACACACAAACACATCTATCTTTATCATTAATCTATGCATAGACCCTTGGGTTGTTTCCATATCTTGGTTATTGTAAGTAAGGCTACAATAAACATAGAAGTACATATATCTTTTTTAAATAGCGTTTTAATTTTCTTTGGGTAGATACCCAGTAGTAGAATTACTGGCTCATACGATATATCTATTTTTAATTTTTTAAGGAAACTTCATACCGTTTTCCACAGCAGCTGCACCAGTTTTCATTCTCACCAACAGTGCAGCAGGGTTCCTTTTTCTTCACATCCTCACCAACACTGGTTATTTCTTGTCTTTTTGATTCTAGCCATTCTGACAGGTATAAGGTAATGTCTCATTGTGGTTTTGATGTGCACTTTCTGATGATGAATGATATTGAGCATCTTTTCATATGTCTGTTGGCACTTTGTATGTCTTCTTTGTAAAAAAGTGACAATTCAGTTCCTCTGCCCATTTTTTAATTGGCTTATTTAGTTTTTTGGTGTTGAGTTGTATAAGTTCTTCATGTATTTTGGATATTAAACCCTTATAAGGTATATCATTTGCAAATATCTTCTTCCATTCAGTAGGTTGCTTTTTTGTTTTGTTGATAGTTTCCTTCACTGTGCAAAAGGTTTTTTATTTTGGTGTAGTCCCAATAGTTTAATTTTGTTTTTGTTTCCCTTGCCTGAGGAGACTATTTAGAAAAGTGTTTCTATGGCCGATGTCAAGGAATTTACTGCCTGTTTTCTTCCACAACATTTATAGTTTCAGGCCTCAAATTTAATTCTTTAATCCATTTTGAGTTCATTTTTGGGTATGGTGTAGGAAAGTAGAAGGGATACTAATGAAGTTATTTATTCAAGAAATAAAAGATACTTCAATAACTACCATGGGACAGACATATTGCTAGATGCTAGGGTAAAAGATATGAGTAAGACATTGAGAATCTCACAATATCAGGAACATAAAATATTTTGTCAGGCCAGTTATATTAGCTAAATTTTTCTCCTAGTACAGTGACTGGAACATAGTGTAGAGCCAAATTAGTATTTTTTAATTAATTAATTAAATAATCCATGAATTTTAGCCTGGAGTTAAAATCAATATTCAGCCAAAGCTGAGGCCAAAATTGAACACTACTATCAGAGAAAGAACTGCCTGGATAAAAGATTAAATATGAAATGTTATCCAAATGTCTTGACTATCACAATTTCATATTTATAATAGAATAGATTTTAAAAGTTTAGTATAGTTTAGGAACAATTATTCCTTTGCACTGACAGCTGCAAGATTGCTCCTATGGTCAATTGGTTGCACATTTGTGATATTAAACAGAGGTTCACTTTCAGTGCAGGTTACCAGAAGTGCAAGGAGAAATGCATGCAACTAAAGAATAGTTTCTTTCTTTTCTTTATACTTTATATTTATAACTGAATTGATGATTTATCATATATGTTATTGTGTATGATTCTGTAGAGGTCCCCCTCATGTAATTTTGATGTGGCAGAATCTATATTCTGCCTTTTATTCATCTCCATACAATGTGAGAAATTCTGTTCTTTCTGTAAGACCTTACTTCCTAATTCCTGGCTTCAATGAAATTAAATAACTAAAAACTACAGTTTTTATGTAATTTGCTTTCATGTTACAAATACTAATATACAAATTATTCTCTAAAAAGAGAATTATGATATGTTAGTCTCTGTTACTCTTTACATTCTTATAAATGTTTTATAAATATTTATGAGATCAGAGAGGTTATTATATTCTTCCCAAAGTTCTGGCTAATACACACTGTTGATATTTGTATTGGCTGTCAATATCTTTTCATATTTATTTAATTATTTAAAAATGTTTAACTGCTTTTACATATCAAATTACTTCCATAATTTTATTAATTATTGTAACATTGTCCATTTCCATTATCAAAATATATGTACTCATCAGTTGGCTGAAAGAGTTCCAACATATTAAAGACTTAAGGAAATTTTTATTCCAAGTTCTCTCTAAAATGTGTATCTATATTCAAAAATGAACACATAGAAATTAACAATAAATCCATCAGCATGCCTTGATTGTATTAGTACTTTGCTGAGTAGCCTATGGTAACCTATGTAATCACAATTCATTCATCATGCATACTTTCAGGGATATCAAATAGTATATGTAAGTAGGCATTTGGCGATTTGGTCCTCCAAAGGCTGATGCCAAAACTAGGTCATTTCAATTGAATACCAGAGCTGATGCCAAACTTCAAATACCTCAAAATGCATTTTTTAAGATTCCCTCTTGGAATATTTACTAGACAATATACAAAAGGTGAGAGAACAAAAGGACACACTTTTGGGAGTCAGCATAACATTGGGACCTGTAGATACCTTTAGTAGTGTGACAGACATGACCCCTTTCCATCATGGAAGCAACAGATTTGTGGGGCTATCAGCCAGTAAAAATGTAATCACAAAAGTAAATATATAATTACAAACTATGGTATTTTCCATCAAAGGAAATAAATAGGTGTTTTGAGACTACATTGGGGAAAGTAATTTAAATGAAGAGTCAGGAAAAGCTTCTTTGAGAAAATGACATTTAAGGTGAGAGCTAAAGGACATGCGAGATTTAGTTTAGTGAATTTGGGGAGAAAGAATATTCCAGACAGAGAGAAGTTTGGCTAATCCTCATAGTGGGCTGATAGAATGCCCATCTGTGGCACAGGGAAAACTAAGTCAGGAAAAGAGTTGCAGAAGTTTCTGAAGAGACTTGAGAAGCCAGATCTTGTAAGGTTTGACAAGACATGTTAACAATTTTGGATTTTATCCAAAGGAAGCATTTGAAAGGTTATAAGCAGGAAATTTTTACTTTTTAAAGATTGCTCAGAAGAATGAAATGAATAAGTTACATTATTTTAAATAATTTTTCATAAAAATGAACTATATGCATTTTTACCCATGCTATTAGAATTCTCTTGTTTTTGCAGATTGAAGAATTTACCATTCTCATTTACCAAACTGAAAGAGCTTGCAGCTTTGTGGCTTTCTGACAATCAGGTAAAAACTTTTATTCTCTGGTTTATTTTATTTATTAAGATAAACTATAATTGAAACTTTGAATTACTAACTTATTCCCAATAGATACCCTTGACAATTATTACAAAATATAGATTATCTTCTAGAAGAGAGATTTTTGTAACAATAGCAATTTAAGTATGTATTTCATTGCTACAGACAATACAGTACTATAATTCACACCCTCTTTAAATACATTGATTTAACATCTACTTCATTCTCAGAGATCTAATACACAAAATGATCATTTTCATAGCTTTTTATTTCTAGGTAGTACATATGTGTCCTTAGGGGACATTCTTTAATTATATCTTTGAAGGTGAAGAATAAGAAATCATTAACGCAATCCCCACACAGAGGGAATTATTATCCTACATGTTCCTCTTTTTCATATTTTTAATTATAATCAACTTAATTCTAAAACTTTATACAAGATGTTTTCAAATAGTTTTTGCAACTATAATCAGTACTTCCTGTTTAATTGATTTTATATTATTTTTTATATTCACAAAATTAGATTATAACTAAATCAGTAATTGAGTGTTAATGAATAACTTTAATAAGGAAAATAACAAGAAACAGTTGAAGACATCTGATTTGCTACCACAAAACTGGTGATAGACAATTTTGAGATCGTTTATTGGTCTTTTTTATTTTTTTCTTATAATCCTGAAATTCTGAAACACCTATCCCCAGATATGAGTGGCCAAATGAAAACAAATCATCTTGAATTTAGTTTCTTATCATTATTTCCTGAGCATAAATCCAGCATTATTGATAAATAAATTGTTCAGACTTCTAGGTATTGGGCTATTTTTGTGAAAAAATAAAATAAGTCTCTATGAAATGTGCTAGAATGTTTGTGTTCCTGTAGTCATTACAGCACTTGCTTCCATCTGCTGAGAAAAAAAATTGATTGTCATTCAAATTCAAATCTTATCAATGAACTATAGATTTTTCAAAGCATTAATGTATCATAAATAAATCATTTCTGGATTCAATGTGAGCTATGCTAAGAGGACAGTCAATGTTATAGTCTTGCATTGTGAAAAAACATCCACTAATATCATGATTTATTATTATCGTGGGAGATTAAAGTGAACAGCGACTGCATCATTTAACTTTTATTTAGAACAGTGATTTAGGGCGCCTGGGTGGCTCAGTGGGTTAAAGCCTCTGCTTTCGGCTCAGGTCATGATCTCAGGGTCCTGGGATCGAGGCCCGCATCGGGCTTTCTGCTCAGCAGGGAGCCTGCTTCCTCCTCTCTCCTCTCTCTCTGCCGCCTCTCTGCCTACTTGTAATCTCTTTCTCTGTGTCAAATGAATAAATAAAATCTTTAAAAAAAAAAAAAAAAAAAGAATTTCAGTATTAGAACAGTGATTTAATATGTTTCTGACTCAGTTTCAAAAGGCAAATTGGTATCCCAAATCCCCTTTGTGCTTCACTCTTATTGATATTAATTGTCATGAAATAAGTGGATTTTTTAAACATTAGATATCATTTCAAATATACTTACATATATAGTATATTTATATGTATAGTATATAATATCAGAGTTCTAAAATACCCTTCAGAAATAGTATTTCTAAAATTAAATTAAAAATGAAGAATGGAATCTTACTCTCCATAAGAAATATATTGTTGATATAGCAGATACAAAAAGTACAGCTATTTATCTTTATGTAGACTCTGTCTTTGATTATAAAAATCCCTCTTAAAACATGCTTATGTTTTAACCTAATTAAATTCATAGATGATCTTGCAATAGCATGAATTTGATAGCAATTTCCATTTGTCTTTTTAGGGCAGCAGTTTGTGAAAATGAATGAGCATATAAAACCACACCAAAAGCTTACTTAGTTGAAACAGTTTAATACATCTTGGTCTCTTTAAGATTAAAACTGACATTCCCAGTGAAGATGAATAGGTTTTGTAAAAGAGTATACTAGAGAAGAAGAAACTCTCAGTATAAAGACCTTAGAATTTGAGAATATTCTCAGCAATAGTCTTATTTTATGAAATCCTTTCTTATTTCATTACTTTTTTCCTTTCCTTTCTTTTAACTGTTCATTCAGCTCAGTGAGGCCAGACTATTGACCATTATCTTCTATAAAAGTAATATTCTTCGTATTTGCTATCTTATTAATCTAATTTATATGTTCTTTGCTTCTAGTCCAAAGCCCTTATCCCTTTACAAACTGAAGCCCATCCAGAAACAAAGCAAAGAGTGTTGACTAACTACATGTTTCCCCAGCAACCTCGTGGTGATGAAGGTAAATTGTCAGTAAAAATTTCCGCTATGCTTACACAATTATGGATAAAAGAAATTAATTTTATTCTGATCTCTGGCCAGGAATCCTGACCTGTGGGCAAGGCTATAAAAATAATTACATGACACATATAAATCATCCAGGGGTTAACCCTAAGCATGAATCTTATCTTCCATAATCAGCAAGGAAGAAGTCAAACTTTGACTATTTGTCGATGACATGATACCCTATATAGAAAACTGAAAGACTCCACCAAAAAACTGCTAGAAATGATAAATGAATTCAGTGAAGTTACAGGATACAAAATCAACATCGATTATATTATTTTAAATAAGATTCCAAAAATGTAACTCTCCCTTTTCATATCTTTTTTTTTAATTTTATTTTTATTCTTTGCCCAAGGGGTACAGGTCTGTGAATCATCAGGCTTACATCTTTCACAGCATTCACCAAAGCACAAACCCTCCCCAATGTCCATAACCCATCCACCCTATCCCTACCCTCCCACCACCCAGTAACCCTCAGTTTGTTTTGTGAGATTAGGAGTCTCTTATGAGGAACTTGAGGGGCAGGGTGGGGGGTTGTGGGGGGTAGGGAGGGAAAAATAATGAAACAAGATGGGATGGGGAAGGAGACAAACCATAAGAGACTCCTAACCTCTCCCTTTTCATATCTTACATAAAAATGTTGATTTCTCAGAACAACTACCCTCGGTGGATTGCAAGACAAAGGACTAGTCACTAAATGTAGCATCCAGCTAATTGAAATGAGCTGTAAGAGTCAGACCTTAAGAACGGTTCAATGAAATGTTTTATTTTCTTTGTTCACCAATTTCAAGAACACAATTTAAACATTTTTTCTAGTGATCCCAAGCCCCAAAGTATTTCATGTTAAGAGTCAACGATAAAGAGATGACTTGAAAATAATGACAATTCTTTCTCTTTGAGTTTAATTTCTCTAAATGATGTCAGTAGCTCTGATAGGAATACTTGTTGGAAACCTAAACCTTTTTTAAAATTAAATCTTCTATCCTTTATGATGAAAAATTTCATAAAATTTTTAAAGAAGGTTTGTCCTTTACCATTTGGAACTCCAAATAGGCTCCTTAGTCCAAGCCTGAACAGGCAGCCGCACATATTTTCTACAGTCTTACAGTAATGATAATTCTTAGAAGAGTAAACCCACTTTAATACACCCACGAATTAAATCCACCCAATCCACTTGAATGAGAGCAACTTTTAAAAGCAACTATCTCTTTATGGATCTATTTTCAGGGATAATTATAATAAACATCTTTAGTCTTTGACTTGAAAATATAAGTGAATCATTGTGGGATACTTTAGAATATTTTATTCAAATTTTGACTTACAAAAGTAAGAAAAGGATAGATTGTTTTCTTATTTTTTTCAGTCATCAGTAAAACTGATCTTTTGAATTTATACAAGAGAAGTCACCATGTTTACATATGCTATATGAAAACCCTTAGTAAGGATTGTTTTTATTCATGCAACTTTACTTATATTTTCATATTAGTATCCCTACATTACCAAAATATTTCATTTCAAAAAAAATGTAGGGAAAAGTGAAAAGGGTCTCAGATTTCCTGGTCATTTCTGAGATACGGTCTCGTGTATTAAATCCCTCAATTATTTGCAAGGAGTGAGGTACATCTAGTTAGGCAAGGCATGATGTTAAGGAATTAGCCTGATTTTTGTTTTGTTCTGTTTTCCTTTGAGGAAAGAAGAGGGGTAATAGAAAAATTTTCTTGAACTTTAAGTAAGTCACCCTTTGGCTTTTCAGGAAGAAGTAAAATAAATGAATTTACAGAATCCCTTGCAACAAAAAAAAGGAAATACATGATAAAGATCCTCTTTTGGGAAAGAATTTAGCCTAAACTAAGTTACTTGTATTGCATTTTCATATGATCTTTACAGTTAATGTTGGTAGGGAAGATATTATTAGCCTACGTTTTGATATAAACTAAAGATTTACAAGCCACTTATTTTCCTTGTTAATTTGGGACATATTTAAACTAGTTTTGAGACTGTAATTTTAAAGTTACCCTAAAAACAAGCTCTCCTCCATTACCCCCGCAACCACATACACACACCAAAAAGAAAAGCTTGCAATCTCACACATTTTACTGAAAAGCCAATGTTATATGGTATCTTTTATAAAATCCTCATAGAGTTTAGTGACTACAAATATGAGTAAGGGCTCTGTAATCACACAGACATGGAATAGAATCTTGCGTTGACCCAGAGAATCTGTACGACTTTGAGCAAATCTCTTAAAACTCAGCTAGTGCTTTCTCATTAACAAACTGAGTATATATTAGTCCTATCACTGGTGTGCAAGTGTGAAGATTTTAAAAAATAATATTTTTAAAATGTATAGTCCAGCTCTTTTTATTATTATTATTATTATTATTATTATTATTATTATTAACCTTTGGAGAGCCCGTTCTCCACACTAGAAAACTTCCCAATCCCAGTATATAATTAATATGTACTTAGGAAAGCTGAATTTGAATTAAGATGTAAAAAACCACATAACAAATATCAAGGGAATTTTATTCCCTCTCTTCTTTTTCTTTCTTTCTTTTTTCCTTTATGTCCTTCTTTCTTTCTCTTTATTTTCCCCCTTTTTAAAATTTTTGTACTTACTTGTAGTACCTATTGCCATTTTTTTGCATAGTGTACTAAGCTCTATTAATAACACTTCATGTAAAAAAAAGCAATAATACTTTGGAATCTAACTGTAGATTTCCAGTCAGACAGTGACAGCTTTAACCCTACACTGTGGGAAGAGCAGAGACAACAACGCATGACTGTTGCCTTTGAATTTGAAGAAAAAAAAGAAGATGACGAAAATGCTGGGAAAGTTAAGGTGAAACTTTTCATTTTGTTTCCTCTTTCCTCTCATTATTTTTGTTTGTCCATTGTTATTATTAAAATAGACTTTGAGACAAATTGAGTGACCTCTGCTTGAAGGTCAGATACATCTTTGCGTCTCCTTCATTAGAGCAGGATGGTAATTTGAGAAGCATTGTGTCCTTCAGAATGAGACTCATGTCCCAGTTCTGACTGAGCAAATTTGATATACCATCCCATTTGACGGAATGACAACATGAAAGAGATTCAAGGTGAGAAAAGCCAAAACAAACAAATGAATCTGGGTGATAGGCTATACCTAAGCACCTTATTACATTTTTGAAACACTGAAATGGTTTTCTTTTAATCACTAAGCAAGGCACCAGGCAGGCCATATAAGACCAAAGTATACATTTATGAAAGAATGGATTAATATGTTATATTGGCTTTAAAATCTCTGAAAGATTTTATGTCTCTGAGGTATTTGAGAAGAATTTATGAGTTTTCTTAAATGAGAAAACAAACTTAAAAGAGGCAAGTGCCTAATAGCAGGTGATATTCAATGTTTTCATCTCAAACAGCTTTTTAAAAATTCTTTATTGGAACTAATCTAAGTCAAGTAACAAAGTAGAATTTTAAAATCTATATTTTTTTCATTATTTAAATTTGAAGTATCAGAAGAGATTTTATCAACATATTATCATCATAGCAACATCTTGAATCTCTAATCTTTTATAGTAATATTTGTGTACTTTTTCCATCATGAATACTAACAACTCTCACTGAGTGACTAATTGCCTAGGTAATTGTATGTGCATCCTGTTAATAGATCTAGATTGTGTAATGTGTTTTTTTCTGTCCCCTCATTCCCACATTTTCTATACTTTTTTCTTAAACCAACATACCCTGGAACCTTACTAGATTTAGACAGTAAGGTAATTGACAAGGCTTACCTCTATATCATTGTGGAAAATCCAAAATGGATTCCCAAATCAAAATGATAGTTTTGTTAATGATTTGGATTTAAAAAAAAATGTTTCTGGATGCTTGGTTAGTGTTATCTAATAACCAAAGAAACATTTTTTTTAACTTGTGAATTTCTAGAAAAAGCAATGCCAAACTAAAAATAAACAAAGACCCTTACAGCATTTCAGTTTTTCTTTTAAGATTTCGTATGTTAAATCTAGAACCAATGGATGATGCATTCTATACTGGACCTCTGATTCATTTTTTACTTCCCTGAATGTCAAAAACTACATGCTTATTCCTAAAAATCCATATTCAATGGATCTAACAAGAAAATAGTACAATTAATATACTCTGGTATATGTGTCAATGAAAACATAAAATGCAAACAGTTATTTAGAAGCCCTGTTTGTGTGTTATGTGGTTAGGTTTGTTTATAATCAGAGTAGGTTCATTATACTTTAGATTGAATTTTCTTTATGCTTATTTATATTTGGTTTATTTATATTTTGATGAAACAATATTTGTTTCAAAAATCTAAAACATTTGGTTTTGACTAATTTGAATATTTCCAATGCCATTGGCTATTGGACAAATTAGAACACAAACAAACTTCTAAATAAATCATCATGGAAGCATGATGAATGGAATATACAGAAATCTTACACTAAATTAATCACACTTTTCTGGTTCATTACATATACATTAAATTTAGCACCATTTTACCTTTCGTTTACATAAAATTAAGAAAGGAACCACTGACCTATGCCATCAGCTTCCAAATGGACTAGAGTATAATGCCCTACTTATCGAGCGTATAGTGTAGTATGAATGCTGCATTGTGTGAAAAATTGTGACCCATTAGCTTCATATGATATTGGTACTGTTTGATTACAGAGAGTTTGAACTAATTTTCTGATGGTTGTTTTAAATGCATTACCCAGAGTGAAAAAAAAATCAAGAGTAGAAAAATGATAAAGTGAAAGTATTGCTACAGTGCTCCTCTTTCTCCCAGAAAATGGAGATTCCTTCTCCCACAGGATCACTCCTGCCAAGCCCCCTGGGAAAGGGGCCAGCGTGGGATTACTCTCCAACCTGCCAGACTGTCTGGCGATTGCTGCACACCATGGGCCAGGTGTGATCAGCAGATCCAAGATATGCCCGTCCCCCAGAATGACCCACAGCTGGCATGGGGTTGTATAAGTGGCCTCCAGCAGGAAAGGAGCATGTGTACTCCATTGCCAGTTGCAGCACAATCCACCACTCTTCCCTCTCTAAGTGGCAGACAGGTAGGCCTAGGTGTTTGGGGTAGGAGAATCCCCCATGTAGAGGCAACCTTGGAACAGTGGTTTATGGGGTATGTTCTGCATGATCTGGGGTAAGAAATGTTGATCCTATAGAAACCATCCAATTGCCAATGTTTGACCTCAATTAAGGTTTTTGTTCATTGACATTGGCAGTGGGGTGGAAAGACCAAGTCAGAGGGGAGGGAACATCAATAATGAGGTGCCTAATGGTGGGATATATGGCATGATTTTTAAGTTGGGTGCTTCATTTTTATTTATGTTTTTATTTTTAAAGATTTTTTTCTTTAAAGTGTGGGAATACCAATAGTTGGGCAGAATGTTGATGACACTATTGATAAAATCTAAATTGCCCCCCCACATACACACATTTTTGTATTATCAATTCAGAGGGAGATTAAGTAACTAAAACCTGATTCTTAAAATAGCATGAGATTTGAATTGAGATTTGTTGAGAGTTGGACTTTGAGCACAAAGATGGACATCTGTTGAAAAGCACCAATTTCCTTCTAATTTGAAGGCACAGATGATGAGAATTCCTGTAAGAGAAGATTGGTTTGGGAGTTGTGGCAAATAGGGCTTCCTTATCTCAGTGGGTTGGGTGTTTAAAAGTTCAATGAAGAAAAAAAAAAACATCTTCATGGGATGTGAAAGGACACTACATTTTTGGTAAGCTTTACCATCCACATGCAATGGACTAGATTCTTATTCTGTGTCTTATATTCTTTCTGCAATATAAGGCCAGCTGAGAACCCTAACTAAAACTCCTACAGGTTTCCTTTCTATGTAAAATGTTCTGATTAATTCCCAGAATAAGATCCCTAATGATCAGTAATCAAAGTATTAACTATTACTTCTCTTACTGGAATTTACGGTCAAACCAAATTAGAATTTAATCATTATATGAGAAAACCACAGTTCTTTGAGAACTCAAGATACCATCTCTAAATATCCTAGTTATTAATGTGAATTCTTTCTTCCATTGCTGAACTTTTGGAAGTCTCCAACATCTTGCAGCTGCTATTTGCATTTACTGCACTTTTTTTTAAGATGTGAGATATATAGAGTTGTGAAACATTTCTATTTTTCTAAAATTAAAATGAAGTAACATTGCAGTGAAAATCTTGCATTTTAATAAAATGTATATGTAAAATGAACAAATACTTTATGGTGAGTGATATATGCAACATTTTCATAAAAACAATTGACAGTTTTTTCCCCACCTATTTTTAACATAAATGAATTTACATTATTTCTCTATCCCATTTTAGGATGAGGGAATATTTCTAGCCTACATATTTAGAAATATAAAGAAACTATTTTTATTTGGGCATGTCTGAACTATTAATAAAATTGTATTTATGATCATGTTTTTTCATTTCTGAAGTATTGCATAAGAGTTAAAAAGTAGGAAGGCATAGGCAAAACAGTCTGTAAAAGGGTATAAAATATGCTTTTACAGAGCTTACAAACATAACAATTATGAAATATTATCATTTCTTTTAAGAAGAAATTATAAAATAGCTTTGTTTTAAAAAATTGAAATTATCCTGTTATTTAACTCAATAAAATTTACATTTTAGACTTATACACACTATCTTTTCTACAAGATTGTACAAATATGTGCTTTACTTATATCAGAGAATAGCCTTGAACCAAGTAGCCCTTCTGTAGCATAAGCTTTGGAGTCAAAGACCTGAGTTTGAGTATGGGCTTTGCTACCTACAGCTGAATGACTTTCAGCAAGGAACTTACACTGCCCGATCTCTGTTCTCAGGGGAATAGGAACAGATGCTACAAAATTTAAACTATGTTTAATTATAATTAATTAGAAATATTTAATGATTGTAGATGATTACAATTATTTATTGTTTATATTCAAATATATATGGTAAATAATAAGATTAATTATATAACTAGCTATTAATAAATTAAATATCTTTATAAAACATTTTTCACGTGCCTGGCAGATGGCAGATACTGAATAAATGATAGTTGTTGCTATATACGATCTGAAAAAAGTCCGAAGAGTTACAGGTAGTATGGAGTTACATATATATATATAGTATGTATAGTAAAATCTAAACCTTGAAGAAAATTCAGATTTTAAAAGTATCTAAATAGAATCTGATTTTAGAAAATAGTATCTAATCTCTGCATAGGATCTGTACATTTTCAGAAGAGTTTCACAGTTATTATCTCATTTTAGTTCTAGATTAACTAAAGATATTATCATTCCCATTTTACATGAGCAGAAACTGGACAGAAAGATTAGTGGCTGATAGCTTGTTGGGGGAAAATCTCTGGCTTAAATTTAGGTCTTCTGACTCCAGGTCCAGCAAGTTCTGTTGGTAGACTAGTAAATGGGAAGCAAGGATCTTATCGTCTAGGTGGAACAAGTCCAAGTTTTATAAGACCTGAAACTCCCACAGTTCAGAGTAGGGCCTCTTTAAGGAAAAGAATATGAAATAACCATCTAAATAAAAAAGTAGGGCCCCTCACAAGGCTTTGGAAAGAGCATATGCAGGTGACAGGCTCTAAAGCTTAAGCTTCATTAGCTTGGCAAATCTGCTTCTGTTTCTAAATTTAAATATTTTTCAGAGATAAAGTACCCAAACATATTCTGATGATGTGACTAATATCACATTAACTTGCTTATAAAATAACCAGAAAATATTGGCACTGTGGCCATTAGTAAATTGTGTCAGATGAGACATAGCATCTACAAAAACTAGATTACATTATTCAATGTGGAATTTAATTCAATTAAAGAACACTTCACTTTTATTTTTTTGTTTTTGATTCAATTTAGAAGTGTAATTTTAGCAATGAGGACTTTTTAAGGTACATAAAATTTTAATCTATTGCCCTACATGAAGATTATTTTTCATTCATATACCATTGGTCATTAAAAATTAAAAGATTTTCTTAATTGGCATAAAGCCATACCACTCTACAATCTATATTTTTTAAATGTAGTTTTTTGACTTTTAGCCCTTTGTTATCAAGTACTTTTAAGTGGTTCAACAATATAACTTAAAATTAGATTTAATTTGTGATTCACATTTCTAATACCAACTTAAACAGCAGATCCAAGAATGCATGCATCCCAATGGACTTTGTCTAGCATGGATATCATTCTTTTTATGTTTATTTAAGAATGCATTATAAATTAAGTACCCTGAGCTATATTTCTATTACATTCTAACAACTTACACTTTTTTTCTGAGAAGTCTTTTTCTTGAGTTATATTTTTGTAGCTTTATTTCTCTATATTATTAATTTCATTCTTATTTGTTTGGGAGTGTAAAAGACTACAACAATATTTATACTAGCAAAATTATCTGGTTTTTCCTCAGTTTTCCAAAATTTATTGGAAAAATAATTTTGTATGTTTAATACTGAAAGGAATGTTAGAAGTCACCAAGTGGAGTCCAATCCCAGTATTTGATATGGAAAATGAGCCACAAGGAAGAATAAATGTAACAAAGTTGGTGGATTTGCTAAAACTGCAGATGAGCAAAAGTGTTTGAATTCATATTTATAATCCTCAGATCTATACCACCATCATAGTTTCTCACATCCCATGAATTACATGGGTGGGGGTGGGTGGGTATGTGTGTACCCCCACCCCACTCTCTCCTTTCCTCTCATTCCCACTTCTTCCTTCTTTGCTTTCTTCTCCCTTCCTCCCAACCTACCCCCTCACACACTTTCCACAGACACATACTCACCACAATCACATAAACCATTCCATTTTGTAAAGTTGGTTCTACTCAGATGCAAAAGGCATGATGGTTGGAATAAACCGGGACAAACAAATCTGCTCCTTGTTTTCCTTCCCACTCCTTTTTACTCAGCATGGATAATTTGTATTTATTCCAATTTAAGTATATTTTAAATATTCTGATAATGGGATTTTCTATATGGAAATGTCTCATATTTTCTCTTTCCAAATTAAATGTGAAGAATAATCATTAATATATATGTTCCCTAAAAGATCGATACAACAAAAATGAATTCAAGAATGGAAATAAATATCTGGGTAATATAAACCAAAATTTACATGTTTATCTAGAATATCTTAGAAAATCTCCTCAATTTTTAAATTTCTTATTTTAAGACATTACCTACAAATCATGTTACTTTATTAGGGTAAAAGCCACGCTGAAACCTATTCTTTTGAGGTTTTAACAAGAACTAGCTCCCTGACTTTTTGATATAACATGCTAATTAACATAGAGCTAATGCATATTTGGTAGCAGATGCTGTCAATGCCCCATTTTTTAAATCCATGATATACTCTTCTTGTAAATCTTTTGGGGTCTCCTCTTATCATCTACGTTGATATTCCAAAGATATCTTTAACATGAAAATAATTACTAATAAATAATTAAGATAGGAAAGGAACAGCCTCTAAAACATAAATACAACTGATAGTAACCCTAAAAATCTTCAGATTACCAGTCGCTTATGTATTTGACCTACTGCTATTTCAACCATCTGCAGGGTAGGTCTAAAGGTAAACTATAACCCAAAAATTGTTTTTAATCTAGAAGGTGGGCAGGGTGGGAAGAAGCCCCATGAGGGCAGAATGTGCAAAGAACACTATGTGCTCTACTCTACAATACAGTTTCTCAGACAGCTCAACACTCACTATATTGCATTTGGTTTTACTACTGCACATAAAATGGAGTAGTTTTGTGAACATGTTTGCCGAAGGTATTTTTATGTTAAATTTCTTTTTATAAACTTCTAGGTTGAAATAAACCTAAAACGATATCCAACTCCTTACCCAGAGGATTTAAAGAATATGGTAAAATCTGTACAAAATCTGGTGGGTAAGCCAAGCCATGGAGTGCGTGTTGAGAATTCAAATCCAACTGCTAACACGGAGCAAACTGTGAAAGAAAAATATGAACACAAGTGGCCTGTAGCCCCAAAGGAGATTACAGTGGAGGTATTTCAAGGTTATTGGTAATTGCCAGTGTGGTTTGGATTTTTCGGAATTACTAAATTACATGTTTTTTTTAACTGATTAGATCTTCTCCGCTAAGTGCATTTTCCCCCTAAAATACAAATGAGTCTCTCTACTTTTTCAAACTATGAGGGCTACATTTAATAAATTACAGGTAAATGACACCCTCATGGCCTAAAATTATTAATACAGCTCCAAAAGTTCCAATGCACACAGAGGGAATAACTTGCTCACTCAGCTAGGCCTGGCCAGTAAGTGCATTATATGATTTTCATTATACTCTTTTGGCTACCCCAAACTTTTATTGTATGAGTCATTAGAAAAGACTAAATGAGGTTTTGGATTTGTTATTTTTGGGGGGGGGTTTTTTACTCTGCAAATCTTAGTAAAATTTTTTATCAGATTTAGAGCCAATTTTTGTTTATTTCTGTGTTTGGATTAAAACCTATTTTATAGGAAACACTACTATAAACATGACAAAGAAGAGATAAGTTTGAAATTTAGCTTTTCTAGATCTAGCCATGTGAAAATTTTTTTTAAAGATTTTATTTATTTATTTATTTGACAGAGAGAGAGACCACAAGTAGGTGGAGAGGCAGACAGAGAGAGGAGGAAGCAGGCTCCCTGCCGAGCAGGGAGCCCGACGGGGCCTCGATCCCAGGACCCTGAGATCATGACCTGAGCTGAAGGCAGAGGCTTTAACCCACTGAGCCACCCAGGTGCCCCTAGCCATGTGAAACTTAATTCCTATATTTTAGAACAAACTAGATGTTCATCCTTATCCATTTGTGTGGTCTGAAAAGAATTCAACTACATTTATGCCGCCTCTGTACTATCTCATCCACTCTTCAGCTAATTCGGTTATCACCTTTTTATCTTCATTAGAAACATGATTGGTATGAGTACATCTAGAAGTTACTATCCCTACTTCTCAAAAATCAAAGTTCATGAAAACTCTTTTACAAATCTGCATTTCACAGCATCAATTTATTGTACTGATTAAACACCAACTGTATACTTAGCACTGTGCTAAACACTGTGAGAGAGACAAAAGAAATATAAAATGTGCACATAGTCCCCAATTAATTTAGAGACTAGCCAGGTAAAATTACCACAGATGAAGTGATTAGAGAACATATTTATATAAATATTTATAGAATATATTTATATAAATAATAAATTATGATCACGTGATTAGTTGTGGGATGGAGAATATAATAATACTTTAAAAAATTATAGGGAGAAGCAATCACTGCCAATAAATTAAAAAGTTATGTGGAAGACTTCAAGGTTGAAGTGCATATTGAAAATGGGGTGATTCCTTTAAAGTTGAAAGAGAAGTCATTCCCTTTCCCAAAGGGAAAAGCTTGAGCAAAAATAAGCTTGCTATGAATATCTGCCAGTGAAGGTACCAGTCTGCTCCAGAAAAGAATACAGCTTGGTATCCAGGGAGGAAAACTTAAGTAAATACTCATTTTCTTTTCTTTTCTCTTTTCTTTTTTTGCTTATGAAATCAATATTATTGTACTTTTTCCTTTCTAAAATATCACAGATATGCAATAGCAGAGAAACAGACTTTTCTTTTATTTCTAAGACACTTCAATAATATAAAAAGGAAGAAAGCCAACATTTAGGAGGTACACACTAAATACATATACACTTCATATTTAAACCTCATGCAATCACAGTTTAACATTAAAATAATTGTACAGTCATGATAACCCATAAACTGAGTAATTTTGCTTTAAATAAGAAGATTCTAAAATTGCTTAATACAGTGTTAGGATAGGTGAGGCAAGGAAAAGATGGCTTTGGCAATAAATTTAGTAATCACCCTGCTAGAGAAAATAAATCTTAAAATTATCCCAAAAGCATTTAAAACTTGAAAAATCCAAAATTAAATTTAATGTTTCTTCCCCAAATTTGCCTCTGCTCCTGTATGCCCAATCTTGATCTCTGCTAACATCATTATGTACTAGCTTACTCAAGGTAGAAATTGGAAGGTATCTTGATTTCTTTTTCCTTCTTTTTCTCTACTCACTGCCCTTTCCAAACAGTCACGTAAATCTATATATTTTCATCTAAGTGTATCTCCTCAACCTCCTTAGGCTGTCAACTCTGTCCTGCATTATTATAAAAACTGTCAACTTCTTGGCTTACCTTGTCCTCAGCCCCCTCATTACTTTGCTAATAAACTTTTTATTTAATTTTTGTAAGATTTTATTTATTTAAGAGAGAGACAGAGAGAGACCACAAGCAGGGGGAGAGACAAAGAGAGGGACAAGCAGACTCCCTGCTGAACAGAGAGCCTAATGAGGGACTAGATTACAGGACCCTGGGATCATGACCTGAGCCAAAGGCAGACACTTAACCAACTGAGCCACCCAGGCACCCCAGAGAGTACAAATTTTTAATTCAGTCCAGTTCAGTTAACATTTAACTGACTGAGCCACCCAGGTGCTCCTAATAATGATCTATTTAAGGCACAAATCTAATTTTCCCTCCTTAAAAACACTTATTTCCTATCTAGTTGAAACTCAAGCTTTATAATTATTTCAGTGATTCACCCCACCTTTTCTTAGTTTTCTTCTTCTCCTGGCCTTTTATCTTGAATAGAAATCTCACTGGTAATTTCAATACTTTTTCTAAAATTGAGATTCTAGATCTTCTTTCCCCAACTTTTAGCCATCCTAGAGCAAAGAGAAGCTGTTGCTTTCTTCATCATCCTCCCTTTTTGAATTGCTCGCCCAGATAAAGGGGCCACACTCCATATTTTCAACTTCCAGATAAAACAAAGATAGCCAAGTGTCCCGCTTATCAAGCATTTTATTGTATGTTTGTACTTGTATGACATCTTCGAGTCATTATTTAGTTCATACTGTCAAGAATGTGGAAGAAAATATCACATACTGCATGATACATTTATCCATATGGTTAAATATGGAAAACCAAGGAAAAAAAGAATAGAGGTAAGCAGAACCACAAGCAGAAAATGATAAGAATAAACAAGGTAAATAGATGACAAATGCAGCAGAGAAAAAAATGAAAAGGAAAGGTAAATCAACTTTTATTGATCCCTTTCTATTTGCCAGTCCTATGCCAAGGATAGGATAATATACATTATGCTAGGCAAAGAATACAGCTGGGAGGGTCATATGAACAAGGAGGGCAGGGAAGTATGGAAGGTTGTCCTCCACTTCCATGTTCCTTAATATAAGTTTTATGAAGGTTACATTTGCTTTTTCCCAGTGTCTTAGTCCATTTAGGCTGCTATAACAGAATACTAGACTACATGGTTTATAAAGAAAAACATGTATTTATCATAGTTCTGGAGGCTAAGAAGTCCAAGATCAAGGTCCCAACAGATTCAGTGTCTAGTAAAGGCCCACTTCCTGATTTATAGATGACTATCTTTTCTCTGTGACCTCACATAGTGAAAGGAGTTAGGGAGTTTCTAGGGTCTTTTTTATAGGGGCACTAATTTCATTTGCAAGGGTTCTAACCTCATGACCTAATCACCTTCCAAAGGTCCCACCTCCAAATACCATCATATAGGTTTCAACTTATGAATATTGAGGGGACACAAACATTCAGTCTGTAGCACCCAGCTCTTTATATGACTAGCACTTCCATGTCCTTCCAAGTTTTAGTTTAAAGATGACCTCAACAGGAAGGCTTCACTGAGCACCATGATCAACAGAACCTCTGATTTTCTCTATCACATCATTCTGTTAATTTGTGTTAAATATAATGAAAACATTTATGATTATGTTGTTTATTAACTTCAGACTAAGTTTCATGAGGGCAGGAACCAGGTATGTCTTGCCTACCATTGTCTTTCTGGTGTCGAGCACAGTGCCTAGTACAGAGTCAGACACAATAAATATCTGTTGTGTACATGAACCACTGATAGAGTCTAGTGTTGTAATATGGATAACATGTCTGTCTCTATGTCCATTAGAAGTTAATTGAGGGGAAGAACAATTTCTCTAAGTTTTTGTCAAATTAATCATTATTAAGTGTTGGCTGGCATCCTAGCTATATTTTATCACCTACGTGTTGAATAACACGTATTTTAAAAACAACAATCTACCATATTAATGCATTAATACAGTATTATGAGTAAAAGCAAAATATCATGATGAAGAATATTGGGAGAGTGAGGAAAGCAGAAAAAGTGGAAAGAAGGAAGGAAGGAAGGGGAGGGAGGGAGGAAGGAAGGGAGGGAGGAAGGAAGGAGTGGGAATGGTATAGTAAATAAAGCTATGACATGAAATAAGTAAAGGCTAGGGGTTCTAAAAATCTTGGTATACATATACCTTTAGTGTCTTAGTAATTTTGTTGAAAGGACCATAGACCAAAAACAGTACCTAACAGTTCCATTCATTAAGTAGTAGGTCTGAGCAACTTAGTAAATATTTATGCCTTGTCTAGTGGTCATTTGAAAAATAATACACATAAATTGAAAGAGAAAATAATAGTTTTATTTCATGCTTAAATAAAAAAACTACTTATTAATGAAATGTGTGCACCTGTGGGACACTACTTATCTTCTCAAACCTTATAATCATATCAGATACTACAATTCTGTCTCACATTGATTTTCAAATAGCACTTGATTTTTTATCACAGCAATATAAAAACCCAGCTTCACAAAGACTGTCATCAAAGGAAAGTGCAATCTAATATTGAAACTGAGAGCCAATCCATACAGTATCTGACTGATATCAAGTATTGCTTTGTTTCCCTCAAATTTTTAAAATAACCCATGTACCCATGTGAATTAACAACAGCATCATAGGTATCTTGGAGCACAATTTGGGAGTAAGAGAAAGTGCTTTCAAATCCAGCAGACGTTAATTCAAAATCTTGAATCTACGTTTTTACCAATTTTGTGACCTTGACAAGTCATTGAAAACTTTCTGAGCTTTGCTTTCTATATCTTTAGAAATACAGGTAACAATAACATTTATAGTTTTGTGGAGATGAAATCAGATGAAAACAAGTATTTTTATGTAGCTGCAACCACAGTTCTCAGCAAAGAGAAAAGCTACAGTAAATGATAATTCCCTTCCCTTCCACAAGAGAATGATGTGCTAATCCTGCCCATAGACCTTTAATCCTTTTATGGGCGATTACCCTGCATTACAGAAAACATCTCTCCAGGTACCTATTTACCATGCCTACCATGTTTGTAAAGATTCTAGGCTTTTTCCTTTGTTAGGAGACTCTGCCCAATTTCTTTCTATAGAGGAAACACATCTATCTCCTGATAATACAGAGTAGTCAATTACTCTTGAAAATGTCCTTAAATGCTTTTATTAATACCAGACCTGGACTCTTGAAAGCTCAGACACAAGTTTTGATCCCCCTCTCACTTCTACCTTAGGCTCCCTTTCCCCACAGCAGTGACAGCTGAGATTTAGTTTGAACCACACAAGGTCAATGGCTTAAAGAAAAAGAGATTGTACATTTTCTTCCCCTCTTCTGTCTCCTTACCAGAAGCAAATATGGTTCAATGTGCTTAAAATGGGACCCTCATTATAGTTGATTCCTGACCAATAACTTCCACTGCCTTCACCATAGAAGTAGTCCCAAAAGCGTCACCCACTTCTCCAATGTGAACTTGATTCCTCCAGCCTCTATAAAAGACTTTATAGAGATAAAATCCATAATTAATTTCCTTCGTTGGACAGTTACCTTGTCTGTTGTGTGAAGTCCAGTTAGGAGAAGTGAGCTTTTCTTAGGGTAGACAATATAGCATACGTAGTATCACACAGAAGGCCTTCCAGTAGAACAGATCCCAGTTCAAATATTGGCTCTACCACTCACTGAGTTTGTGACTTGGAATTATGAGTTTACCTCTCTGAGCCTCCATTTCCTTAACTGTAAAACAAAGATGATGATAATAAATAACTTAAAAATAATGAATAACAATAAAAAACTAGATTAGCAATTAAGTAATTAACAGAGATGATACAGATAAGTGTTGAGCATAGGACCGCAGTAGCAGATATGTAATAGATTCTCTGTAACTAATGGCATCATCATCTTCAACATCATCATCATCATCATCATCATCATTTTGCTCATGAAGATAAGTGAGTCTAACTGGATCAGTGAGAATCCACTGTTCTTGCTTCAGTAGTGTTAATCCTCCTGGGTGGAGGGCCACAGAACTCTGGAGAAAACGTTCAAGGTCATGATTAACTGATATCATAGTCTCTTCCTAGTTACTAGAGCTCCTTTGATTCAAAGTAGAAATTCTTGAGCAGAACAAGAGACTTAAATCCAAGTCATCCCATGGCTACCATGCCACGCTCCAGCCACAGTCTTGGGATACAAATTTGAAAAACTGACCTATACATGCAAGATAACTTACATAGTGAATGTATAAGTCATGAGGAGAACAAAGTAATGAAACTCTTAATTTACATTTCTATGTTTATACAACTCTTTGGCTTCTTTTGTTGACTAAAACAAAATTTCCTGTACTCCAGTATCAGTATCAGATGTCATAAGAATATTTCCTTTTAAAAGTATTAGTTCAATAAATAAGTTACATTTAGATTCATAGAATGTTAGTACTAGCATTAATTCCATCTATTACCTTCATCTATTACCTTCATTTTACTGACTAACTGACTAAGGTACAAAGAGGTACACCGACTTGCCCAAAACTGATTAATAAATGATAAAACAGGAATGGAATAGATATATGCCACCTTGTAATTGAATATTTTTGATAACCCTTAACATATTTTATGACTTTTCTCAAACTTGTATCTGCTTCTACTTATAAATTTCTACAAAGATATGTAAAGACTTTCACTCTCTATTCTGTCTCCTTAAAACTTTATCATAATTCCTTGAAATACTTTTCAAAATCCATGAAAACAGATTTCCCTCTTCATCTTCAGAATTTCCACCAATCCCGCTCTCTTTCCTATCCCTCTTCAAATCTGGAATGGGATTTTAAAAGTCTGTAAAGTGCTCACAGTTGAACTCACTAGGAGGCAGCACAATATAAGGGAAGATTATTGGACAGGAACCCGAGAATCCTGTCTCTATGCTGGATCTTGGTCTAATTATCTCTCTAAGCATGGACCTCACTGAGTCTCAGAATTCACTTGTAGGAAATGAAAGGTTCAACTAGAAATATTTTTTTAAATAATTAACAAGTATCAGATATATAGCCAGGCTTTTCACAGGCAAATATTCTCATACAAACCTAACCAAAACCAAACCAAAAAACTGAACTTAAGCCAGGAGTTAAAGAAATAGCTGTTTCTTTGCAATACCTAAAGACTTGAGCCTGTCACTCACTATGTGGGACATTAAAATATATAATAAGAGTTTCTGTCTGTTATCAATTAGTTAGAAGGTGGGACACATTTCATTTACTATATTTTTGTGCTCTTGTATATTCTTTCTTTGATTTAACAAAATATTTCTAAATGTGTTGCATTCATGTTTTAAACTAACAAGTACTAATTAATGAGAAAACTGGAAAATACTGAAAATTATTATTTGAATTCAAATTAACCTAAGGTTTAAGAAAAAAAGACATAAAGATAACTGCCATGCCTAAATTTATATCACTACCTCCCCGTGGGCATAGACAAGACATTTTTATATGTATCAGAAAGTGAGAATTTGGTATTTTACCTTCCTGAGTGCTCTCTCACTATCTGGTTAACTGGAAATAATAATTTTAATTATAGAGGCTTAAAATTCACAGGCTTTTTTAGCATGTTCGTTTGTCTTTATAAAGTTATATTCTTGTACCAGTGTTGCTCATTACACTCAATGAACGGACTTAGAATGAAGATTTAGCAAGCTAGATTAATCATGAGAGAACTAGAAACCTTAGGAAGAAGTCATGATAGAACTAAAGGAAGTGAGGATAAGATCACTTGGGAAACAGTAGGAATTAAGAGGGGGACTGGCAATAAAAGCAGGATTTAAAGGGCCCCATTGTGCATGATGAGCACGGTTGGGATGAAAAGAAATTAAGTTGGTCAGCGATGGACTTTCCTCTTAGAACTCTTTTAAGGGAGCTCCCCCCTTAGATTCTTACATGCTTATATATGTATAACCTATATATGCTTGTATGTATCGTATACTCACATAGAGCTTATCATAATTCAGTCCTGTGTTATGATAAGATGTATCTCCTCTCCCCAGCTAGATGGTAAATCTCTGAGGGACATGGGTGACATTTTGTCTTTCTTTGGAAACTCTGCAGTTCTTTGCACAGTGTCTGGCATATAA
This sequence comes from Ailurus styani, assembly GCA_002007465.1. Classification (NCBI taxonomy): domain Eukaryota; kingdom Metazoa; phylum Chordata; class Mammalia; order Carnivora; family Ailuridae; genus Ailurus; species Ailurus styani. The sequence goes on along the minus strand of LNAC01000512.1, from coordinate 606,128 downwards.
GCAGGCATTCAAAAAATGTCTGAACAAATGGACTCATTTAAATTAGAAAAACAAAACATTTTAGTACCTACCTCAGAGAAACACGTGATTCACTTCTCCCAGTGCTCCACAGTGACTTACAGTCTAGAGCCCCATCTTTAAATCTGAGCCAAATAAAGATATCGCCATCTTGGTTAACCAATGTTTAAATGTTTACTTTCCTTGTCCTATATTATTATATCTCTCAGGATTCTTTTGTTCATCCAGCTAATGAAATGAGGATTGGGGAACTTCACCCTTCATTAGCTGAGACCCCTCTGTACCCACCCAAACTTGTTCTGCTAGGGAAGGACAAAAAAGGTAACACTGCGAACCTGATGTGGAAAATATGCCACAAATGCATGTGCATGATGAATCACCAGTTGTAACTTATGATTCACCATAGTCTATAGAAATATTTTACAAATATATATTCCTAACATTGTTATGCTGTTTCTCATACTTGCTTTTCTGTGTTCATTATTGTCAATGTTCATAGCATTATAACATTTTCCCCTTTACATTTCAGAATCAACTGATGAGTCTGAAGTTGACAAAACTCACTGTCTGAATAACAGTGTTTCCTCAGGCACTTACTCAGACTACTCGCCTTCCCAGGCTTCCTCAGGATCCTCTAACACCCGGGTTAAAGTGGGGTCCTTGCAGACAACAGCTAAAGATGCAGTACATAATTCTTTATGGGGTAACAGGTGTGTTTAGAATTCCCTTTTTTCTGTTCCCAAGTGCTTACTTTCAGCAACTTTTTTTAAAAAATGGGATCTTAATTTTTGAATTATATTCAGCACATGAATGGTATAGAAGACAGACGGAAGGGGCAGGTAAGCAAACACAGTACCCCCCCCCCGGGATTTCCAGGAGAGGACGAATCCATTTTATACAGCAAAACCATTGTTTAAGGGAGAGATGGTAAGAGATTATCAGGTTGAGATCATAGAAACAGAAATTTTAAAAATCAGAAACCAAAAATCCTGTTTGCCCAGTACTTATTTATGACACACGCGGGCATTTCACTATCCCAGATGGGTTTATGAATTAAACTAAGATGCATGGAAAGCACTTGTGTGCCTAGTATGAAGTAAATATTTAATAAAATTGTCATTGCTATCGTCATCCTCGTTGTCATCATCATCATCATTTTATTACCACCTGGAAAAGTTAGGATGTAAGCAAAAGTATTTAATCTTTCCAAAATGGTTCCTATTTTATTTTACTTCCATTTCACAGATAAAAACCAAAATCCAAAGAGCACAATAAAATGAATCAGTGAGGTAGTAATTACCCAGTTCTTATTCTCATGTTTTGTACCTTGTGGCTAAGTTTTACAGTACAGACAGCAAATACAAATCATCATATGATATAAGTAGTCAATAATTATTACTCATATTTTACTGATAATATCATTACTGTTACCAATATATTCTTTGGTAACTAATGGATAACTATTTCTACCTATCAGTGCCCATGATAACAATCTTTACTCTTTCACTTTATAAGTTTATTGTTTGTGATAGAAACTGAGATTAATGAGGTGCTTTGGAAGGTTCCTTCTAAATGTACTACTTTTCAATTAGCAAAAGCACTTTAAAGTCTTTCTCTCATTGATAAAAAATATGTAATTTAATGTTATTAGTGTGCAAATGGTTTAGAATAAACATAGAAAAATGAGCATCTTCTAGAAATACTGGGCTCACTGGTGTAAACAAGCCAATGACCAAAAGTCATGATATAATATAATTTATATTCCAGGAAAACGTGTTCCCTAAACAATAAATTCAGTGTTTTCAATACCTGGCCTTCAAATAAATTGTATTTGAAGACAATTTGGGTTCATTAGCTATATCAAGTATTTATAAGAAAGGTACTCTTGACCAATAGTTTAGAAAAGTACTGAATCAGAAATTCTAGGGATGAGGACCAAGAATCAGGTGGTTCTAATTATCAGACAAGTGTCAGAACCATTACTGAAGACCTACCTATTTCTTTCATTCATTTAATCATCCCACGAATATGTATTTTAATACCTACCATGTGCCGGGCACTCTGCTAGGCCTGAAGAGAAAAAAAAAATCTCTGCCCTCATGAGTTTACATTCTAGCAGAGGACACACAACAATACACAATAAATAAAATAGGTATGTGAATGATAATAATATGTTAGAAGGTGATGATTACAAGGAGGAAATAAAAGAGCAAGGTAAAGGGGTGGATTTTGGTGGGGGGACATGGAATAACAGTTCCATCTTAATCATAAGTGAGGTATGGATGCATGATCCATTAAACAAAGGATTGTGGCATTCTGGGCTGCTTGTTCTCTTTCTGGCAAGGACCCAGCTCTTCCTCGTTTTCATATTTCTTCTTCCCACTGTCTTCACAGGATTGCGCCATCTTTCCCACAGCCTCTTGACTCAAAGCCATTACTCAGCCAGCGGGAGGCTGTTCCCCCAGGGAATCTACCACAGCGTCCTGACCGGCTGCCAATGAGTGACGCCTTCACTGACAACTGGACTGATGGTTCACATTATGATAACACAGGGTTTGTTGCAGAGGAGACCACAGGCGAGAATGCCAACAACAATCCTCTCTTAAGTTCGAAGTCTAGAAGCACATCCTCTCACGGACGCAGGCCTTTGATTAGGCAGGATAGGATTGTCGGTGTTCCCCTGGAACTTGAGCAGTCTACACACAGACACACACCAGAAACAGAAGTGCCTCCTTCCAATCCTTGGCAGAATTGGACCAGAACCCCTAGTCCTTTTGAAGACAGGACCGCTTTCCCTTCCAAATTAGAGACAACCCCCACCACCAGCCCATTGCCTGAAAGGAAAGAACATATAAAAGAATCTGCTGAAATACCTAGTCCTTTTTCTCCAGGAGTACCATGGGAGTATCACGATTCCAATCCCAACAGGAGTCTTAGCAATGTCTTTTCTCAGATCCACTGCCGCCCAGAATCTTCTAAAGGTGTTATTTCCATTAGCAAAAGCACAGAGAGGCTTTCCCCACTCATGAAAGATATCAAGTCCAATAAATTCAAAAAGTCACAGAGTATTGATGAGATTGACATTGGTACATACAAGGTGTATAATATACCACTAGAAAACTATGCTTCTGGGAGTGATCACTTAGGAAGCCATGAACGGCCAGATAAAATGTTGGGACCGGAGCATGGTATGTCCAGCATGTCTCGAAGCCAGTCAGTCCCAATGCTGGATGATGAGATGCTCACTTACGGAAGTAGTAAAGGGCCACAGCAACAAAAAGCTTCCATGACCAAAAAAGTCTATCAGTTTGACCAAAGCTTCAATCCCCAAGGAGCAGTGGAAGTTAAAGCCGAAAAGAGGATACCGCCCCCCTTTCAACACAATTCTGAATACGTGCAACAACAGCCCGGCAAAAACATCACCAAGGATTTGGTTAGTCCTAGAGCTTACAGAGGATACCCACCAATGGAGCAAATGTTTTCATTTTCCCAGCCATCCGTGAATGAGGATGCTGTGGTGAATGCCCAGTTTGCAAGCCAAGGTGCCAGGGCAGGCTTCTTGAGAAGAGCCGACTCCCTGGCGAGCTCCACAGAAATGGCCATGTTTAGAAGGGTCAGTGAACCTCATGAGCTGCCTCCAAGTGATAGGTACGGCAGACCTCCATATAGGGGCGGTCTGGATCGCCAAAGCAGCGTTTCAGTGACTGAGTCCCAGTTCCTGAAAAGGAATGGCAGGTATGAAGATGAACACCCTTCATATCAAGAAGTGAAAGCTCAGGCGGGAAGTTTTCCAGTTAAAAACCTTACTCAGAGGAGGCCATTGTCTGCAAGAAGCTACAGTACAGAGAGTTACGGTGCCTCCCAAACCAGGCCAGTTTCAGCTAGGCCTACTATGGCAGCTCTTTTGGAAAAAATACCATCTGACTATAACTTGGGTAACTATGGTGACAAGCCATCAGATAACAGTGATTTAAAGACGAGGCCCACTCCTGTGAAGGGAGAGGAGAGCTGTGGTAAAATGCCTGCAGACTGGAGACAACAGCTGCTTAGACATATAGAAGCTAGAAGGTTAGACAGGGTATGTCTGGCATTTCTCTGTAAGAATATCCCTCCTGCCTTTAGTTTTCCTTTACTGGCATTTCTAAGCACATGTAGTGAAGCATGAACTACATGAATGAATAGATGATCAGCATTTTATTTCTCTCTCTATTGTGGGGAAATTGATCATAATAGTTTCTCATGGATATTGTTTAATGCTCTTCGAGAGTCCATAACCTGTAGGTGAATGATTTATCAAATCTAGCCTAAATATTGTTAGTAAGAAAGAATTTGACTCGATTATGTGGGATGGTGCTTCAATTGCTTTCTAGCCATTAAGGCGGAATGCCTCTCCTAGGACACAGAACTGTTCTCTAGCGACCTAAAGAGTATGATTTTTATTGAATATATAAAAAGTGAGTATTTTGCCCCTTTCTGCACAGACTCACTTATAATAAAGTCAGGCCTAATTTGTTTATAAAATTTGCATACAGTTACTGCTATGGGACCACTAAAGTTATTACTTCTAATGAGCAATAATCTTCTCAGCAAGAAACAGAAAAATAAAATAAGCAGAGATTGAATGCCCTCCTACACATTATTTGACTTAATAAAAAATCCTGCCATTTAGAATGTTGATTTTTATACAAAAAGAAATGTTTAAATTCAAATCAAACTATAGGCAACAAAAATAGATGATGTCTTTATGAAGACTACAAAGGCACAAATTAGTGTGTATATTGCAACAAAAAAAGAAAATTAATCCCAATTCAGTAACAAACTGAGTCACAATACAGCTGAAATCATAGTGATTGGGGAGGGGTTAAATATATATATATATATATATATATATATATATATATATATATATATATATATATTTCACTATATATATATATATATATATATATAGTTTTAAAGCCTAGAATTACTTTTTGTTGCCTATTTGTATCTCCTTAAAAGAAATCTGATATTTCATTTTCTAGAACTATGATCAATTGACCATTATCATTGAATGTACTTTGTGGCTTTGGTGTAGAGGGCTTTGTGTACTCTGCACTGACCTTAGAATCTTAAGGTCCTTTTGTCAATAGGGCCTTTTGCTCTCATTTTCCAGGGTTTAAATATTTAGTGTAAATTGGGGATCTGGGTAATAATATACCATTAGAAAGTTTTGCTCAGTAGTTTTATTATTTTATTTGGTGTCCTGCTAAAAGCACAGGCCACTGCATTTATTATATATTTCCCTAATATTGAATTTTGTGTTTTCAGGTATAGTCTTTTTAAATAATTATATTGTTTGTAGGTCGTGTCTACATGACAAGAAAACAATTATTTTTAGGGACAAGTGAACTAATAAATGTGGGTGTGGGTGTTAGAGTTTCAATGTGGAAATTGGTTCTGCCTTGCAAAATATTTCATCAGAATGTCTGTTTCAAATAGGTGTGCTCAGTCCCATTGAAGGGAGCCTCATCAAAGCCTCATGACTGGCTGTCAGTGGGAGACACCTGGTCAGTTGTCACCATGCCTTACCTCAACTTATACCCTCCATGTAGACAGATAACTTGGAGGGCGAAAATATTGGGGGCCAAATAATACAGTACAGTTTGGGAACTCTGGCCTCGTGTAGACACGACCATACGTAACAGGGTAAGATGAACTAGTCAAGAAAGGTTTTAAGAAGCTTTTCAGAGCATATGTACATGACTAGTAATTTGAGGCAACAGAGGCCTGAGTGAAAACAAAGCATGAAAAAGAAGACAAAATGCTAAGCATTTGGTACCATCATTTGTTTACTGGTTTCTCAGATAATGGTTCCTCTCCTTTGATTGGAGCTACTCCTCTAGCTGGAACAGGAATTTGGAGAGAGGAAAATAGGACCAGGGGAGGGGGATTTGGATCCGCAGACGTCTGCGAGCCCTGCCTGGCCCAGATCCAGAAAACTAAAAGTAAACTCATGTGTGTTTCCTATTGCTGTGACAACACCTTCCTTTTTAATTAGTTTTCATGCTTCCCCTCTTCGTTTATAATTCCCTTAGTCTGTCTTTCATTTTCCAGAGCAATTTCAATGTGTATTCCATAGCTTCTTATTTAATTCCAAAAAATTAGATTACCTGAGAGTATTGCTTAAAGCCACTAGATCCTGAAAGTTTGTCCTCTTGTTTTCTCCAAGTAACATTGCTTCTCCCCTCTCAAGTACGTGACTGAGCTATTCAGGCTGTAGCTTACTTAGAACTTTCCAGCTACTCAAAAAGATCAATTCAGGGTACCGAAGCACAGACTTTTTATGTAAGACTAGTTTTGACAAAGCTGTGCTTCTTAACATAGTGTTCAAAGTCAGACTGCACCAGAGATATGGTCTGTCTCCTCAGTGAAATTAAGGATTTAAACCCGGAAATCAAATAGTTATACTAGCAACTACAAGCTCTTTGTCCAGTCTTCATAAGAGAGAACTGCCCAGAGGCCTGGACATTGGATAAGCGTAACAGCCCATGATAATGCTGGTTAAAGATCTTGCTTGCTGTTGACCTTGGAGAGGCAGCTCCAAGTACTGCTGTAGATAAAAGATGCTGTTTTCTCCCGTAGTTTAACCTCAAGGCTCATACTTCCACTACAGATTCCCACTGTGACTGAGAGAATTTAAAACATGAATGCATATGTCCGAGACTGCTACCCTTCTACAGGAGCTAAGAGGGCACTAAACTGGAATAATTTTTAACCTTAAGGAATCATTCAAGTGCTAGATTGAAATGTCCAGTGTCCTTTTCAACTTTGGCATGGTGACAATGAAAAATCACTTTGGATAATCAAAGACCCATAACAAATACGATTGGTAGACCAGCACACCATCAGGAGTATAATTGTCTTTCAGTTGAGTTCAGTGAAACTGATGCTAAAAATTATTACTTTGCAAACAATGCCCTTAGAATAACTGCCTGCTGTTATTGTTCAATAACACTCAGTTTTAAAAAGTTTACTAAGTTAACTTGTGTAAATTTTTTCCCAAAATAAGAGAATTACTTAAAAAGACCAAATACTGTCAATTACTACTTTTTTATGAGAGGTGGAAAGTGTAGATTGTACTAATGGAAACTATTTGATGATGGGACATACAAAATGTTTTAATTTAAATGAAGTTCAGTAGAAGAAAAATTAACTAGCTCTCAAACTGTTGGAGTAACCTGAGATGCAGCTACTGAAGGATAGCCACAGTGCAGATATCACCAGAGTGCTCTACAGGTATTTAGGTATATTAGGTAAATAAACTTAAGAGCTCAAATCATAATTCCTTTCGTATCATTATGAAATTTCTCCAGTTTAAAATGTAATTATTAAGAAACAAAAAAAAGTCAGAAACTTTGGATCCACATACAATTTCTTTGACTGGTTTAATTAAATTAATCAATAAATTCAGCTAACCAATAGTCAGGTTGAATGATTTTTTTTTTTGACCAGCTCTTTTTCTAAGTTGCTGTAATTATGTCTGTGGATTGAACAATAAGAGATACTGATTTTGGCTTTAACAATGTAGTGCCTTCGTTTTAGGGCAGAATTAGAAGCTGGTATTTATCTTTTGTATATGTTTATCTCACAATGTGAAAGAGACTATGAGATCTGGAGCTGGCAAAATTTGATTAAGATCTCACTGTTTGAATTTTTTTTTTAACTAATAGACTACCACAGGTGAACAACATTTGTCCAAAGTCACGTACGATCATGATATATGAGAGATAGGTTCTATGGCCTTGAGTTAGCAGCAAATGTAAAACAGAATGTATCCTTGCTTTTTGTCTTTTCTGTAGTTTTGGATGGTACTCATTATGTGCATAACTAACACTGTTTACTGTATGCTTCTGTCTGATCAAGTGCATGTTTAAAAGAAAGTTACTGTTTGCCCGCTTAAAGTTAAATGTTATAAATTTAAACATGTTCATGTAATAATCAGTTTGTTGAGCATGTGTTCACACCCTGTCACATGATTATTTCCTCTACTCAGAATGCTGCTTACAAACACAACACAGTTAACCTTGGCATGCTGCCCTATGGAGGTATTTCAGCAATGCATGCAGGCAGAAGCATGACTTTAAACTTGCAGACTAAGTCTAAATTTGATCTACAAGAACTACCTCTTCAGAAAGTAAGTATGGACTGCCTTACATGTGTCAGCATACCAAAGCCAATTAATGTTGTTTGTTCACTTAATGTGTTTAGGCTATACATACAACCCTGCTTACAGACTTTCCCAAGTCCAAAAAGCACAAGGGCAAATAATGTAGAGCCCGAACTCTTAGCTGCTAAATGAATATTCGGAGCTAGAATGATTCTCAGGTTCCTGCTTAACAGCTTTGCTTTTTGGATTGAGCAGGTACATGGCTTTTTGAGTTGCTTTAAGGCTCATTCTCTTATTACTCATTTCTTTTTCTTTTATTCTTGTTTTCCTTTCTTTTTGTGTGTGTAGATATATAAATGTGTATTTTTAAAAACATTTTTGGAGATAGCTCTCTCTTCCCTTGCTGATGCATTCTGAGGACAGAGCTAGAAATTATTGTTGGGTTTCAGTTGATCCCTTTGGAAAAGACATAGAGACCTAAATTACAATGGAAATGAAGTGGTTGGCACTCCTAAATGCTTCTTCAGCCCATTGTCTTTGTGGAAAATATCACATAGAAATAAAACATGAGAAACAAGCTCATGGTTTAGCTAGCAAATTGTTACTCATCCCAGACTAATGGAAAAGGAACACGTTAACAGGGCTTTCAATATAATTGTAGGCTCATTTGAAATGAAATATACTGGAAGAGGAAACATTTCCATTGTCGAAGGAACATTTCTGCTGTTTAATTCAGGCAAAACTGAGAATGCACATTTTACCTGTTTAAATTGACTAACGCCTCTGTCTTAGTTACATTTTGTTAGAGACTAATGAGTCATTTCATGCAATATGTCATTATGACTATATTATTAATATAGTCATTAGCCTAGTAAGTTTCACGAAAAAAAACAATGCAAAGTAGGGATAACAGAATGAAAGTAGCCTCCAAATACTCCTCTCATAATAAAATTAATGAGCATATGGAACAAATTCCCATCCCAGCAAAAAGAGACCTCAAATCCATGTTTTATTGTTAAATTAGTCTTAATAGCAATTCCTAACTCTGTATAGTTTGCTTCATACTGTCAATAGAGGAATGAAACCAAAGAGACATCTATATTCACGGCTTTTTCATCACCCACAGTTGTTTGGGGCGGGGGGGGGGAGAACTAACTAAATTAAGAACTTTTGAATGTTGACTTTGCACTGAGGAATAGACAAGACACCATTTAACTAGGCCCCTCTTCTGGTGGGCTTGGCAATTGATAGAAATCAAACCCTTAAACTAATAGGATGGAATTTCAAAATTTAGTGAGCAGATTAGCAAAATCTTGATAGGGAGGGAGCTGTTGTTTGCACCCCTTGAAATTGTATGGAAAGCCCCTTATTTTGCTAATGTTTAGCCTTATTAAACTCATGCATCTATAGAACAATATGGATATATTCATTGTCTGAAAAATAGCAGTATACTGGAAACACTGTTTCTCAATGTTTAAATTGTTCCCCAAATATCAATTTTGTATCTCTATGTTGCTGTTTTAACTTTCTGATCTTGTTTAGGTTACCCTAGGGAATGGATTCATTAACTGTTACTATAGCTCTAAGATAATCTATATCAGAAATATTACGGAGTTCTAATATTTAGAGACTTCTCAACCTTCCTTAGTTAGTCACAGAGATGACCTAAAGGAATTCTCTTTGGCAGGTACATTAAATTGCAAGCCAAAAATAATTTGAGTATTGAAAGATTCCATCTCAAAATGAATTATCATCAATATGTTATTATCCATATTGGGGGGGGTGGAGAGAGAGAGAAGAGGATGCAAGGGAGGGAAAAGGAATATAGACAGGACAATTGGCTCCATTACCCCTAAAAGATTATATGACCCCAAATTATCAGTTTAAAGCCTATAAACTCAGCTTTAGGCATCTGGGGCAACTTTCCTATCCTGCTACCAGTGCAGGAACCTTATCAGTTACTGACCCTGGGTGCTTAATGTTTCAAGAATACTCCAGACTCTACTTACTCCCATGGAGTCCACTCTAAGTCTCTGCCCCCTCATCTTTGTGCTCAGGCACAGCTCTTCTGCAGAGCTTCTTTAATTTGAAAATGTCTTTGCTTTTTCTGCCAAGTTTTAGAGTCACCCTCTCTAAAATTTTCCTTTCTTGGCTCCACAGACCATTGCTAACAGGTCTTATGGTTGAGGTTCAATTTCCCTGAGCCCTTCTCACTGGGAGAGGAGAGAGATGAAAATTATTTTCCTTTGACTTACAAATGCATAAAAACCTATTATAACATTTTTGTCTTGCTACTCAAGATAATAAAAATTGGTACCAGCAATTTAAGGTTTCTTTGCAGTCTCTAAATGCTTGTTAGCCATGAGAATTGCACTGAAAATATAAACTAAGATCAACTTATAAAGAAGTATTTTCAGTAGATAAAACTGATAAAACTGTTCATTCTCCCATGGAAATATGGGAGCTCTTTTTATTTATAAAATTTCTAAATGACAATACTAGCCATCTCTGGGTAGGTGCTGTGGCAAATAACTCTGGAAGTCCTGAGGAATCTAAAGTAATATTTTCACATATTACGAGTTAAGTGTTGGAAATGGAGTTGCAGCTACTCCTCAGGGAACATTCAGGGGCTGAAGTCCACACCCTTTCCCCATACCCTGCTTGGCAAACCGCACCTCTTGCAATTAAGAGAAAGGAGCGGTTTTTCATATTTTCTCTGTCACATAAGAGATGCTATTTTTGCAGGTTGTGTAACCAGAGGGCACGTTTCTGTGGTTCTAATCTCTCCCAACCTCCATATTGTAACTGACAGAAAGGCACTATTTGTACTAGCTGAGGCCCAAACTCAGGGTGTTATTTGTTTTCTGCTTTGAGTTTCTGTTTAGGTTATCAAACGTTATCTAGTTATTTTTTCTCAAATGTTTTAAACAAATTATAATAAACTAATTAAAAGCTATAGCTGTTTGTAAATGAAGACTGAAGAATCTGTACTTCTATTTACAAAGTGAATATTGATAAAGATGAAAAGAAAAGACTCTCCTAGATTTTTTCTGTTTTGAATATTTCTAATTTGTTCATATTTATTACATGCCAAGTCAATTATTATACATTTTTCATGGATTACAAGCTACATATAGGCTTCCTATACTATAAACGGTAATTACATATTCTATGGTAACTTTAGGATATCTATTATATTAACAAAATGTCAAGATATACAACAAAATTATTTTAATATTTAATTTCCTTTAATGTTTTTATTTATTGATGTTTATTCTAATTTCCTAAAAAAAGTAATAGTACTTATAACCAGACAATAACATATATAAATCATTATTAAATTATGAAATTATTAGTATTTTATATCTATCCATTTATTTATTCATTCATTTATTCATTTATCATTTATTTACTGCCTCTCCAAAAAGCATTTAAGGCAACTTTCTATGACATTATTAATGGTTCCATGTGCTTCTTCAGATGTGTTCTGTTGTAATTGAGCTTAGTTATTGTCTTGAAATTTTATGTTATTAGAGAGAAATATAATATTGTAAAATGTCTATTCAAATTGCCATTTTTATTATCCAGATTAATGGTAGAATAAATATTTCAACAGGAGAATAAAGACAAAGATTTATTAAGAATCTATACTGTACCTGGTACCATTAGGTACTTTAAATATGCTTTTCCACACAAGTCTCACAAACCCTCAGAGGAAGCGTTTATCTCCATTGTAGAGACCAGGAAACTGAGGCTCATGTGTCACACAAAGGAACTTACCTACATTCTACTGATTTCCTATTGTTACCCCTGCACCTAGAAGTAGTAGTAGGTAGAATTTGAATCTGACTCTGCTTGGCACCTGGTTTCCTGCTGTTTTTACCATACAATGAAGTCTTCTCAAATATTTATAAAACCTGACATTTTCAGAGAACATAACTCAATTTTTTATAAAGCTTTCATGTACATTATTATCACACATCATCTTCACAATAATCTGGAAAAATAGATCTTATGGGATTGAAAAAAGACTACACAGTAGAGTATATTAACTATTCCAAAACCAATCATGACGCAAATCATTCCCTATGTGCTACAGATACAGGGCTCTCTCAGTTAGCAGAACTAATAAATGCTCACAGTTACCTCACTCTCTTTAAGATTCACTTGCATTTCCTGGGTACTTGGTATTATCAAGAAATACGCTTGAAGGCAGTGAAAGGGAAAAGACTGTGAACCCAAGAAAATCACAAGTTAATCGCTCCTGCTACTGCAGCCCCAGAGACAAGTGGGGCTGGGGAAGAAATCACTGGCCTCTGCTAGCTCCCCTTCTGTAGGTGTGTGGCTGACAGTATAGTGTGATCTCTTCCACACTAGAGAAATTGACACTTTTTCTCTTGTTTCTTTTTAACTTCTACCACCATAATATTATACCATAGTGCTTACTGCTTATTTGCTTATTCAGACACTAATATAAATTACAATTTCAGGAAATTATGGAAATATATATATTAAATAATCTTTTCACAGAATTTTGCCTAGAAGAAGATGGCCTTGCTATCTGTTTTATTAATTGATACTCATCCCACTATCTTTTGGATTAGACAAATTTGGATAGAAATGTGTGCACCTAAATTATTTTTAAATTTCTCATGTCCTTTCTTACTGCATCTATGCAGATGACTCAGGATCAAACAGTACCAACATTTGGCATGCATTTATTCACCCTGGTCTCAAGGGTTACTTACTTAATTCCATTTTTTTTTTCTGCTGAAAGCAAAGCAAGATTTATGCAGTAGCTTGGGGCAACTTATGCTTATAGCTTCTATTGATTCTGCTGCATTTATTATTGGCTACCTATCACTCAAGAAAGATTCACTTATCTTTCTAATTATGAAAAAAAAACCCTCCAGCCTGTAAATTCACATAAATCCTTATGGACAATGGTTCAAATTACCAAAATAATAATATTAGTATTCATTCAGACGCTTCCTCACTATGACAATGAAATGCTGGTTTAAAAAATCATCAGAACATTATATTACGACCTTCAGAATAAACCCCTTGACATCATAATCATTTATATTGAAACAGCATATATTTGTAATACCTATTTTTAAAAATATGTGCAGAAAATGAATAATATGAGAATAATTTTCACTAGAAATACTTAGGGGAAGATTATTTTAAAAAGATTTTTAAATCTATGGTACTGCTTTTTGTGAACTATATGCCAATTACTAAGCAAAATAGATCCTTGAGTTCTTAAGGCATATATCCCAAGACCTTTGCAAATTGCCAAATGCTAATATCACTCTCATATAAGTTCTCCAGCTAAATGCACTAAGTATAATTTGTCAAGCATTCAGTGCACCCATTAATTAGCTCACCAAAGCAAAATCACTAGATCAGCTACGTTCATTTATTCATATTTTTGAATCCTGTACATACACACTCACATATGGACACACATAAGCACATGCATGCACACATACACACACACGCGCATATATATATATATATATATATATATATATATATATATATATATATATATCACAGATTTTCATGCACATCTATGCCTCAGCAAAGTCAGAAATTAGTTCTTCCAGTAGACACTTGTGGTCATTTATGGTAGTCGAAAACATAAATGTTAAATCTATAAATTTCCATAGTCATTTCTGGAACTGTATCTCTTCAGCAAAACAACTTTTTTAGCATTAGTGTATTTCTTAACAAATAGAATTCTGAGTTGTCACTAAATTGTAATGACCATTTTCTTTATTCTTTTAAAATATTTAAAGTCTTACAGAATTTAGAAGCTGAGAAAATGGTGCATTGTGGTGATTTTCCATGTCTTTTATATTTAATTACTTATATATGCTGAGGAAAAGAAGACTCATTCTTACTCTTTTAAAGTATCTAAAGAAAATATATAGAATGTGGTACTAGAAATATTTGAGTGAATAACAACCTCAATTTGGTTATAATCTCTGCAATAACAAATTTCAACAGTGATAGCTTCATCACTCTTTTTATATTTTTCAGTTGTTCCTTTTAATCTTTTATGGAATTTTAACAACTAAGCAACTGCATTTACATACAATTTAGTAGCACTTTATCAAAAGTACAATTTTTTGTAAATAGCTATCCATCTTTTGGGACAGAATATGAACTACTATATAATTTTCTTTTGGACCACCTCTCCACCCAACATTAATAAACGGTTTTCATGGTCTTTCTATTTCTCCAAACTTAAGCCCCCAGGGTGTCTCATTTAAGGAAAAAAAAAAAGGTCAGAGCATTCTTGAAATGAAGAAAGGAAATTGCTTTGAGGAAATTCTTTTAATTTTGGTGTCTAGTGAAAGCATTTTTTCATGTGTCTGCATGTTTATGTTTCCTCTGAGCCCTGTACTGTAGAAGTGGTGTGGTTGTTAATTCTAATATTAAAAAGAGATTGATTCTTAAACTAGGGAAGAGCCTACACCATCGTGATATTAGGATTTTGACTAAAGGATTTTTTTTAACACCAGAAAGAATTCTGCAATTCTTAGTTGCTCTTTGTGACTAGGAGTCCTTTCTGGGCAACAGAATCAAGACTAGTGGAGGAAATAGGAAAGAGAGGAAGATGATATGGAGAAAAAAAAATACTTGTGTTACATTCTGGCCTCATCTCAAAAATAGATTTTTGCACACACACACCTAGCCAGATGAACACATTCATTATCCTACTTCCCTCGCAAAGAGATCAAGCCAGAAAGACACGGATATTAGTTTAAACTATTAATTTAAACCAAACCAAACAAACAAAAATACACCGGTGAGTAGTGCTTACCCTGAAAACTTATATTTTAACTGCTTAACTTTAATAATTGACTTGTCTTATTTTAATATGTAGAAAAATTGTGTGTGGGCATATGCAAACATGTTAATCTGAAAAACAAAAAGACTAGAAAATTAATGCTTAACAACAGACAAACAGGCATTAAATAGCTATCTGGGTTGTTGTTTTTTTCCAAGTAGTATGTAGTTTAAATATGTTACCTACATATGATTTTTCAAAGAAACACAAGTATATTCATTCCTAACTAATCCAGATGCTTTAATTCAGTACCTTTTTTCTCTTTCTTCACAATTTCTGATAGACTCATGAAAAAGGAATTCTTATGGCCAAAGCACAAGAAGAAAATTGAGCTATCTCCTTACTTTTCTTAATATCCATTAGACCTTAGAAAAACTTCATCTAGTGTCATAATCTTACTTTAAAACCTTTCCAAGAAATCCCTTTAAAAAAAAATGCATGCGGTCAGAATGCAGATTGCATGGTTATATAATTGCTTTAAAAAACAACTAGGACCACTCTGTATAACCAGATGAGGGCTGTCAAGCAGCCCATCTGTGCCATGTTGTGAAGAGAATGGCCCAGCTCTCCCATCCTGGGGTTGGAGAATTCCTCACACAGAGTAGAGCCACACATACAGCGTTTAACTAGGCTTTATTGATCCATAGGGATACCTCAAAACATGTACAGAAAATGGCATAGGAAACAGTGGGCATAATTTCTCACCCATATAAGAATCCCCCAGGAAATCAAGGAGTACCTGGATATCCTGTAGGTTAGGGGAGGAGAAAGTCTTTCAGAAAAGTTGATCTGCTTCCACAGGAAAAATATACCAGTACTATATCCCTCCACTGGAAGCTGTCTTTCTGATGGTGTATAATTACTTGCTATTACTCAGATCAGACTATGGAACCCTCCCTGGTATCTAATGTTAATAACAATAATGACAGGGGTGTTACTATTTTTTAAAAGTAATAAGTAGTAAATCAGCTAAAAATATGTGAAGAGTTTACACTTTAAAGCATAATGATCTATATAAATAAACATAAAATCAAAACAGTCATTTATTTATGCTGTGATTCTAATAGCACAATATTTTTGATGTTCCTTTCATATTTCCCTAAAATCAATCTGTAGATAATGTCATAGTACCATAAATCTTAACACTATGCTAGTATTAACACTATGTTGGATTAGTGCAAGGTATGTTCTACCAGAATCAGTACAGCCTTATAAAATTTGTTTTAGGTTATGGTTTGAATATTGAAAGCTACATGCTATGTATTATATGGTTTCAGTTTATATTCTAAATGGTAAGATCATACTAAAGAAATGAATTAAGCAGGTTTTAAATGTTGTGGTTTTTAATAATTGGTTAATTTTATTCTGATTATTTTTTATTCAGGTACTGTAAATAATCTAAACTTTCCTTTAAAATTCAGTAAATAACTCTAAGGTGGTTATTTTAATTGAATTTCTCACTGCTTCCAAAAAGCTGTCTATTTAGAATTCTTACTGAGTAAATAGTGTATAATAATTCTTCCAGTTCAGGATATTTGTTTCTCTGTAATTAAACAAAATTAATTTTATCATAGTCACTAGGGACTCTTTTCAGAAATCTATGATAAACTTCTATTACATCACTAAAGAAATGCCATACCATTTTTGCAATAGACCCCGTCCCAGCAAAGCAACATTTTAGACAATGGACAAGAAGATGTATCTCCTAGTGGCCAATGGAATCCTTATCCTCTTGGGAGGCGGGATGTACCTCCGGACACCATTACTAAAAAGGTAACCAATTTCAAATTAATGACACAAACCATGAATCTTGTTCATCCTTTGTAGTATGTAATTTGTATCTTGTGTCTTAACATCATTTCTAATTTTGTAATAAATTTAGGCTAAATATTATCCCACTATAGGGAGTTTAGTTCATTGTAAGTGCATTGAAAAGGATGAGAAATGAACACTACCAAATGTTAAGAATTGGTAACAAATTTTTATAAGCAATATCCTGCCACCTCTCTGCGGATACTGTCACCTCTTACTGGTGCCCCGCCTTTGTGTGTGTGTTTTTTTTTTTTAATTTTATTTTTATTATTTGCCCAAGGGGTACAGGTCTGTGAATCATCAGGCTTACATCTTTCACAGCCCTCACCAAAGCACAAACCCTCCCCAATGTCCATAATCCATCCACCCTATCCCTACCCTCCCACCCCCCAGTAACCCTCAGTTTGTTTTATGAGATTAGAAGTCTCTTATGGTGCCCCGCCTTTGAAGTGCAAGTACAGAATTGTGTGTAATGCATACCTCTGACCCTCTTTAGTTTAGCAGTAAGGTGCAGTCAATTTGTGTAAAATGAAATTTGACTAAAAAAGGTTGATTTACTATTTTTAAATTCATAGCAGTTCATTCATCTAATCATTCATTAAATACTGATTGAGCAACTGTATGTGTTCAGCTACGTGTTGAGCACTTGCTAGATATTGGGGAACAAAAATGAGTAAGATGGTGTCTTAGCCTGAAGACCTTTTAGTCTAGTGAGGTAGCCTGAGTGATAGGTAGGTAATTATAATATCACATATTAAATCACCATGAAGGGAATAAAAAGAAGCCACAACCTTAGGAAGATAATTGCAACATATGTGAGGGACAAGGGATTGGTATTCCAGAATATATTTTTTAAAACTCATATAATCAATAACAGAAGGCATTCAAAACGACAAAAGAACAGTAAAATACAAGGGGAACTAGGAGCATAAATAAACGTTTTTAAAAACTGAGTACTTTTGTCAACCAGAAATACAAAAAAAAAGATGCTACTTTATAACTACTAGCCACAAAAATTAAGAAGTCTGAAAAATGTAGGTTGTTTGCAACTACAAGAGCAATGGAAACCTTTTTATAGTTCTTATAGGAATAAAAAGCACAATCACTTTGGTATCAAATTATCTTATAAAGCTGAACATGAACATAGCCTACAATCTAAAAATTGCTCTCCCGAGATATTATTCAAGACACTTGTGGGCGCCTGGGTGGCTCAGTGGGTTAAAGCCTCTGCTTTCGGCTCAGGTCATGATCTCAGCGTCGTCCTGGGATCGAGGCCCGCATCGGGCTCTCTGCTCAGCAGGGAGCCTGCTTCCTCCTCTCCCTGTCTCTCTGCCTGCCTCTCTGCCTACCTGTAATCTCTATCTCTGTGTCAAATAAAATAAATAAGAATTTAAAAAAAAAAAAAAAGACACTTGTAACATTTATAATAGTAGAAAACCAGAAAAACCCAAATGCCTACCACCAGGAAAGTATGTAAATAAACTCTGCTAGTCACACAGAAGAGTATTTTAAGGCAATGAAAATCAGTTAATCATAATTATGATAATGTGTATAAACTTTAGAAACATAATGTGAGCAAAAATCAAGTTTCAGAAGATGGAACACATCAAAACTGTCATATTTATAAATCTCAAAAACAAGCAAAACTAAAAATATATTGTTTAGGCATAAGTAAATGAGTCAGAAAACTATTTTTATAAGGTCACCAAAATTTATGATTATGGTTATGTCGAAAGGGAAGGCTGGGGTAGGGTTAGGGGGGAGACCTGTACTATTCTTGTTGCTGTTTTCTTTCTTACCTTGAATCGTGGCTCTAACACTTAGTTCTTAAATACCTAAGTGTTTATTTTATGATTGGACTTCATAACTTACGTATATCATCACATACTTTCTTTGTAACCTAGGTGACGATTTTCCTCTTGATGACTACTTCAATGCTTTTTAAAATATACATATATGTTACCTAACACGTTATTTTACCTAAAATGATTGTTAATGACCTGATTTGTGTGTATTACACGTTATTAATCTGCCTACTGGGCAATATTAAGCACAGAAGATAAACATGATGTAGTGTGATGAGTGCTATGAACTTGGGATGTAGGACTATGAAAGAATCTGGAAAGGGCACCTGTTTAGTAAAGAAACTAAAGGAAGTTGAGAGGAACGATGTAAAATAAGTCTGGAAGGTAAACAGAACTTTGATTATGCTGCATTTTATTCTTCAGGAAATATGAAGGGGAGCGTTGAAGTGTTTTAAACAGAGGAAAGCCAAGATTAAATTTTCATTTAAATAACACTTTGATAGCTTTACAGAGAATGAACTGTAGAGGAGAAAGACTGAAGGCGATGGAACCAGTTAAGAAGCTTCTTTTGTAATACAGGGGAGAGTAAATGTAAGCAATGGGTGGTGGAGAGAAATGCATAGATTCAATATCTTCTTCAAAGGTGAGCCAACATGATGTTGTGATTAACTGGACATAGGATATAGGAGATAGACGTAAGTTCCATGATTGATACGTAGGTTTCTAATTTGGACAAGGGATTGACATTGTGCCATTCACTGAGATTGGAAGTACAAAGAGTAATAGGTAGAAGTGCAGCAGGGGAGGTTAGTTTAAGTTTTTTTTTTTTTTTAAGATTTATTTATTTATTTATTTATTTATTTATTTATTTGACAGAGAGAGAGATCACAGGTGGGCAGAGAGGCAGGCAGAGAGAGAGGAGGAAGCAGGCTCTCCACCGAGCAGAGAGCCCGATATGGGCCTCGATCCCAGGACCCTGAGATCATGACCTGAGCCGAAGGCAGAGGCTTTAACCCACTGAGCCACCCAGGCGCCCTAGTTTAAGTTTTAATGTGTTGATTTGAGGTATGTGTAGGGTATCTGAGAAGTAATGTTTAGTGAATATTTGTATATATTTATCTGAAGTTCAGGAAAGAAATCTTAGCTGGAGATACAAACTTAGCAATCATCAGATATATGTCATAATTAGCTGTCAGACAGATAGGTGAAACAGAACTCCATGGAACACCAACATTTAACGGATGTTCTTAGGAACAACAGACAGGGAATAACTAAAGATTTTATCAATAGGGTTCTTTCTGCCACGAGTTGTAGAAAATTCAAGGGAAATAGCCTTGAATGTTAAGTAAATATTTAGCTGATTATCAACATCTCGAGTAAGACTCCGATCTAGTCTTCAGTTACATAATCTAAATACTTAGGGCTTTTTTTTCCCTCTCTACTCTTATATCCATACTGTTGGCTTTATCCTAAAATTGGTTCCTCTCATTATTGTAAGTTGGCTACCAACAACAATTGGAGATAGAAGCTTCCTTTTTCAAATCCATCAAGGGAGAGAACCAAGTTCCCAACAGCTATCTCTTACAAGCAGAACCTTTCAACCCTAAATCTCTCAACAAACCTCTTCTTATATCTCACTGATCCCAAAGAGCTTAGGACTTCCTACCCCCTAGCAAGTCGATGGAATTATGTGATTGGCTTTGACTAATCAGCTAGCGTAGAATAGATAGGGCTCTCAACTCCAATGACCACTAAAAAACTGGAGGAAATGTTTTAAGAAAGGAGTAGTCAAAAAAATAAAAATTAAAAGGAAGGAAGGAATGGTCAATAGTTCACATGATGCCAAAAATCCAGCAAGGTAAGTATAACTAAAGGCTCTTTGGATTTAGGAAAAAAGAGGTCATTAGTGGCCGTGGCAAAAACAGTTTACTTAACTGATGGGGTAGAATCCATTGGAACTTACATTAAGAAGTAGATAAACATAGAAACCTAAAAAAATCAAGAAAGGAGCTTCCATTTGAAAGGAATGCGAGAATTATGGTAGAAACTAAAAAAGTATATTTGGAACCAGAAGGAATATTTAAGATGGCAGATTCCTGATCATATTTGAAGGCTGATGAGAAGCTACTGATGAAGAGGAAGTTGAAAATCTCAGGGAAGAAAGGAGGGGAAAATACTTGTTTATGAGGAAAGATAAGAGGATGAATGTGATGGCAGGAGGTTGAAGGAATACCTATCAGAGCCAAGGGGAGGTTGCCTGACCAAAGGAGGGAACTATATCCACTTACATAGTTGCAAAGGGCTACTATAATATTCCCATAAAAGAAAAAGATTTATTCACTTATTACTCTAAATGGAATAAACACATGTTTACATTATCTATCCATATATCCATTTTACCTGAAATATATCTTCAAACTCCATGATATTATGTTCAATCATATCATCAATACAAATCATAATGATCATTGCTTGCTTCTCTGCTTGCTTTAAGAACCCCATGCAATCCTGTATTGATTAAACATTTGTGAGGTTGTTGATCTTATTAAAAACTAAAATCTGGGCGCCTGGGTGGCTCAGTGGGTTAAAGCCTCTGCCTTCAGCTCAGGTCATGATCTCAGGGTCCTGGGATCGAGGCCCGCATCGGGCTCCTTGCTCAGCAGGGAGCCTGCTTCCTCCTCTCTCTCTGCCTGTCTTTCTGCCTACTTGTGATCTGATCTCTCTCTCTGTGTCAAATAAATAAATAAAATCTTTAAAAAAAATAAAAAATAAAATCTATCTAAAAACTTCATAACTTTTGATACATCTTATCAAATGTGAAATAATGTAGTATGTCTTTCACATGTAAGCTCATTTATATCTTCTTCTTACTATCATGACGTGCATTTTCAGACTACCCCAAGTTATAGCACTTTGGTCTAAAATATGAGATTTTAAAACATACAGATGGTGTCTACCTATTATCACACAGAGTAGAGAAAATAAAGAATGCTCTAAATTTTCAAATTTAGTTTTTTATTATATAATAATTGAATATAGTAAGTTAATATTCAGTGAAAAACAACCTTAAAAAATGAAAATGGTAATGGAATTAATTAGCCTGGGCTGCAGGATTTACTGAAATAGCTATGAAAATTATACTGTTATTTATTGGGTTTATATTTCACTCTACAGTGAATGTTTTTAAAAATCAATATTACTTTTACAGTTGAAGTGAATAGTCATTAAGCTAGACAGAGTGAGAATGGAAAATTAAAAATTGGACTACAAATGGAATGGGGAATCAAAAAAGAATAAGTAGTGACGAAGTCTCAGCCAGCTCCATTTGAATGTATTTCTTAAAGTCTCTGTATTAGACTTTTTTTCATCTTATTGCTAAGCCTAGAGATACTCCTCTGTTACTACTGTGATACTCCAACTGTGTGGTATTAGTGCTGTGATACTGCTTTGATCAGTAACCACTGTGATACTTCAGAGATTCAGTGGGAGACACAGTTTTAAGAAGACTTTGATTGAACTGTAGCTCTCCGTTCTGGTTATCATAGCCCTTTGGTTGAACTAATATTGGTAGTACTCATGGGTATGCCTATAAGTACTCCAGACACTAAAGGAGAACAAATTCAGGTACCCTCTAACACATAAAATATTTTAGGCACATAAAATAATTAGACAAAAGGTGGTCATCAATCAGAATAATTTTGTTCTTTATTTACTGTTTCTGTCCTGAGTATCAGAGAGAGGCTAATCCTTGGCAAAATATTGAGGGTGTTAAATCCTGACTTGGTTTTTTTGTTTGTTTATTTGTTCATTTTCTTATCTGAGTGGCAAGAAGTGGGATTTAACTGATTTTTTTTAATGGTATAATAGTAGGTGGTAGTTTTCAATTCTCTCCTGCCCTGTCAGTGTCCAAAATCTCAAATCCTAAATGTTCATGAATTCAAAAAGTCTGGGAGTCATCACTAGAAGAACATGTCACAACTATGTAAATCTCCCTCTGAATTCCAAGCCGTGCTACTCAAGCACTTTAAGAATTGCTATTAAACACTTTGCAGTGGCTGAAAACAACAGTGGTTATTTGTATGTTAGACTCCCGTCATATCTCTGCATTAACTGCTGTGGTCTATGGGATTATGCTGCAGTCACCCTACATAGGAACTATTATGTACCATATATTTAATATTACTCTGTGTCAGGCATTGTGCTAAATGTTTTCATGTGTTTCTTCATCTAATCCCCATGACAGCCATATCAGATAAGTACTATTATTTTTTATCCACTGTATGAAGAAACTGAGTTTCTCAGAGACAGTTTAGGTTAGATTAATTGCCAAGATTTCACAGGTGACTAAAATTTTAGATTACTGTCCTACACTTAAGAGAAAATAGTGAGAAGGTCATAGTGTAAAACATAAGTGAAAAATTTTTCATTTTAAAGTCATACATTAGGGGTACCTGAGAGGCTCAGTCGATTAAGCTCCTGCCTTCCGTTCAGCTCACGATCTCAAGGTCCTGGGATTGAGTCCCCACCTCCTGCTCAGCCAGGAGTCTGTTTCTCCCTTTCTCTCTGCCCCGCCCCCCTGGCTCTTGCTCTCTCTCTCTCAAATAAATAAATACAATCTTTAAAGAAAAATAAAAAATAATAAAAAATAAAGTCAGACATTATACTCTGATTTGGCAGACTCCTTCCGTAGGAATGATAAGGCTGTTTTTCCCTAATTCCGAAATGACAGACTGTTTTGAGAATATTGAGAGTCTTAAAAAAAATATTGAGAGTCTTAAGGTTGAATACCCCTGAGGAGATATAAAACCAAAGGAAAAACAATACTGGAGCAGAAAAGCATTGCAGCAAAAAGGCTAAAGCAGCATATTAAAAGAAATGAAACTTAAAACATTGCCTTTTGGGAAAGAATAACCAAGAAACTTTAAAATCCTACTGATACTAAATCTGAAAATTTTTTAATGTGTAAAGACTAGACAGTCAAAGGTCTCTTTTAACATTAGCTACTCTTCCCTCCCCACGTCTCTGTTTTCCTAGGTTAAATACACAATGACTTGGCAGCTGGGATAATAAAGATAGGTATCAAGGGTCAACATCAGAATGGACACAGTTGAAAAGAAAAGTATAAAAATGCAGCTAATTGTCTTCGCTCACAAACTTGTCCCTCATGCTGAATCTGCCCATGATTTTCTCCCCCCAATACCAGCCCCGCCATTAAGGGCTTCATGATTGCCAGATGCTTGTCATCTCAGAGGCATGCCCAGGAACTCATTAGGAGAAACTTAAAGAATGTAAGAAATATTATATGGACTTTTTGATCATTTTCATGTCCTTTTTATCCTTTCTTTCCCAGGCCCCCAAAATAGGAATTTTTGCTTTTTCAGAGCATATGAAGTATTAAAAAGTTATTTAATTAAGTTTCTGGAAAGAAATATTCATTCCTTATTTTAATTTTGGCATTTCTTCTATATCTTAGTATAATGCATTTTACCATTTCTTTCTATACATATTTAGAGAGAAAAGATTCAAAATACCTTCTGAAAATCTCATGTTCTGTTGCTGTTGGTTATATGGTCAAGACATCATTTTTGTTTTAGAACAACTATATTAGGAGCACCTGGGTGGCTCAGTTGGTTAAGCATCCAACTCGATTTCTGCTCAGGTCATGATCTCAGGGCCTGCTTAAGATCCTCTCTCTCTCCCTCTCCCACACACACACACACACACACACACACACACACACACACAAAACCCACACAAGAACAAGAACAAAAAAACAAAAAGAAAAACTGAATCAAATTTCTACTAGAACTGGTTTTTCACTCAGTAACAAAAGTCAATATTACTGTATAACTTTTCAAAAAAGTGATAAACTCATTTTTCAATAAGTAGATGCTTTAAAGTGTACATATGAAAATTAACCTATATATTCAGTAACTTAAATAAAAGCATCTTAATGTTATGCCACAAGTATCTTATCTAAATCATATAACCATTAAGCTGTAGTCATTAACAAGTAACTTTCTCCAAACTCTTCCATTAAAAACAAATATTGCTGTCTACACTCTATACATATGGAACAAGAATAAAAATAACAATAATTCTTGGCTTTTGTAATTTAGTTGAGACAGAGCAATAGTACTTTTGAAATTACCTGTATCAAAGGCAGGTGGTAGGTTTGGATATAGCTTGCTTACATGGAAATAGTGGAAAGTCTAGAATAATATAAGAAAGATGAATATTTATATACTGGAAAAAGTAGGGATGGCAGAAAGTAGAGTAAGACACTATAACAGAGCAAGTCAACACGTGCCTGAGTGTCACGGTTGGTTAAGCATCTGAGTTTTGGTTTCGGCTCAGGTCATGATCTCAGGGTCCTGGGATGGAGCCGCGCATCAGGCTCTGTGCTCAGCATGGAGTCTGCTTGAGATTCTCTTTCTCCCTTGCCCTCTGCCTTCCCACTTGTGCTCTCACACACTCTCTCTCTCTCTCTCAAATAAATGAATAAATCTTTTAAAAAAGAGAGAGAGAGAGCAAGTCAAGATGTGGAAAAAACAGGAAAATGAACCCAGTAAACCTTGCATATAAAAGATAAGATACAGAGAAATAGAAATGTTTCTCATTTCTATCAACTATATCAGAGTCAAGAATATCTGTTCTAGTCTAAAATAAAATTGAAATAAAATAAAATTAAAATTTAAATGATTATGGACATTGGGAAGGGTTTGTGCTTTGGTGAATGCTGTGAAAGGTGTAAGCCTGATAATTCACAGACCTGTACCCCTGGGGCAAATAATAATAATAATAATAATAATAATAATAATAAATAAAATAAAATTGAAATGAAAGAAGTTCTGAAACCTTAGTAACTGTCAATTCTATAGCTAAACTCTCCCTTTATACAGGAAGAAATATATCAGGTAGAATAAGTTTTGCGTGAGGCATTATTTTTCCCTGCCAAACCAATGTACATTATTGACAGTGAAGAAACCCCAGGAGCAATGCCTTGACTTCATCAGTCCATAAGCATATAAGAACAACTTTCCCAATCACTGTGAGTAATACAAAGCACAGTCCTGGCTCCCACTTTTCTGCTTCTCTTTCCCAGGCCTCATTTTTCTCCTCTGATAGGAACAAATTTTGAACTGGTCAGAGTAAATGTTTCTTTAATTTTTCTGGTATACTGGGCCATCACTGAAACTCAAAACAGATTGGAATCCTTTATATAGTCATTTTGAACTCCAAACATTTTTCTAAATATTAGGAAAAGATCTTTCTGAGTCACTTGGTAGGTTGAGAGTCTCCTTGCTTCCCTCATCCTCTTCCTGTCCCCCTCACTCGTGGTGGTGTCACTTAGAACTCTGTATTGAGCAATATAAAAACTGCATTGATGTCCACGGTGATGGCAATATTCCATGAGGGCTGCTGAGCTTCAGGAAGAAATAGCAGCCAAACCCATTTGCTGTCAGTGAGCTCTCCCCAAACAAGAACTGAGTCATTGAAAGGGCAAATTCATGAGGTCATACAATTATAGATTTTTAAATTATGAAAATGAAAACAAAAACAAAACAAAACTCTCACCACAGTCTATTGCCCCCAGGGAGACATTTCTTACACTAATGTATGTAAAGTTTTTCTCTTGACCAAAAGTCACTTTTTTCAGGGAGCTAAAGTTTTAAAAGGAGAGGGAACAGTGGGAAGATGCCAAATGTATGAGTCTTTATCCCTAGGCAGAACTCTGAAAACAAGTGTCTAGATCTACAGGAAGGCGACAACCCTGCTTTTTTTAGAGTTTTGGTATCCAGAAATAATTTGAAACTGATTATTTGTGTAAATAGTAAGTAGCCACTCATTAATTTTACCCTTAGATTGAAAAAGGAGGGTTTTTTTAAGGTTTTATTTATTTATTTGACAGAGAGAGAGAGAGAGATCACAATAGGCTGAGAAGCAAGCAGAGAGAGGAGGAAGGAGGCTCCTTGCCGAGCAGGGAGCCCGATGCAGGACTCGATCCCAGGACCCTGAGATCATGACCTGAGTTGAAGGCAGAGGCTTTAACCCACTGAGCCACCCAGGTGCCCAAAAAAGGAGTTTTAAGCAACATACCAGTTGCCTGGGAGGCAAGCATATCCACCCTGACACAAATATCCTTCCAGGTTAGGAGGGGTTAGGAGTAGGAGAAGAGGGTAGGTGAAAATTGTATCTTATATGACTTTTGTGGCTAGATATCAATTATTGATAGTATTGTTAGGCATCCACCAAATACTGGCAGCTCTTCGAAATTTCTGGTGTTTATATTTACTGACTATATTAAGAACATGCCTTCCCCTGCCTAACACATGTATGCTTCTTTCTGTACTAGAATAGCCTCAACATAGTCTTTATGGCATAACTATTAGTTATTGTTCCAGAAAAGGATAAAAATGCACTGCTAGAGGTTAAGTTAAAATACGCATGACAATCCAAAGAGCAATAATAAGTGTTGTAAGCTAAGGGCTCAAATCTAGTCTTGAGAATTTCAAGTTGCACTCCTTTTATGTCACCAGAGTCAGAACTGTTAATCAGATGGACTCTTAAAACCCAGCTTATTGATTGACTGACATGTTACCTTTTCCAGTAAATCAATGTAACCATGTCTTTCCCTTTACCAGAGAAATAAGAATGAATATATCCAATGAGATTCGATGCCCCTCCATAATTGCAAATTATTGATATGAGAGAGAAGCCCAAATAAATATAAAGACTTGCTTGTTAAACAATAACTAACATGGCCTGTAGGAAATCAAAAATTTCATGAAAAGGGGACCCATCAGAGGCAATACCATGTCCTTGCTAATAGTACCTGAATCAGGAAGAAGCATTTGAAGAAATCAGTGACATAATTTCCTCTATTTAATGATCCACTTCAAAGATATATTTTATTAATCCAAACAGATAGAATGATGTATTTTTAATCAATTGATTTTAGTATTATTTAGTTCATAGATTTTTTAAATTTCCTCTCTTTCTATTATGGAGTGAATTTTGTTCTCAAAAATAATGCAGATAGGAGGTTGTGGAAATGTGAATGGAATAAAGCCTCTCACTTAAAGCAAAAGTAACATTTGAATAAAGCACTGTTCAGTTTCACAGTCACTTTTTAAAAATTTTTTTACTTAATACGAGGTTAATTCTTTAACTTCCAGAATACATCCCTTTATCTCCTAATATCAGTGCCACAATACAGCTGTCCCCAGCAGTGAAAGACATCACTGTCATAAAATCAGGAGATTGTTCTCATCAGGACTGACTCTAAATTATTTCCTAAATATAAGTGCAAACCCAAACAGTGTCTATCAAATGACTATTAAGTCAGAAGTAAAGGAGGAAAAAAAAACCTTACCACAGATTAAAATAATAGAATGGCAGATTAAAACTATTTACTTCATAAAATCTTGACATAGGTATTCTTTCAGACAAATGATTGTTCTACTTCAGAAAATCGAAGTAACTCAATAACATTTATATTGTCTTCAGTTTGGAAGAAATATAAAAGCAAAAAGAAAATGCGAAATTAATCTGGTGTGATAAAACACGTCCATGATTGAGTATATAATTTGAAGACCTAAACAATGTGACAACTAGCAGATGATCAAGGATTGTTCCCAAATAGAAGATGTCAAAATACTATGATCCCATTTCTTGCCACTTGGTTTTTGTCTGATGTAGTCTACTACCTAAAGTTTCTTAGTCTTAAGGGTGAAAGGAATAATTGTCAAATTTTTGTTACTGTTAACATCTTTCTTTTATTTCAGGAATATATAAGTTAGCACCATCACAAAACAAACTGTAGGCTGAAAATGTCAGGTAGCTCTAATGTCATCATTTTTGCTATTATGGATCCTTTATTGTTTTTCATTTGGTTAATAATTTCCAGTTCAATAGCTGTGTTTGGTAAATTAACATTTAATCATAAAAGAATATGCTTATGAGATTCAATAAGCATGAAAAGACTTAACAGATCAGCCAGCTGTCATACTAAGGCCCATGCACTGAAGGGAAAGGCCTTACTGCCCCACCTTTTTATCTGTCATTTGAAGAACTGGAGCATATCACCAGTTTTTGACTCTAAAAAATTCAGTCAACAAGTATTTTGAGTAACCCCCTCCCAAAATTTTGCACTGTGCTAGCAGAATGCAATGTCACGCAGCCCTCAGGGCAGGGGAAAGAACATCTTCCTGTCCTCTCTCTTCTAAGCTTCAGAGCTCCCTTCCAAGTCGTCTTCTAATGCCCAAATGGGAGAACATAGATTTTTGGCATCAGAACTGCCCTCACTGAATATTAAAAGAGAGAGGAAAAAGAGAGAAGGAAAAAATAATGCTTAATAGTTTGGTTATCATGATCATAAAACCATATCTATAATACGTGGTGGGACTGTATTATGGTGCTTAACATAGACATTCTCATGTCATCTTCACAACAATCTTATGGGACAAGGAGCTAGAAGCATGGAATTGAGGAACACAGGATCAGAGCCCAGTAATGTCTGCTTCTACGGCCTGGTCTAATCACTATGTTATTCTATTATTCTATCCCTCCCACTCCACTCAACCAAAAAAATTCAGAAAACATTATAGCATAGCCCCGTTCCAATAGTAAGTAACCCCCAATATCAAGAATATATCTGGTATATAGTTAGCTAGGACTTTGTGCCACAAGTTGGTATTATTTCTTCTGTTCCGTGTTCAGAAGAAAGGAAGAAACCCTGGCACCCGTCATGTGCTTAAAAATAATTTTTGAGGGCGCCTGGGTGGCTCAGTGGGTTAAAGCCGCTGCCTTCGGCTCAGGTCATGATCCCAGGGTCCTGGGATCAAGGCCCACATCGGGCTCTCTGCTCAGCAGGGAGCCTGCTTCCTCCTCTCTCTCTGCCTGCTTCTCTGCCTACTTGTAATCTCTCTCTGTGTCAAATGAATAAATAAAATCTTTAAAAAAATAATAATAATAATAATTTTTGAGTCCTCTTCAACTTGTTTTTCTTGACCCTATGAGTATTTTAGATATTCTTAAATGCAGTTGTTTTCCAAACCTTCATTTTCTTTCATTTGACACATTCACAAATTCTTTACTTACTTTTGTGAATCTCAGAAGGAACAGAATCAGGAGCTTTAAGCATGACTGAAAGCTACTTACGGATTCTCCCATCATGTTGAATTTAGTTCATTTTGTTAATTTTGATTCTCAATAATTTAGCTCATCAAACTTCCTAATTAGATCATCTAAGATTCCAGCCACCACTTCCTGTTCAATACTGTCTCCATCTTCCAAAAAATAACCTAAATCCTGTCACCAAAAACCACTGGTAAAAGTGATAAAACTGCACTGAATATTGAATTAATCCCTATAAAATGACAATTACACTAAAACATAAAAACTAAAGTATGTATTAACCTGCAGGGGAAAAAAATCTCAGTTTTTTATTAGTTTTTAAGATCTTGCTTTTTTTTTTTTTTTTAAGCAGGAGTGCAAGAGAAACTGTGAGCTTTAACTTCGTCTTTAATTGGCCCTTGGGCACATTAAGCTTTGCTGTTGAGTTTCCATGTCGGGGAAGAAAGGACAGTGATGCATACCTTCTAGAGTGGTTCTAAAAATTAAGATTATGATATAAAATACTTATCACTGTGTCTGTCATATAAGTCTTTAGTTATTGGTAGCTATTATGATATTTATTATTTTGGATAAAACTCTGTATTAATTATGGCGAGGTAAATTTTCACTTAACGTTTTTCCTAACAGTAGGCCGTTAATGAGACCAAGGTCATGAGTTAGTTAGTATCCCTTCTGAATTACTTATATATGAACATAGGCTGTACTCTTCACCTGGACAGTTACTTGAAATCATATAAATAATGGGGATGGAGGTGTCTAAGAGAGAAAAATGAAGGTGAATCACCTTAACTTAAAATACTAGCGATATTAGTGAAGAGTATCATCTCTACTTGTGGCAGAATTGTGCTTAAATTTGTATATGCTATACCCTTCCATAAAAGAGGCCATGTTTTTATATCTGAAACAAAATGTGTAACTCACAGCTTGCTAACGAATAACCTGTAAGACACAATCTCTGAGTAAACCAGTGTTTGGGGAAGCGTAGAGATTTAAGAATCGGTGGATTTTCAAAAGTTGTAATATTTGGGGGTTCATTGGCCTTGAACTGGCGAAGCACAGTTATTTGAATGAGACTGATGCTGATTGGCTAACTTTCAAGAGCAGTTTCTAATGCAAATTGTCATTAATTAATCACAACAGGTTTAAAAACAGTTTTCTTGGGTGATTATGTATTGCTATGTCCAAAGAACAATCAGACTTTTACTTAGCAGAGATCTTTTTATTCTCAGTGCAATTATTGAGTACTTACTATGTACCAAACAATATATTCAATTTGTTACATTACCTTCTTTAATCTTCCCAATATTCTGTGCAGCACTTGTCATTATCTATAGTTTTCATATGATAAGCAGAGGGGGCTTTGGTAACTTGCATAAGATTGCACAACTAAAAAGTGATAGAGGAAGAAATAAAACCCAGAGTCATCTCACTTCAAAGACCATGTTATCTGCACTGCCTCTGTTACTTTTTAAATTAACTTCTGGCATTTCTACAACCTCCATTTCTATAATTTT
Source organism: Ailurus styani (assembly GCA_002007465.1). Lineage (NCBI taxonomy): Eukaryota > Metazoa > Chordata > Mammalia > Carnivora > Ailuridae > Ailurus > Ailurus styani. The sequence continues at coordinate 574,829 of LNAC01000512.1, read as the reverse complement.
GTCATTTTAAGAATGTCATACAAATGGAATCCTACAGTATGTAATTTTGGGGGATTAGCTTTTTTACTCAGCATAATTCCCTGAAGATTCATTCACATCGTTGTGTGTGTGTGTTAATAGTTTCTTCCTTTTTAGTGCTTATTAGTATATTATGGTAAGGATGCATCCGTTTGTTTAACCATTCACCCACTGAAGGAAACCTGGGTTGTTTCCAGTTTGGGGCTGTTATGAAGAAAATTGTTCTGAACATTCATGGACAGGTTTTTGTACGAATGTAAGTCTTACATCTCTAGGATAAATGACCAGGAACGTAACTGCTGAATCAGATGGTACTTGCATATGTAGTTTTTTAAGAGACTGCCAAATGTTTCCAAAAGGACTCTACCATTTCCTTTTTCCTGCAGCAGCCTCTGAGCGATCCAGTCTCTCCTCCTCATTGTCAGTATTTGTTGCTGTCACTGTTTTATTTAGGCTGTCTGATACATGTGTCGTGATAGCTCATTGTGGTATTTAAGTTTTCTAATAGCTAATGATATTGAACATCTTTCCATGTGCTTATTTGCTGCCATCTGTGTTGTCTGTGTTGTCTTTGGTGAAATGTTTCTTCATATCTTTATGACATTATTCCAAGTGGATTAGTTTCTTCTGCCTTCTGAGAGTTCTTTATTCTTGATACTATTCTTGTCAGTTATGTGATTGGCCAATCTTCTCTCAAACTCTGTAGTTTGATTCATTCTCAGTGTTTTACATTTAAGTCTGTGATCTATTTTGAGCTAATTTTTATATATATCAGGTGTGAGATGTAGGTCAAGTTTTGTTAATTTTTGCCTATGGATGTCCACTTGAGCCAGCACCATTTGTTGAAAAGGCTCTTTCCTCTATTGAATTGCTTTTGCACCTTTGCCAAAAATCATTTGGGCAGATTTTTCTGAGTCTATTTATGGACTCTCTGAACTGTTCCATTTATCAATCTGTCTGTCCCTCTGCCAATACCACACAATCCTGATTACTGTAACTATAATAATCTTGAAATCAGATAGGCTTATTCTTCCTATCTTCTTCTTCTTTCCCAAAATCATTATAGTTATTCTGGTTTCATTGCCTTTCAATGTAAATTTTAGAACAATCTTATCCATATCCATAAAAAAGTCCTGCTGGGATTTTTATTGGAATTTGTTAAACTTCTGTATCAATTTGGAAAGAATGACATCTTTACTATGTTAAGTCTTCCAATCCATAAGTATGTCTTCATTTATTTAAATCTTCTTTGATATCTTTCATCAGCATTGTGTAGTTTTCAGCGTATAAGTTCTGTGCAGGCTTCATTTGATTTACACCTAAGTATTTCACTTTTTTTTGAGTGATTGTACATGGTATTGCTTGAAATTTTGATGTGTACATATTTGTTGCTAACATACACAAATACATTTTCCTTTTGTATCCTGCAAACTTGCTCAATTCACTTGTTCACTCTAGGAATTTATTTTTGTTTTTTCTTCTGATTTTCAAATGTAGAGAATCATGTCATCTGCAAATCAGAACAGTTAATTTCTTCCTCTTCAATCTGTATGCCTTTTATTTCCTTTTCTTGCCTTATCTTATTGACTAGAACCTCCAGCTCTATGTTGAAACAGAGTGTGAGTGTGGACATCTGTATCTCTCCTCCATCTAATGGCGGAAGTGTTCAGTTTTCCAACATTAAGTATAATGTTAGCTGTACGTTTTTTGTAAATGTCCTTTATCAAGTTGGGGAAGTTCCCCTCCATTCCTCTATCTCTGAGGGCTTTTATTATAAATGGGTGTTGAATTCTGTCAAATCTATTCTGCTTCCGATGACAGCATCACATGATTTTACTTCTGTAGCCCATTAATATGGAACATTGCATTGATTGATTTTGAAATATAGAACAAGCTTTCGACCACTGAAAGCTTTTCAATCACTTGGTCACGATGTAGAATTCTTTTTTTATAGTGCTGAATTCTGTTTGCCAGTATTTTGTTAAGGATTTTTGCATTTATCCTTGCTTGTCTGTAGTTTTCTTTCTTTTTTTTTTCTTTTTTTTTTTTTTGTACTGTCCTTGTCTGATTTTGTTATTGGGGCAACACTAGTTTCATAAAATAAATTGGGAAGTGTCCCTTCTTCTTCTTCTATTTTCTGGAAAGGAGTGTGCAGAATTGGTATTCATTCTTTTTTTTTAAGATTAATTTATTTATTTATTTTAGGGAGAGAGAGAGAGAGAACATGTGTGCACAAGCAGGAGTGGCAGAAGGAGAGGGAGAAAGAGAATCTCAAGCAGACTTCCCAGTGAGCAGAGCCTGAAGCTTAGCTGACTAAGCAACCCATTTAAATTCTCATTTAAATGTTTGGTAGAATTCTCCAGTGTAACCAACTGGACCTGGAGATTTCTTTCCTGGAAGTTTTTAAATTATAGATTACAATCTTGACAGTTATAGGGCTGTCGAAATTGTCTATTTCATTTTGGATGAATGATGGTAATTTGGGTTTTTTAACAAAGTGACCCATTTCATAAGAATTTTCAAATTTATGAGTATAGAGTTATTTGTAGTATTACCGTATTAGCCTTATGATGTTTACAGGATCTGTAATCATATTCCCTTCTTAATTCCTAATTTTGGTAATTTGTGTATTCTTTCTTTTTTACTTTTTCAGTCTTACTAGAAGCACGTCAATTTTATAGATTTTTCAAAGCACCAGCTCTTTTTTCTCATCTATTTTATCTGTTATTCACCTTCCATTTCATTAATTTCTGCTCTTTTTATTATATCCTTCCTTCTGCTTGCCTTGGATTCATTTAGCCTTTCTTTCCCTACACTTCTGATGTAGGATCTTAATAATTGATTTGAAGCTTCTTCTTTTCTAATACATGTATTTAAAGGGGTGATAAATTTCCCTCTCAGCAGTGTTTTACCTGTGTTCCACAAATTTTTATGTGCTCTATTTTCATTTATGTTCAATTCAATGTATTGTTTTCTCTTGAGACCTCTTTGACCCACAGATTATTTAGAACTGCACTGTTTAGCTTCCAAGTATTCAGATAGTTTTATTTTTCTGTCATTGACTTTTAGTTTGATCCTGTTGTGGTTGGAGAATTCATTGTGTTATTTCAATTCTTTTAAATTTATTCAGATTTGTTCTCCGGTTCACGATATATTCTTAGTAAATATTCTATGGGAACGTGAACATACTGTGTATTCTGCTTCTGTCAGGTAGAATGTTCTATAAATTATAATTAGATCTGGTTAGTTGATGGTATCATTGAATTCTTCTATATTATCACTGATTTTTAGTGTAATTCTATCAATTGTTGAGAGAAGAGTGTTGAAATCTCCACCTATAATTGTGGATTTGTTTATTTCTCTCTAAGTTCTATCAGTTTTGCTCTACACACTTGCAGCTCTGTTGCTTATTCTGTACACATTTAAGATTACTATGTTCTCTCAGTGGACTGACTCTTCTCATAAGATCCCTCTCTATCTTTAGTATAATTTCTCTGTTCTGAAATCAACTTTAGTATTAATATAGCCTCTTTTCTTTTCCTTTAATTAATATTTGCATGATGTATGTTTTTAATCCTTTTACTTGTTACCTACCTTTATTGTTATATTTGAAGTAATGTCTGCATATAGTTTCTATAGTCTGCATATAATTGAGTAATGTTATTTAATCCCCTCTGCCAAGATTTGTCTTTTAATTTGTGCATTTAGTCTCCTTGCATTTAACTTAAGAACTGACACATGAAGGCTTAAGTCCTTTTTTATTTTTTTTAATTAACATATAATGTATTATTTGCTTCAGGAGTACAGGTCTGTGAATCATCAGTCTTATGCAATTTACAGCACTCACCATAGTACATACCCTCCCCAATGTCCATAACCCAGCCACCCTATCCTTTCCCCCCAAACCCCAGCAACATTCGGTTTGTTTCCTGAGATTAAGAATCTCTTATGGTTTGTCTCCCTCCCCGGTTCCATTGCTTCATTTTTTCCCTCCCTTCCTCCCACGACCCCCAGTTTAAGTTTTAATGTAACTTTTTGTTTTTTTCTGTTTGTTCTCTCTCTCTCTCTCTCTCTCTCTCTGTTTTTGTTTTGTTTTGTTTTGGTTTGGTTTGGTTTCGTTTTGCTTCTCTCTTTTGTCTTCTCTCTTATCCGTTTCCTGTGTGTTATTTTTTAGAATTTCATTTTTATTTATGTATAGTGTTTCTAGTAAATCTCTTGTGTTGCTTTTTAAATTGTTGCTCCTGCTATTACATTGTATATACATCAATTACAAGAGTCTACTAGTTCCATCACTTTAAGAGGTCAAGTGAAATGTAGAAACTTTATCTCTTTACATCACTTCACCCTCCTCTATTTATAATTGCCTCAAACATTTCCTCTACATACATTTAGAACCACCTCAGATAGTGCGATAGTTTTACTTCAATCATCACACATAACTCTGAAAACTCAAGAAGAGAAAGAAAGTGCATTATATTTACCCACATGTTCTTTCTTCCTTCCTAAAGTTCCTTCCTAAAGTTTTACTCCATCTTCTTTCTTTTATTATTTCCATTTTATTTAGGGAACTTCCTTGAGCCATTATTCTAGGATAGGTCTGGTGGTGACTAATTTTCTTCATTTGTCTTCATCTAAAAATGTCTCAATTTTGCTTTCATTGCTGAAGAACATTCTCATGGGTTAGAATTTTAGGTTGAGTGTTCTTTTCCTTCAGCACTTGAAATATTGTGCCACTTCTTTCTTTTCTCCATGGTTTTTGATGAGACATCCACTGTCATTTGAATTGTTCTTCTCTGGTAAGATGTCATTTTTTTTTTCAGGCTGTCTTTAAGACATTTTTCTTTGTCTTTAGTTTTAAGAAGTTTAATTATAATGTGACTATGCATGGTTTTCTTTGGGTTTAGTCTGTGTAGTATTAGTCTCCCTGCTTCTTAAATCTGTAGGTTTTCGTCTTCTGCCAAATTTCAGAATTTTTCAGCAATTATTTCTTCATTTAGTTTTCAGCCCCATTCTCTTTCTCTGCTCCTTTTGATAATATGATCATCCAAAGTTTTGTATGGTCTCATAGGTCCCTAATATTCTGTTCATTTTTTTCAGTGTGTTTTGGTCTCTGTTATTCAGACAGGATAATTTCTATTGCCCTATCTTCTAGTTTACATTTGTTTCCTTTGCTCTCCACATTCTTCTGTTAAACCCTTCCACTGGGCTTTGCAGTTACTCTATTTTCCAGCTCTAAAATTGCCATATGTTTCTTCTTAATATCTTCTGTTTCTTTGCTGAGAATTTATATTTTTTTACTGGGTTTCTATTTTTTTTCATTTGTTTTAAGCATATGCATAATTGTTCATTGAAGCATTTTTTTAATGGCTACTTTAAAATCTTTGTCAGATAATGCTAACATCTCTGTCTTCTCGGTGTTGGTATTTCCTGATTATCTTTTTCCATTCAGTTTGACATTTTCCTGGTTCTTGGTATGATTGAAACCTGGACATTTTCAAATAATGTTATAAAATCTGGATTGTCCTTAAACCTTCTGTTTTAGCTGGCTTCTTCTGATACCACACCAGTTGGAGAATGGGGCACTGTCTCATTCTGGCCAGGTAGAGAGAAGTCCAATTTTCCCATTCAGTCTCCACTGACACTTAAGGCAAAGACTTCTTGTTTTTGCTAGGCAAGGATGGAATTTCCATCTCCCCAGATGGTCTCCATTGATATAGTGGGGGTAGCCTCATTGGGTGATAGAGAAGGTCCTGACTCTCTACTAGGACTTCTCTAATCATACTAAGGTAGAGGGCTGCCTCATTACTGCTGGGTGAGAATGGGAGCCCAGACTTCTTGTGTGATCTCCATTGGCATCCCTGGGGTGGGGCAAGACTTGCTACAAGCAGATGGGAATGAATGCAGTGGCCTTCTTGGGCATCACCCAGGCAGGAGTGCTGGTGTGCTTTGTTACATCTTTATAAGGGTAGAAGTCTAGGCTCCACACTTCACTGTTACTGGGTGGGGCCACAGTTTTTTCCCTGATGTTTGGTTATAGGAGAATAGTCATTATCTAAAAGTCTTCTGTCTTTCTAGGCTGCCCCTTTTCTCGTCCTTTGGCTAAAGAGAGAAAGCTTCTGTTGGAACTTGTCTCTTCTGCATCAGTTGGCATATTGGGGTTGCCCACTTTCTCAGCTCCAAGTCTGGGGTATATGACACAAAAATAAAACTTAAGATGTTCACTGCCATGTTGTTACTTGGTCTCCATATCTGAGCTGATCTACTTTCTTCTGTCTTCTTTCCAGAGCTTTCTTATATTTGTTAACATAAAATGTCCAGGGTTTTAGTTGCTCTTGTAGGGAGTAGGGACTAGTATGTATATTCCATCCACCTGAAATCAGAAGTCCAACTGACTAGATTTTTAAAATTTAACCAGCTTACTTAAAAAAAAAAGTCACTATAGAACACATGGTATAAAGAGAATGTAATGGGACTGGTTTGTTGTTATTGTTGTTGCTTTACAAAATTACTGAAACTGATTCATTTAAAGGAGTATCACTGGTTCCTTGAAATCAGTTACTGAGTTATCCTTTGTAGGTGACTCTGTGTTGTCGACACTGCTCCCAAACATTTTTTGAACTCTACTGGACTTAATTTGAGAGAATAAATTGTGTCCATTTGAATATTCTCATTGGCATAAACTGTCATCCTTTGAAGCTGTCTTTGATTTTTGGAAGCATCCCCAAGTGGTTCAAGAGCCAAGATGGCTAGTAAAACAGATGGCCAAGTTGGATAATATACATCTCAGTCTAACAGTCTTTTCTAAAAGAATAGTGTGAACCAAAGCATTTTGTAGTGAGAAAGTCATTTCTTTTATATCATACAGAACTTCCCAAACACTCTAAATTTCTACATAACAAGCTGTGGGCTGAATTTTGCATGAAGAGTGCCCTTTGGTATCAAATCAATATTTCTTTTCTGTGGTGTTGACATTGATGTTTTCTTGGGTCCTATGGATATTGGAGTTTTTCTCTGTAAATTTTGACAGTATGGTTTTGGGTCAACTTGAAAATACTATATTTCATCACTATTCCTCTCAAATACATGTTATTTTGTTCAACCTCCCCTTGAAAGTTCAAAACAAATGTCAGATCTTCTCCATTTCTTTTTATCATTCAAAATGTGTAGCACAGTCTTTACAGAAACCTTTATGTTCAAATTCCCCTTCAGTATGAGTCACTGTTCTCAAAGCTAACTCTCTGCTTGAACAAATCCAGCCTCTGACATTTTCTACATTTTCATTAGCCCTTTGTACTTCATCATGACCATCCTCATTACCTTTCTTAAGCCTCTGTGCCAGTCAAAAAAAAACCAAAAAAACAAAAAAAAACCTTCCTCTTTACAGTCCCTCCAACACCATAATTGTCCCTTTAGATGTCTTGTGTCATTTATGTTTGCTTAACTTCATGCAAAATTTAGTGTTAATTCTTGGCTTTCTACAGCTATCATTCCCCATCTCCATTCAGTGCAGCCTGTAATCCCAATAGAGAGTGAAAAACAGTACTGATGCAAACAGAATCATTTTACAGCACATTCCTTCCATGCCCACTTGTTTTACCAAACTATCTGAGAATATGAGATTTGTCACTTCATAATTGTGGGAAGATTACTAAATACAATTATTTGCTTAACTATAATGCTCTAAGTCACATCCATAGGATATAAAACAGTTAACAGACCTGATTCAATAAGTAGGAATGGCCCTTTGGCAAATTAAAGAGCTTAATAAATTTAATATATCCTACAATCTTATTATTTTGTTACCTTTCATGGTTCCTTTTCAATTCACAGTTCACTTATTGGGGGAGAGAGTCAATTTGGCAGTTAGGGGATTGCAGTATCATTTTGTGTTTAAGCGTATGATCTTTCAAAACTAATGATGTACTGTATGTTGGCTAAATGAACATAGTAAAAAAAATGGGGGGGGGAGCATGATCTTTCATAGTCAGACAGCCTTGGTTTAAATCCTGATCCTGTCAGTTTACCAGTAGTGAAAATTACTTGGGAAAGCTATTTAACTTCTCGAAGCCTTAGTTTCCTCATTAGTAAAACTGGATAATAATAATTCATAATAGTTAACCTCTAAAACTGTTGGAAGGACTGAAGGAGGTAATATGTGTAAGGTAAGTTTTAGCACATTGTTTGGCACCTAGTGTTTCGATAGTAGCCATTATTTATTAAATGCCAGTTACTGCACCCATCATTAAAGATGGTAAGTAGGATATGCTGCTTGCCTTCAAGGAGTTCCAACCAAAGCATAATTCTGGGCTCCAACTGTCTCATCAGAAGGGAATACTAAACCAGAATAATAAGTCTACAGGCTATAATAGTTACATAATGTATGCAAACAGTTTTTCACCCTTGGATACACCATTACCTGAATATTCTAATCAATAAAGAGATTATTAAGTGGTCCTTATTTATTTTCTCATGTAGATTATGCATCCATATTCTGGATCCCTCTAAGTTTTTCTGGATGGTAACAATTCTTTGCTTGTCTACATGATCACTTTCAATTAAACTGCTGGTCTTCCTCTTGTCCACTGACTCAAGCACTGACTGAAGACCTATAAGTATCATGCCAGTGGAGATGACAAACAGGTTGAAATGTGGAATCAGCTTATTGTTCCATAGCCAGGCTACTCAGTTTTAGTTGGCCTACACTGCCAGCATTTCAGACTGCAGGAAGTCATTGTCTCCAACTATGTATCTTAGCATACCAGTGAGTTCATTCAGGGTATAGCAGCTCAAAATCTTATACAGTTTATCATGGTGTTCCTCTCCTACCAAACAAGAGAACATGAGATTCCATGGAGGTAGAAGACAATCAAACTAAGGGGAAAAACGTGACCATTGAGAACAGTCCTCAACGTTGCAGCACCTGAGAAGGGCATGGATGCAATAAAGAAATATACACTAGCCCTTTATGAAGTTATCTTGGTTGTATTTATAATATTATAGCTTTGCCATTGCTGGTTAGTTGCGTTGGATAGTGTTGGATTGATAGATTATTTTCACATTGTGCTGAGATACCCTGACTTTTTTTTTGCATCTTTTCCTCCAATTTCTCATGACTGAAATATCTTTACTATTTCCAAATGTAAATATTGTACATAATAACAAGACAACCAGTTGGGCATCTAAAAATATAATCAAATGGTTGTTTACTTTCCCATATGTATTGCTGAATAACAATTTTGAGTATTTTCTTCACTGAAATTACCTCTTGTTTGGAACCAATATGCCTCCCATCTTCTCCAAATGATTTTCCATGATCACTGTCATTTCCTTATTTCTTAATGTTGCTCTTTTTAAAGAGCTTTTAAAAATTCAAATTAATCTGTTCCTTGAATGGATGTTTAATAATTTTTCCTTTATTCCTCCGATCTGAAATTTTAATCAGAAATCTTGATTAGTCAGACTTTCCTAGCTAATGAATTATAAATTCATTACAAATAGCAAAATTCACAGGCTTTCCTAGCTAATGAATTCAAAGGTGAAATTCAGTTGTGAATTCCAAATTATCTACTCTTAAAAGATCAACAAGAAAGAAAATGAATGCAGGAAGTAACCCTTCTGACACCTCTGTAGTAATAGGTGAAGTACCAGGCACAGCAGTAGAACATATGTTTAAAAGTATTAATGATAAGGATTCACTTCCCATGTGAGACCTCCATGTTAAACCATCCATAATTATAAAAGGCATGTTCTGGGTTACCACCCCACAAGCAGAACTGCTTGCTTGGTGGAAACGATATCAAGTAGAATAACTCAAGAAACCCATGATAGACAAAAGTGAGAAAATCAGAGTGAGCAAGGAACAGTGGTGCACACCACAGCATTTGAAGATGGTGTGAGCATCTTTAAAGTGAGCATGCCCTCTCCCTCCGACAGCCACCCTTAAGGACCTCATCATTGCTTTAAATGAGATACTCATGAATGTCTCTGAAAGCTCACGATGAGATGATCTACATGCAGAGCTCACTTTGAAGACCCTTCCACATCTAGTGCCTCCATGAGCTACAGATACTCACAGGAATTTATCACACAGTTCATTTTCAGTGTGATGTAAAGATTTCAAAAACCGTACTCTTGATTTAATAATGCAGAACATGAATAAATATTGGTTAACCTCACCTGATCAAGCTCACTATGCACCTGTGACATAAAGGAAAATACACCCTCCGATTCTTTTGCTTCAGATTCAGGAACCGGGCTCTATCATTCTCCCCCTGATGTTTCCTATACTATATCTCTCTCCCTGCTGTTAGTCAAAATAAAGTGCCAGGTAGAACTCCACTTTATTTTTAAGCTGTGACTTCTTTTTGTTCTTGAGACTTTTCAGAGAGAATTTTGCTCCCTTAAAATGGGGGATAAAATAGTCTTTGGCAAGACACCAGATGACTACGAATGTATTTAATGCAACCTTGCTTCAATATTAACATTTTCACAAACCACAGTAGGCAGACCCTTACTGTTTTTTCATTATCCTTTCCAGCAGTGGCTGAGAGCCCAAGTGAGGCCACTTTACCAGATAGGTATTCTGTACGTGTGTTCTACTTTAATCACATCCTTTCAACACCACGAATCTTTGTCTGACAAATTATCTTCTCCACAGGCAGGCAGCCACATCCAGACTTTGATGGGGTCCCAAAGCCTTCAGCATCGTAGCCGGGAGCAGCAGCCATATGAGGGAAATATAAACAAAGTGACCATCCAGCAATTTCAGTCACCATTGCCTATTCAGATCCCCTCTTCACAGGCCACCCGGGGACCTCAGCCTGGACGGTGCTTAATTCAAACGAAAGGGCAAAGGAGTATGGATGGCTACCCGGAGCAGGTGAGAAGAGTGAATCAAAATTCATTGATGAATTTTCAGGAAATGCTCAGGGAAGTCCAGTGGATCCATGGTTTACCTTCTCTCACTAATGTACTCTGGGACAAATTAATGCTGTCACAATGTCGAATGGAGTGGAGCGCTCTTTGTAGGGGTTTTACCATTATTTTCAGTGGTTAAACACTACAACATAAAAAACTGATAGCTGGTAAAATGCCCATTTCACATAAGGAGAAACTGATGAATTGAAAGTTTTTCTTATGTATCCTACACCTTCTCCTAGTCACTCTCAACTCTAATTTAGTGCTATAGCATGGCTTTTGAATGATACAGAGCTTTAGTGGATTTAGATGTGTTTTCCAAGGCCTCTGGTGAAACTGTGTAAAAAGTAAACTATTTGTGGGAACCTTTTTGAAAAGTCCTATCTTCTGGTTGTTGAATAGGACAAAGATGAAGCTTTGCTTGAAGAAAATGATAAAGAACAGTTAGAAGGGAAACACTTCTGAAATGTTCCAAAAACTACTGATAAGTACCCTGTAGCAAAAAAAAAAAAAAAAGAAAGAAAAGAAAAGAAAAAAAAATTGCTGCTCTCCTGACCTATCTAAAATTAGGATTTACTTTTCCATTATAGAATCTGCTTTTCTTCCTTAGAACAAGAAAACTGAATAGATTCTTATCTATTGAATTATATTATGCTTAGAAAGTAAAACATAAAGATCTTAATACTCCCATAAAATTAATTTCTCTTATTTCATTCTTCAGATAACTAGGCAAAGCTCCTACTGACTTCACTAACTCCTTAATATGGTTTATAAAGATTTCACCTTATTATTGTCTACTTGAAGCTTCAGATATCACCCCACCTTATTTTCTGAACATCTCAGACATTATTACCATTCTCCAGTTTTTTCTTTTACACTGTTAAGAGCCATTTATTTTTTGGATCCCAGCTGCTCTAGACATTGCCTTTACTTCTTAATACCCTTCTTGAGGCTTAGATTAGGTATTAATCATTCTCAGACTCATAGGCTTTTTTAAAGACAATTTTTTCCCTGTCCTACCTTGATCTAGGTCAAGTGTTGGATTTAAGATAAAGAAATCAGACAGGTGCCTTTAATCACGTAATGATATGAGGTTTTTAAGTCTCAGTCTTAAAAGTTAATAAAGTTTTAAATTATGTTTTATGACAAGCACGTAGAAAGTTAAAGCTCGTTCATATTCCCTCCCCCCACAAATATCATAACCTCAGCGAAGTTCTTGGATGTCATTATTCCTATTAGAAGCTACATTGAAAAATCCACTGAGATCAATGCCCTCTGTTTCACCTACTTTGAACAGTAGGGTTGAGCACTCTAAATTTAAAGGTCTTTTTTTACATTATTTCTCAAAACACATAAATTGTATAGTTTGACTAATGAGAGGATTACTGAATTCTAAAGTTTACATACTTATTAAACTTAAAACATCATGATTCTTTCAGAAAAGGTATTTGTCATCACTGACAGGTGTTTTGATCCACAGCTCCAACATCAGGTGCTTTTCAGTCTGAGAGGTAAAAACTGAAACATTCAATAGCTGTGTTAAGGAAGGGACTTAAGTAAATTCCTCTCAGCTTCCCAGTTTTTTTCCTGCCTTGGTTTCAGGATGAAAGGTTTTGGAATGCTGAGATAAAATTTATCAGGTGAATAATATTATTATTATTACTAATTTGATTCTTGATATTTGATATCTGATCTCTTGATTTTTGATTCTCTTATAACTGTTCATAACTTGCTGACTATTTTCAAAAGAAACTAACACTGACTTGTTTTTTCTCTTTTGCAAATGTATAATCCATGACAAATATATTTATATATATGGAACATACAGATACCAAAGCAGAAAGCACTTTGGAGTGACCATGAAAAAGCCTAAGGAGGCTTTAAACAATGAGTATTAGTCTGCAAACTCTGCCACCCATTCTCTGGAGTTATAAATCTGAAGACATTTTTTCTCAAAATTTTTTCACAATTCAGTGTAACATTTGTCCACCACCAGCGGTGTGCTAAATTCATACCGGCCCATTACTGTGTGCCTTTCTTCCCAACTCCACCTTCAGTGACCTCACACCATAGGATGAGACTGTGGGCAAAGTTCCATCAGGGAAATTGCCAAACGCTATAAACCAAACTCTCCCCTACCCGCAGGTAGCTCCTAAACATCTCCCAGCAAATCATCACCAACTACCACTCTGTTTTCTTTCATGTCTCTCTTTCCCCCCCTAACTTCTCCGCCTTTCTGTTTAGCTCTGTAGCATTCAAGAAAGAGAATACTGGGGGGTGGGTCTCAGAATTTGGAGTTTGACTCTCACGTTAATGTTTATTAGTTGTGTGACCCTGGCCAAGTAATTAACTCTTTCAGGGGTTCTGTTTTCCTCCTGATAAAATGAGAACATTACCACCCACAAATAAGATTCAAAAAGTTTTCGTAAGGTTCAATGATACAATTCTACACACACACACACACACACACACACACACACACACACACACACACAGAGTAAGCCTGGCACTGAGAGCATAGACATAGGAAATGGAAGAAGTAGAAATACAACATTTTAAGAATTTAAATTTTAGAAGACACTTCGTGATTATCAGCCCCAACTTCCTTAATGTACAAATAGAAAAGCAAATAAAGCAAAATAAAACAAGAGAGAGAGAGAGAGCACTGAAGAAGGTTATGGATGTCACTCTCATAATGAAAATATTACCTGTATTTTTACTTTCCTAAGTTATATTTCATTTAAAAACTCAGACCTCTTTAATATGTATGTGCATGCACACTGAAGACTTTTATCTCATATTTAGCAAGGAAAAAATAGAGAAAAATATTTAAAATATTTTAAAGCTATATAGTTTCACGTGAAAATTATAGAGTAGTGATTGAAGTGCAAAGACCAAGGAAGTAACTGAAAATTTCTAATGTGAGTTTCATTCATATAAATCAAGACACTTTATTTTAATAAGGCATTTCTAGTGCTGCAACAAAAGAGCCATAAAAAGAAACACAGAGTTTTCTTAAATGATCACAACAATGTCAATTCGGTCAAGTAAGGACTTTTCCCAGCTTATAATGCTTTCACTAAGATTTTTCAACTTTACGATGGTGCCAAGGCAAGACGCACTCAGTAAAATATGGTACTTCAAATTTTGATTTTGATCTGTTCCTGGGCGAGCGATACACAGTTGAGTGCCCTCCCCTGATGCTGGGCAGTGGCAGCGAGCGGGCGCTCCCAGTCAGCCACAGGGTCACGGAGGGGAACACCAATATGCACTTACAACCATCCTGTACCCTTGCCACAGTTCTGTTCCTCACTTTTAATACAGTATTCGATAAAGTTCATGAGCTATTCCACACTTTACTATTAAATGGGTTTTGTGTTGATGATTTGGCCCAACTGTAGGCTAATGTAAGTGTTCTGAGCACATATGAAGTAGGCTAGGCTAAGCTATGGTGTTCAGTAGGTTAAGTATATTAAAACCACTTCTGACTTATAATATTTTCAACTTATGGGTTTGTTGGGCTAGAATCCCATCGTAATTTACATAATAATCTATATAATTTATATAATAATCTATTATACTAATATGTAATATAATAAAATTTATACATTATATATGTTATATATTGTTATATGTCATTATATAAATCAGATCATGTCACTCTTCTGCTTAAAAAGCCCTAGTGGCTTTGAAATTTCTGAAATCATATACATCCTTATTATGGCATAAAGTCCCTACAGATCTGGCCTCTGCCTCCTCTCTTTCTACTCTTTCCTTCACCTATTTTTTCTCTAGTCATGCTGAACTTATTCCATCACTCTCTACTACCTTCCCTGCTTTATTTTTTTCACAGTTCATCTCACTCTCTGAGATTATTTATTGTTTACATGTTTAATATGCCTTCCCATTAGAATGTAAGTTCCATGAGGGCAAGGATATTTTATCTGTCTGACAAGGTGCCTGGCACTTAGTAGGAAATCAGTAAATATTTGGGGAATAAATCCATGAATAATAATTTCTACAACAATTTTCATTTTCAAAGCTATAACGGTTTTTCCAAGCAGTTAATTACATAATTGGAGCATGCCATTGAACAATTGGCCTACCTTCTAACAGCTCATGACCTGTTTTAAGAAGGAGCCATTATATACTTTTAACAATGCATATTTAAAATTATCTTTTGTCATATATGCACAAGTTATTCAAATAAAAGTTAATTGAGAGCTAACTATGTGCCACCCATTGCCCTAGAGCATCAATGAAGAGATAACATAATAGATATGATTAATACAGGTGATTCAAGTGTCCTACTTGCATAAAAATCCATGTGGGTGTGGATTCCTCTTCGTTAATGCTCTTTGATAATACTCTCAGGAGTTAGACCTAGAAATGGCCTCAGAAGCTGAATTTTCTTGATTATAAGGTTCCTTCTTGATGCTGCAACAATTAACAACCCTCCAATAGATCAAAACCTCACCTTGAATTTCCATCAGTACAGAATTTTTGAGGTTCTGTTTACTTTATTTCCCCAAAAGATTTTCAAGCAACTATATATTTTGGGGTTTTTTTAAGTAAAAGATAAGAAAAGTCAATTCTTTTATAACATAAGCAAGTTTCCCCTTGATTTTTTATCAAGTAGGCCTCTTGATTATAAGTGACTCAACCTAGTAAGACTTAAGCAGAAAAAAAAAAGGTTTTAACTCATATACAGTTAGTTAAAACTCCAGGGACGGGCAAGCTTCAGATGAGGCTTAAAGTGGACTCATGACCTTTCTGTGGGTTGGTTCCTATCTCAAAAAAGGCTTTCTCCTCAAGGTAGAAAAATAGGTCAAAAGCTCCAGACCCTCCCAGATTTAAAACTAGCAGGAGAGAGCAAGATTCTCTTTCCTGGAAATCCTAGTAGGCATCTCATTACTCCTTTTTGATCGGATTACCTGCCCATCTTATAAACATTCATATTTCTAGGGGATACAGTGCTTTGTTTTAGGCCTAGATAACATGATTCATCCAAAGCATATAGGCTGAGAATAAAGAAGTGGGTGAGTTATTCAAAGAGAAATTAAGGTTATAGCTACCAGAATTAGGATGAGTGGATCTTGGACAGCAAAAGCAAAAGTAGCCAATAAAAGCTTCTATGCATACCGCTAGGAAAGAGAATGGTAATTAGAACATGATCATAGTAAACCAGTTCATTACAGCATCGCCAAATATTTTTCTGGAATGCAATTCCCTAATCCTGATCCTAATCCTAATTCCTCCCAGTAATACACACACACACACACACACACACACACACACACACACACACGTGTTGTTTGTAGTGCACATGTACACACAAAAGCTACCATCTCCTTTAGTCTTGCCACCAGGTTGTAGAGCATTGCAAGACCAAATCATATTACTACCTTCTAGAGATTATAGATTATGACTTCACAGGGCCTCACTGCTACATAACAATCCATTTTATCATAGACCTCTCTAAGATAAGACCCAGTATTTTAACTAGAGCAAGATTGACACAGACCAGAAGCATGAAGTCAAGTCAAATGATGGAAGCAGACTCTCAAAGAAGCAAATACACCCTTGACTTCCAGCCTGTTATTTCTATTTTCAGCCAGAAACTTCATTCCTTGATATCAGTATCTTAATAGAAAATTGAAATGCTGTTTTTCATTAAATTAGCTATTTATTAGCCTCTTAGTTCTGACCTTTTGCTAGAACACTGCATTTCCTCTTTGATAATGCTCTTTAGTTTCTGACTGCTTCTTGGCTGTGAGCTATTCTCTCCTCTTACATTTTATGGCCCCATTACCAGGCAGGTGGAACTCCTTATATGTGAGATGAATACGCTCTGTGACATGCTTTATGGGACACAGCAGTCACAACACAACCTATTAGCCATACCATAGCATGCCCAAGGGCGGTCTAGCTTCAGATCAGAATTTATGGTTGTTTGTCACATTTATAAAACCACAGTGTCATCTTTATTATTTCTATTATTAAGAAATATATTGAAGCAGTTCTTCACATACTTGGCACATACGAAATTTGTTTCCCTTAGATTTTTAGTGCCTTTCAGATTGACAATAATATAAAATAGATATAGTCAGTGCCTTGAAAGAGAACCACTAGAAAGTACTCTCAGCAATTTAATTTGTAAATAAAATCTGTTGCATACATTTCCTTTCAGGTTTTATAGTGGCCTGGGGAAAACCAGAAGTGTGTATACCTTCCACATATTTCATTGTGCAATATAAAATTTTCACATTAGAAAGGTATAACCCAAATTTCAAATAATTTAATTGGAAATGTGCAGATATATGGAAAAGCATGAAGGTAAAATGTTTAAGTCATATTAGTTCCTTCCTTACTATTTTCTAATTAACCACTGATAACAAAAAAGGATGACAAGGTAAACTGGTATATTGAATAAAACTAAAATATTCCTTTGAGCTACATCAAGCTATTCTATGTTCATATCCACAGATGGTGAGCCATATAAATACAAAACTATTATAAACTGTAGTTGCTATTACCCTATGATAACTAGTTTTAACAAACATAGCTCAATTAGAGGAAAAGTTATAATTAAACATATCTTTAAAATAAAAATATGGGAAAGTACTTATGGTAATTACAGTTACCCATAATTTAGAAACTATTAATTAAAGACTCTACCGTAAAAATCACATTAGTGGATAGTGTTTTCCCCTTGTGTTACAAGTGAACTATGTAATAGTTAAACATTATATTTATTATTAAGAAATATGGTAATAAATTAAGGATAGTCTCATTAAACGGCCAAACCTAATTAATCCAGTTCCCAGTGACTCTTAATATATGCTAATTAAGCCAAGAACACTACTCAAGTTTGCCTTGAACTATCTAAGAAGTAGAGATTAAAGGTACCTTGAAAATAAAAATATAGAGAGCATTTGGGCATTTACATTGTCCATAAGCAGATTAACAGGCAAGATTGCTGGGGAAGACATTATACTACTTAAGAAAAGAAACATTTCCAATCATCTTTAAGAACTTTCCTAGTATATATTTATATAAATACAAAATGTATGTGAATGTATTTCTTTAGATTTTTTTTCTTAACTCCTTCTTAATCTTTGGCCTGTTAATCTCTGGTAACACTTGGTTCACCTAGTTCCAGTATTTGTTCTATACTTAAAAGTTACAAAAATCTTTCTTTCTTCTTTTCTTCCTTCATTTCTTTCTTTTTTTTCTCTCTATTCCTTTCTTCCTTCCTTCCTTCCTTCCCTCCCTCCCTCCCTCCCTCCCCTTCCTTCCTTCCTTCCTTCCTTCCTTCCTTCCTTCCTTCCTTCCTTCCTTCTTTTCTTTCTGTAACCAAAGTGTATGCTCCCACTAGGGTCCCAAGTCTTTCAATCATCTCGGTTCACCCCATCCCACTTTACATGGAAAGCTAGCATTTTCACCATGGTCCTCATATACATCTCAACAATTCCTAGGTTTGGGAGCACCGGGGTGGCTCAGTCAGTTAGGAGTCTGCCTTTGGCTCAGGTCATGATACCAATGTCCTAGGATAGAGTTCCACATCAGGCTCCTTGCTCAATGGAGAGCCTGCTTCTTTCCCTCTACGTGCCACTACCCCCTGCTTGTGCATTCCTGCTCGCTCTCGCTCGCTCTCTCTCTCTCTCTCGCTCTCTCTCTCTCCTTCTCTCTGACAAATAAAATCTTAAAAAAAAAAAAAGAATTCTTAGGTTTGTTATCATCTCCCAGGTCATTCCTGGCAATGATTTCCCTTCTGCTGAATTCTTGATCTACATTGTGCGTTCAGTCTTACAATAGCTTCATCTGTAGTATAGCCTTAGCGTGACATGGACCTACTCCCAGTGCCATCATTTCCCCATAGGTCTCAACGCACAAGGTTCTTGTGTTTAACAGATTTTCATTGATGGTTTAGGGTTTGGGGAGATAATACATCACAGAATACTAGAATCTTAGCCCTCACAGCCCTAAATAGTTATTAATTATTCCTTGTCAGTTTCTCCATCTTCTTGACCTCTTTCTGTTTTCAGTGTTCTTCTCTGTCTTCCAAGGCTTCTAACTGCCTCTCCAGGAGCTGGTGCCAAACCCAAAACATCTATTACTAAGTATTTCATTTTCCCACTGTCCCACCCTCACTTGAACTCTGGTCAAAAGTTCTTCCATTTCTTAAAATAAAAATCCTGCCATTTCTGTGCAACAGAATCATCTACCAAGGAGATGAATTGTGCTACTCTCCTGCACTAGCAACTTATTTAAACAGCCATATTTTCCCTCACTGTACATTTGCAAATTTTCTTTCACTTATCCATACAGTCTCTTCTAATTGGTCAGAATATATGTACATTTAAAGTAGGTGACTGAAATAATGCACAATTTGTTAGTGTTATAAGTATAGCTTTTAATTTTTTAAACTGCTAATCAAAATGCATTTCTACACAAAATAATGAATAAATAGTAACATCTGCTTGCCCAGGTAATTTCAGGCTAGTTTCAGTCATAACTTATGACTATAGAAGCACAATTTTTGTCTTCTGTATACTAAGTTAATATAGGCTAACCCTAAGAATTTGAAGTGAAGTGTGAATCTTTTCTACTGTGATGCAGTTATTTGAAGATATTTAGCTTTCATATATATTTGATCACTTTTTTTTATATCTTTTTACATAGTTTTGTGTGAGAATAGAAAAGAATCCTGGCCTTGGATTTAGTATCAGTGGTGGAATTAGTGGACAAGGAAATCCATTTAAACCTTCTGACAAGGTAAGAAATGAATTTCTTATTGACAGTTTTAATTAGAAAAACACTTTTACTGCAGAAAAAAAGGTCAGAAAAAAAGGTACTGGGCTTTAATAAACTAGCTAATTATGAAGCCAATTAGACACACTTTCAGCACAGGGAAAAAAATTCACCGCAGTGCTTGACAAATCCTAAGAAGAGGGGAAAAAATTCAGCATTCTCTTTGAAAGGAAAGTTGTTTGGTTGTTTTGCTTTTTGTTTTGCTCACAATCGTATATATTTTTTAATAAAACTATATATGCAATTTATAGCAAGTTGTTTCCAAAAGTTTATTTGTAGATCAGTTATCTGGGAAAATGTTTCCTCATAGTAACAGTATGATAAAATAATGCTTCATTGCCAGGGCCAGCTGACTGAAATCTCTTTAGGTAATCATGTTGATAAAATATTTCACTAATAGAAGTGTAGAACTGAAAGATCACAGAAAATAAACATTCTATGGGAGAACCAAAGTTAGCCATGGCAGAAAAATAAGGGCCTCCTCTCATGCTTACCTATTTGTCAAACCATGGGTAAAAATTCACTCCCACATCCATGCTGAAAACCCAACGTGCTGCCATTACTGACATCTGGCCTGTATGGTCCCACTGTGAACCTGGGCCACCTGACTTTTTTATTTTAAAAAAATTTATCCTGAGTTACATAACCTACCCTGATACCATCAGTGATTAATGTTCTCAGCTTTGAATCAATTAGCAATTATAATTTGATGATAATTGAAACTTATGTGCTTTTGACCCCATCAAATTTATTTGCATTAAGTGACATCACAAAACTTTGGGATAATGAAAAAAGACAGAAATTAGATATGGGTAAAACCTCCACAGGTTCTCGATTTACCTTTGGGTTACAACCTGGGACTGATTCTTTCAACTCATCACTGTTATAAAAAAAATAACCCACACACCAATTTCTGATCATAAAACCTCCTTCTGAAAACACTTGGGTGTCCCTACTCTGGAGATTTCTATAGCCTGAAACAGAGCCTTTAATCCCTTATTTTCCTCTACTTCTTCCCAATCTTCTTATTTTCTAACATTCTTTATGCCCTTCTTCCTTTCCTTTCTGGAAAAGAAGAAGAGAAGACTATAAGGTAGAATTACTCACACCAAACACATTAAGAGGGTAGGGACTGGAAAGAAATCCCCAGTGGCTATAGATGGGAGTACTTATGGTCAACTGGTTGGTTGGAGCAGCTATTCTATATAAGAAATGTGCATGAAGCGGCCCTATATAATTAGGGGAATGCCAGTTAGCAATGTCTGTGCATAAGTAATTAGTGCCTTTCTATTTTGAAATGATGTTGAAGATAACCACTGATACAGTAGAATTAAAATATTCATGGTTTTGTAGGATCAAGTATTTATTTAATTTTAACAAATTATCAATATAGTTTAAGAAAATAAGTATGAAAATTCAAAATTATTAGAAACATATGATGGTTTTTTTTTAAAGATTTTATTTATTTATTTGACACAGAGAGAGAGATTACAAGTAGTACAAGTAGGCAGAGAGGCAAGCAGAGAGACAGGGAGAGGAGGAAGCAGGCTCCCCGCTGAGCAGAGAGCCGGATGCGGGCCTCGATCCCAAGACGCTGAGATCATGACCTGAGCCGAAAGCAGAGGCTTTAACCCACTGAGCCACCCAGGCGCCCATATGATGGTATTTTTAAAAGCCTCAAATCATTGTTTTATTCATCTCGACCCTTCTCTTTGTCTCTGGTCTCACATTTTCTCCACCAAGTTCTTTCAATGAGAAGTTAATAGCCATATCATTCTTAAGATAGTTAAAATCCAAAAGACATGTTTTTCTTTCCTTTCTCACCAGCATATACAACTTTTCATTATATTTTTGGAAAGCACAGGGTAATAAATGTTTTAAACTAAGGATGAACAGATTGCTAAGTGGCTGAGAGGTCTGAATGCAATTGCTTTTCTGCTGTTATTTTCAACTAAAGGAGAGAGTAAATGCAAGGTTTTGAAATTATTGCCTGTAATTCTTCCACTATGACAAATGTGGACATTTTAGAACTATTAATTTTGCATTTGTAACATTTTGATGACTCTAGTGAGACTGAACTATTTCTATGATATTATAATTTGCTCTTTTGTTTAAATACAACAGATATAAAGCTTGAATTGATAATGTGTCCACGGAAAGATTTCCCCTCAAAAGCACTTTTCTTTGCCTGATTACTCTCTAAAACACACTTCACAATCTAAAAAGTGAAACTCTATTATTGCAAAATTGATGAGAGTAATTAAAAGTTGCAAATCTGCAGAAGAGTCTCAAGACTGCTCTTAGTTTATTGACCACTTTTGATGTCATGCCAAACATAGGGTTGATATTTAGTTGAAAGTGTACAGAGGATCTAAAGACCTTGGGTCTGACAATTATTACAAGAACTTAATCACTCACAAGGAAAGGGATTAATCTCTTAGAAATTCAGTTGCGTTTCTTTAGTCCCATGTCCCATTCTTTGAGTTGTTGCATAAAATTTAGAGTAGAATCCAGTGGCTAAACTAAGCAAAAATGCCAAACAGTAAGAAAATGAAAATGAACTTAAAAAATACTCCTCTCAGGCGCCTGGGTGGCTCAGTGGGTTAAAGCCTCTGCCTTCAGCTCAGGTCATGATCTCGGGGTCCTGGGATCGAGGCCCACATCGGGCTCTCTGCTTGGCAGAAAGCCTGCTTCCCCCTCTCTCTGCCTGCCTCTCTGCCTACTTGTGATCTCTCTCTGTGTGTGTCAAATAAATAAAGAAAATCTTTAAAAAAAAATACTCCTCTCTCCAATGCTGAAAAAGAGACTGTTTTTTCATGAGTTGGCTAATTTACAGCTGAGGGCAAGGGGAACCAAGTTAAACAGATTTTTTAAATCCAACAGATACTACCTGAGTCAGAGTTGGACTTGGACTAAGGAGTCCTAGTCAAACAAAAGCTTAAACTTCAATATGATACATATTCTCTTCCAATAAACAACTCATGGATTGTAAATATCCTCAGAAGCACACTACATTATTTTACTTACTGCTCATGAATGTTTGAATGCTTTGTAAAATTCTAAGTATGCAAGATAACTGAATGTCTTCAAGGCATTGAGGACTTGATATATAAAGTAGCCAGTAGATTTATTCCATCTTCTTCATTATGATTGATGAGAACCACCATCTCAGCCAGATGCCAAGGACCATTGTGAGATAGGATCCAAACTGATCACCTGCTATATCATCAGACAGGGAAAGCATGAAGTATGAAGTAGTCATCCCAAAAGGCTGGGAGTATGGGAATGAGGCAAAAGTGAGCTGTGTTGTTCATCTGACAGAAGTTCCCATTTAAATTCTGGGGTAGCATGAGATTATGCAGAAAACACTTAAGACAGTCCAAAAGTTAACTGAGACTTTAGAGGGAATTCAGGATTGAGCCAGACATGGGGACTGTTTTATACTGGACTTTGATAGCTTCCAACAGCATCTGGTCTTAACAAACTTAACTACTCACAAAGACCCCAAGGTTGTCCTAATTGAATATGGCCTTCTGGGGCTAAATGGATGGAGCACAGTTAGTCCTACAGCTCATGTCATTGTCAGAACAAGATTTAATAATTGAACAGACCTATTCACTTATCATGGAGTTCATTATTTTGGGTTCACTGCCAGGTGAAAACTGCTTTTACTTACTTGGAAAGGGAAAACTGCAGAGAACCAGATGAATATGGTCCTGTGTAATGCTTGCTTCTGCCCTCCGTTAAAGTGAATGGAAGCCATGATCTGGTATTATCATAGGAAACATTGCTGTCAGGATAGCCATATGCTACAGAGAGATGAAAGATTTTGATCTAACATATCTGATGATAATAATAACAGTCCTAAAAATAATAGCCTTTTATTGAGTATCTATAATGTGCCGGTCACTCTATTAGGCTCTTTACACACTTATCTGATCTTCATAACAACTTGTGTTAGTTGAGTATTATCATCCCCCATTTTGCTGAGACCCAGAGGGGCTAATTAACTTGTCCAAGGTCATTTAGGTGATGTGTGGCAGACAAGATTTGAACACAAATTGATCTGATTCTAAATCCTGTTCTCTTAATAAACACTATGATGCACGCCTCTATCTGCAAATGCCACTTAACAGAAGAGCCACATGACAAATTTATACCCTGTAGAGTTGAGACTAATATGATATCCTAATATTGAAAGTATTACAAAGTCCTCTAATTAGTCATAGTCTAGATATTTGTTTCAACAAGTCCTTAGAAGTCAGCATGTATTCTCTATTGAATCTAGATAATTAGAAGCGGACTGTACACAGTAGATTACTAACAATTATATAACTTTTGGACTAAGGTATCGTTATAGTTGTGATTCTGCCAATGGAACAAACCACAATAATCTTTGCCTATTTTTAAATGTTCATGGAATAATAATCCATGTTTGCAAAATCCAAATAATTGATCAATACAATTTCTACCTGATATTGTTAGAAAGAAGAGACTGGATTAAATGGATGACTGATACCATTTTATTGTAGTGACTTCATAAGTCATCCCAAGACTCTGAAGATGAGTGAATTTTTAATGATGCATTCACATAGCTCATCATTCAGGGACTGATATCCCTCCTTGCCTCATTTAAGGAGAAAGCACGAAGCTCCTAAAGTTTAAAGATATTAGAGGGGCACCTGGGTGGCTCAGTTGGTTAAGCTTCTGCCTTTGGTTCAGGTCATGATCCTGGAGTCCTGGGATCGAGCCCCACTTTGGGCTCTCTGCTTGCTGAGGAGCCTGTTTCTCCCTTCCCCCTCTGCCTGCCTCTCCGCCTTCTTGTGCTCTCTCTCTGTCAAAACACGGGTAAAATCTTAAAAAAAAAAATGAAGATATTAAAGAAAACTCATAGTCCCTTTCTCTATATGCTCTAAAAATATAGTACTAAACAGTCCCATGAACAATTATCTAATCATAGTAACAAAATGAAAGCCATGTTATGGATATCTTCATAACACTGGACATCAGGAAATATACATACTGGGGCATTGGGACCAAACAATCACTGATTCTCCACAGTTTGAACACAATAACTACATTCAGCAGATGCCATATTTCTACTGATTTGGGCAATCTGCATGTAGACACAGAAATGATAGGAGAATTAAATCCATGTTGTTAAAATTTTTTAAACAACTTACTTTGCCTATGGTACAGGTAAAATCCCAAGCACAGGAAAAATAATGGAGTCATGGCAAATGTAAAGTATAATTGCCAATAAACCCTAAATAAATTTCCTGGAATTTAGAATACCTTACTCTATTTTATCCTATATGACTTCTAAAAGATTGACTCCAGATGCCAGAACAGCCTGCAGACAGGACTTAAACATCTTTACACCCTACCTTCCTCACCTAGAAAAACAATGGAACTTTTTCTTTGTGTGGAGATGGGTATTGCGTCAAATAAAAGTTTGTTATATAATTAATAACAAAAGAAGAAGGACTAGAAGTTCAGAATCAAAGCATTTACTTGATACCTTCACCCAGGAATCATAACAGCCAGAGGCACACTTGGCAGTGGCAAATTAGAAAAACACAGGAATAATCTTCCAGGTTTGCTCAGCCCTGTGGCACTGGGTAATTGATAAACAAAAAGTTGCAGAAGATATGTTCTTGACTTATGAAAAAGTACGTGCTACCTGTCTATTTCTTATCATGTGCTCTTCCTGGATATAAAAATCAAGAATAGTGAACACATTTGTCTAGAGCTCCACACAGCATATGATTTATATTTATTGCATAAATATTAAACTACATATAACACATTTCCTTTATTTTGTACAACTACTAAATACACATGATTTATTTTATATATTTCTAATATAACTTCATACTATAACTTATATATCTGTCCTATCCTTAATTCTACTTCAAGTGATTATATAATGCAAAGTAATTTGGAGACTCTATGAATTATGTGAAAGTAACATTCAGGAGCAAGGGATAGAGATAATACTGTTTACATACTGCATTTTGGACTAAGGAAGGATTAAATCATCTTTTTTTAGATATAAAACTAAAATTTTTTAAATCTTTTTTATTTTCTTTTGGTGGGGGTGGGGAAGGGTCAGAGGGAGAAGAAGAGAGAGAATCTTAAGCAAGCTCCACATCTAGCATGAGCCCAATACAGGGCTGGATCTCATAACCCTGAGATCATGACCTGAGTCAAAATCAAGACTTGGACACTTAACCGATTTAGCCACTCAGATGCCCCTAGATATAAAACTAAATTTTTAAAAATAAATACCAAGCATAAATTATTTTACGATATAACTGATTATTTTGATTGCATCTTAGTCAAATTGTAATCTGAGGTTCAGAATGCCACTTTGTTTAAGGACATTAAAAGTGATATTTTTTTTAATAAAAAGTGTATGTTTCCATATTCTGTTCTTTGCAAAAGGCTTGAATCTATTCAGAAATATTGATAGAAGTGTAGTCTTCACAGTCTCCTATCAATAGGATTCCTACAGGTATTTCACTTAAATGAAACTTTCTAAAGGTGTGGCACTGTGCTTTAGCCAATACGATAATGTAGCTTCCAGACATTATAATATAGAGAAGACAAGACATGGATTCCACTTATGAAAGAATATAATAAAACTCAACACAAGCTTGGTTCTTCCCAAAAATATCACTGGGGTATACATGTGAAAAATATAAGGCAATTAAAAAGTACCATTTTAAATTAGACACTGATTGGGATGTTTTAATTCACCAATATATTCAGAAAAATCACTGGAATTAAGATTGCTGTCACTGTATGGTATTTTGTAACAATCAGTAAAATATTCTTCAATAAAATTAAAGCCCAAGTACGTAGCTACTATATTAGCAGCTTTACTAGTTGCTCGAGTTGTACATTATTTTTTTAAAAGATTTTATTTATTTATTTGACAGAGAGAGAGATCACAAGTAAGCAGAGAGGCAGGCAGAGAGAAAGAGGAGAAGCAGGCTCCCTGCTGAGCAGAGAGCCCGATGCGGGACTTGATGCCAGGACCCTGAGATCATGACCTGAGCCAAAGGCAGAGGCTTAACCCACTGAGCCACCCAGGCGCCCACGAGTTGTACATTATTTACGTTCCATCTGCTGCATCATTTTAGCCATTTAGCATGGAACAAAGTAAATAAAGTATGCAGACAGAAAATGGTGTGGGAAAAGATTTAGAGATGTCCAAGTTTGCTACTATTTACTGGAAAAGTGTCATACAATTCTCAATCAAAATATGAAAGCACTAATCTCACAAAACAAACTGAGGGTTACTGGGGGGTGGGAGGGTAGGGATAGGGTGGATGGTTTATGGACACTGGGGAGGGTTTGTGCTTTGGTGAATGCTGTGAAAGATGTAAGCCTGATGATTCACAGACCTGTACCCATGGGGCAAAGAATAAAAAATAAAAATAAAAAAATAAAAAATATGAAAGCACTTAAAATTATTTCATAAATAATACCTTATGTGGTAATTAACAAGAATTGACATACCCATCAATGAAAGAAAACTAATTACTGAGGGTCAAACAGCTCTTTGGAAAGTGTGAAGTCTTTTTCCATTTATAAAGCTACTACTATGTGATTCAAGTGCTATTCCAGGGGTCTCATAGTATTTCTAGTTTCTTGCTTGAGAAGTTTATAAACAAACAAAAAATTTTATAAACCAAATAGAATTCTTGGAAATATGATGAGAAATAAAACAGAAAATAAATAAAAAGGAATAGCTACAGGTCTCTGCCTGTAGAAATATTATCTAAACTTTTTTTACCCACATAATATTTAAGATATATCTCAAAAATATGTACTTAGTAACAACATCATCCACTCTTCCTCCTTTCCATCCCCAAAGTTATTCTATGCTGATTCTGGCCTCCAAAGAATCACTCGTAAGCAAAATAATAGACCCTACATATCCCTCCCAAGCAAGAAGATACTGCAGAGCTTTAACTTTTGTAGTTTGTATTTGTCTAAAGTCAGTTCCTCTAGATGCAAAACCTGAGATGGGGATTGTTGTGCAAGCAGTTAACTGAAGAAATGCTCTCAGGTGAAACCTAAAAGGAAGGTGGGATGCAGGATAGGGTGAGGAAGAAACTGGGCAAAGACGTGGGAAGTGTGATGGCACAGTGCTCAGGGGAATGAGTGGTACCACAGAGTTGTCTCACCTTGAAGAGGGAAACAGCCTTGTGTGCCCTGGTATCAGGGGTTAGATGTAGGACACTCCCAGGGAGGTGAGGAGGGCCTAACCTTCCAAGCATTTCACAGTAAGGAGGCTTCCAGCTGATGGTAATTTTCAAGAGACGTGTCAGATGTGAGCCATCAGCAACACCTGTAGGATGAGAACACCAATTTGATAAAGGAAATCTGGGTAGGTCCCCAAAAGTGTCCATTACACTATCATGAAAACAATAGTTTTTTTTTTTTCATCTTTCAAACTGAAAGCCCTTTAGTACTAGAGATTCCAATATGCTTGCATCTATGAGAAGTACTGCCTGGGAGGTGCATGCTTTCAACCATGCTATGTAACTGAGATTGCCAAAGCACCTGGTATTTCAGTATGGATCCAGAAATTGACTATGTCAGACTTTTTGCAGTGAGACCCATTTAAATCTTCTTTTGAATCCTTGTCATTTTTCTGATTAATTATTTCTTAAAAAAAAGATACTGCTATATTCTACAAATATAGTCCTAGTTTCCCTAAGAAATTAGTAATCATTAATTGAAACAAATCTGTGTTCTTTGGTAACTAAAGAAAGGGTTTGCAAAACTAGATCAGAAGGAGCAGGAAAGTTTAGAGTCAATACTCTTAGACAGAAAAAGGAAAAAAAAAAAAAGCCAGGTAACAAGAGATAAGATCATAGGAATCTAAGACAAGTAAAAAAGAAAACCAAATAACGACAAAACACTTTTATCGTATCATTTTTCTCTTTTGGGTGTGGGAAGAAATCATGTAAACTCAAAGAGCTGATTCTTAAGTTCTGCAAATTCTGACTTAAATTCTCCCTAAGATCCTCCTAATAAATCAGGAGAAAGCCACAGAGAGGTGAAACTAGATTTCCAGGAGAAACTAAGACAAGTTAACCTGAAAGTCTTAGAACTATGCCAGAAACGTAAGCTAGTAGATAATAATTTATAGTGTGTCATTTTTTAAAAATAAAAAATTAACTAAAATATATATATACTTAAAATATATTTTTATTTAAATAATTATTTATTTATTATTTATTATTACTTAAAATATTATTTAAAAGCTTTTTTTTTTATTTACTTACTTGACAGAGGGAGAGAGATCACAGGAGGCAGAGAGGCAGGCAGAGGGCGGGGAAGCAGGCTCCCCGCTGAGCAGGGAGCCCAATGCGGGCCTCGATCCCAGGACCCTGAGATCATGACCTGAGCCGAAAGCAGAGGCTTTAACCCACTGAGCCACCCAGGCGCCCTAAAATATTATTTAAATAAATCCAGAGTTAGATTAAACAGTGAGTAGATAATAACAATTAAGGATTATGATATGAGGCACAAAATTGCAAATATGCATTTGTTTAATTGCCCGTCACCTTACAATATAATTAATATAGCTATACATGGTCTTAGTGACTAATTCTACTGTCTTAAGTATAATGGAGTAGAAAACTACCTCTTATAATTGAAACCTAGTTGATCAAACCCCATCACCATATACAAATGACATTCCCATAACAAGGTACTGTCACTTAACCCCCAAGGATATTTGTCAATAGGAAATAGGAAGCAACCTCTTTTAGTGTTGGACTAAAGAAGAATTATATCTTACTTTTGTTTGTCTCTTTGTTCACTGAATTATACTGAAGTCTCTGAATGAGAAAAATCATATGTTCACTCTGTTTTCTCTTTGACAAAAAAAAAAAAAGTTTCTACCTTGACTCTGAATAATGAATTTAGTGGGATACCTGGACTTGGGAAGATCGATTTATTCCTTTACTGCAAGAAAAACCCCACAGTATGTTTGGCTTTGTATGACACACCAGCTGCGGCGACTCCAGTCTTCTGAAGGACTCCATCTCTGAACTATAAAATGTTAGTGGTCAAAGAGACGGAGAATCAAGAGCCACTTTTCCTTAGGTGCCTTCTGCCTGAGTGTGAATGGCTTCCCTTTCATTCATCAGCCACGTGGCAGTCTCAATGCATTTACTCGGGGTAACATTAGTCATCATCCTGTAAAACTGTAACACATTCTTTGTCCCAAATGTCTACAACCGCAAAGTCCTTTTTCCTTAGCTTACACTTGTTAAAAAGTTACACAGATAATAAATAAAAACATTGCTGCTTTAAAATTTCAAATAACAGAGGAATATAGAAATTCAAGAGTGAAGAAAAACAAAAAACAAAAGCCTCCTTTGTCATTCCCCGCTATACGGCCAATGCATAGCCTTGGCCTAAGAGCTACTTCATCCGTCAGTGTATTAGGAATTCTCAACTGTGTGCCTTCTGGGAGTTTATCACTGGCCCTTTGGACCTCTGAATTCATTGAATTATTCTTTAAAATACTGAGCAATACTTCTAGCATGGTCTAACTATACAATGATGTGTTAGCCATTAAATAAAACCAAAACTTAAGTCTAAAGGAATCATAGTTTGAATCTAGCTTCCCACAAAATAATTTTTCACTTCAAAAACCTTATTTTAGCATAAGTGACAAAAGTTTTCACTGAATCCTTCACTTTGCAGTTCATTATTTTGAAATGGAGTCAAAAATTATACCATTGAAGAGGCTTTGAGGAAGCCTGCAGTGATGATGATCAGGAAACTGATTACCAATACTATTTTGGGAATTGCTACAAAGAAGAATCCATAATCACCTATAGTCCCCTAGTCCTGTTTCTAATAGTTTCTACTATTTTATGCTATATATGAAGCTGAAAAGAAAACCCGTGAGGGGCTCTAACAGAATCAATAAACTGTTCCAGCTCAGCAATCCAAAAATTCACTACCACTTGAGGTGGCATATTAAATATAGGCTTTAAAGAATTCATGAAATAAAAGAAATGGAATTTTTAAAATTTTTTCCAAAGAGGCAAAAATCTGAAAAGACAATATGTGAAGGAGTGTGATCATTTACCTTTAAGAGAAAATATGAAAATCAAATGAAAGAAAACTTTTTTCAGCTCAAGAATTTCATTAAGAAATGAACAGGAAGGGCGCCTGGGTGGCTCAGTGGGTTAAAGCCGCTGCCTTCGGCTCAGGTCATGATCCCAGGGTCCTGGGATCGAGGCCCACATCGGGCTCTCTGCTCAGCAGGGAGCCTGCTTCCTCCTCTCTCCTCTCTCTCTGTCTGCCTCTCTGCCTACTTGTAATCTCTCTCTCTGTGTCAAATGAATAAATAAAATCTTTAAAAAAAAAAAAAAAGAAATGAACAGGAAGCAAAGGTACTTTCAATCACAATGGACACCCATCCCAGAGATGTTTCATTGTTTGTTAATAATTGGAATACTGGAGCAATGTATACAAGGAAAGTTGTAATTATAAAGTAACCAAAGCCAAACGGAATTTTAACCCTTACATTCAAATTTCCCCCCAAAAAGAATAATGCATTATGATCAGCATGAAACTATAAAAAATATTCTAGTATTCAATTTGTCATTTCTTACAGAAATTTCAAATAAAGGGGAATAAATAGCTTACTTTCTGGACACTTTTAGCAAGTCAGAAGAGCAGTATCTTGAAAACTATGTATACTTACATTATTTGGCTACTAAATATATATATGCATATATATATAGTGTGTATATGTATTTATTATCTACATTGGTGTTTAGTATATGTATATTTTTCAAATTT
The DNA here is from genome assembly GCA_002007465.1 of Ailurus styani. Classification (NCBI taxonomy): domain Eukaryota; kingdom Metazoa; phylum Chordata; class Mammalia; order Carnivora; family Ailuridae; genus Ailurus; species Ailurus styani. Next base: position 543,233 of record LNAC01000512.1, on the reverse strand, counting down.
GGCTACTAAATAAACCTTTAAAATGACCTAAAAGAAGGATGCAAGCCTAAAGGGCAAACAATGAATAGTTAATCCATTAAGATCATCTCCATTATATTGCCATTAAAGTATTTGCTATTGTATTAGTCCATTTTTATGGGTTTTACCAGTCTCCTTGTTGCTCCAGTTAATTATTAATAAATTTTTTACAAATGTAGTCAGGTGATTTCTTTTTTAATGTTTATGTTATTTAAAAATGTGTGAAAGAGAGTTTAATAAATAAATATATATACTATATGTTTATTCCTTTAAACATCTGTGCATACTATTTTTGAGAAATTTTAGAGGACTTTGGTCAGTTGTAGCATATTTATATCTCTGTCTTTTGAGGGTCAAATTTCCTAGGCTTCTAAACAATTATTTCTGTTCATCACTTACGGAGTTTACATTTCATTGTTTTGTTGACTAAAGTTCATTAATACACGGAAGCATCATATTCACTGCCAATGCCCCTTTTTCTTCCTCTCTCTCTCCCCACTCTCCTTTAGTTTCTAATGGCCATGGATAAATCTCTTCTTTTGCTACATATAGATTCCTCAGTTGTTAAGGTAGCAAATTGTTCAAAGCCTAAGATTTGACACTCGGCAATTAATCTTAAAATATTTTGTGATCACATTTCTGATTCATAGAGAGGAGAACTACTGATAATACCTTTATATCCTTGATGTGTCAAGTCTACTAATCAGGGCTTAAGTAAATGCAGTCTACTGTGTATGTGCAATTATACTTCCATGAGCCACAGCATAACTTCATATTAACCTTGTCCAACCCATGAAAAAACAAATTATTTGCACATTTTGGGCAAAAAATAAAAACCCCAAACAAACAAAAAAACCTTTAAAATCTATTCAATCAATAGCTGTGTTTGTTCTTTATGAGTCAGTTTTTCCTCAGAAGCACTTTTTGAACTTTCATAATTATATGAAAGCATAAAATACTATATTCTATAGTATTTAACCAATGTGTTCTGAATTGTAATGATAACAGTGTACAATTTTTATTTGAGATATGGACTTCCTAGAAACCAATTTCTTAGCATCAGCTAGAGCCAGGATTTTTCAATATTTTAAAGAAAAGCGTATTTCATAAATTGAAGTTGCAGTTCCCTTAAGACAAGTTCTATTTTGGGGTCTGCATTTACAATAGCTGAGACTGTCACAGTCATTCACCCTCATCATTAAAAAGCCATATAAAGTTCCTTTCTCCTCTAAAAGTTAGAATGTTAAATGTTGGCCTTGTAGACTAACTTTCTGAGTCCATTAACGTTTATGACCAGAGGTGTATAGACTGGGTAACCAGTAAGACAAGATCAGATCTTAACGCTATGAAAGACCTCCCATACTCACTACTTTTTGAAATTACTTGTGAAAAGTAAAACTTTTTAAAAACCTATTCTGGATACTCTTAGGAAAAGTAAAACCATTTGGGACTTGCATGCAAACTGGTTTTTTAAAAAATGGGAAAGAAAAATGAAATAGCAACAGGTCATGCCTCTTAGTAACACCTGGCCAGCCCTCTCTAGATTACCTCTGGTGCAAACTTGTGCGGGTCCCCTTTGATGCATGAGTCCAGGATGTCTGTGTCTGACTCAAGCATACCCAGGTCTTGGTGTCTGAGGAAAGCAAACATATATTCTTTGGAAAGGGCTGCAGCGCATATTTTGTCTCTCTGTCGTGGGATGCTCTCTAGAGGTGGTGCTAGGGGAAAACCATTGTGCTGATCATGAGATGTCAGACATTAGAAAAACATACTCAGGGATGCCATAAGCCAGTAGCTAGATTCTAGCAGCTGTTACCATAAAGAGCAAATGCTCCTGACTTGGAGCTACCAAAGGAAGTGGCTCCTGAAAGTTATTAAGAACCATCAGAAAGCCCACTAGTTGGGACCCATGTCCTCTGCTGAGAGTGAACAATAATTAGAACCATTATCACTGAGAGCCACCACTAGAAAACCACAGAGGAGATAATAGAGACTTCCCAGCCCACTTCCCATCCTCTTCCCTAAATAGGAGATGCAAATCCTCTTATCTGCTGGGCATTCAAGGGGAAGATAACAATCTACTCCAGATTGAGGATAAAGAAGAATTTCTGGACAATAAATACGGAACAACTAAAGACTCAGAAACTCTCAGTATGGGTTTTACTGGATATAAAGATCTTGGATTGTAGCTCAACCTTCAGACTTTCAATAATTATAACATTTATTGATGTTACACTGAATGCCATCCACCATTCTAAGTATTTTTGTATGTATTTACTCAAACTAATAACTATGAGGTATTTGCCATTACTATACCCATTTTACTGATGAGGGAAAGTTAAGTACACAAAAGTTAATTAACTTGCCCAATTTTTGAATGGTGAACATAGGTTAATTCTAGAGTTATGTTCTTATATCTTACACATGCAGAAAAAAATGTCCCTCCAAAGATAGCCACCCCCTAATGCCTAGAACCATGTTACATTACATGGCAAAAGGGACTCTGCAGGTGAGTTTAAATTATGGACCTTGAGATGAGGAGATTATCCTGGATCCAGGTGGGCCCAATCTTATCATATAGGTCCTTAGAAACAGAGAATCCTTCTTGGCTATGGTCAGAAGAAGATGTGAATATAGGAAAATGGTCAGAGAGATATACAATTGCTGGCTGTGAAGATAGAAAGGGAGGACTATGTGCCAAGGAATGTGGACATTTACTAGAAGCTGAAAAAAAAAAGGAAACAGATTCTCCCCTAGACATTTCAGAAAATAATGCAACCCTGCCAACACCTTTGTTTTAGCCCAGTAAGACTGGTTTTGGACTTCTAACCTACAGAACCATTAGATAATAAATTTGTGATGTTTTAAGCCACTAAATTTGTGATAATTTGACAGCAGCAGCAAAAATACTAATATATACTACCTTGTTGAAGAGGAGTTACTGTGGCATTTTCCTTCTTTGGGAAAAATGGTTTTGCTATAAGCTTAGGTGTATATGCTGTTTCTCTTGTTTTGAATGTATTACGTGGTAGTTTGTCCCACATTTAACACTCAACTAAATATTACAAGAAACCGAGCAAACTTTAAGCCTTGCAGCAGAGTTATACAATTGACCAGATGCCATAATGCGGATCTTTGATACATACATGACGGTTTTTTACCAAACAGTGGGAAGTTACTGTTCTAATGTTCAGAATACAAATAGCCTGATTCCTCACCAAATTCTATCATCAGGGCCAAAGTATTCTTTGAAGTCTCAGAATAAAATGAATTTGTTGAAGGGAGACTGACACATTACTACAATGAGCTTTTCCAAAATTGTACCAAAGTCATGAATATTCATCATAACGTTAAGATACAACAAAATGAGTTGAGTAATTTTTCTCATACAGCTATATTTATACACATAAATACAGTGAAAAATCAGGGCACTGGCCATTACAAGCAGTCTTTTGGGAAACATTCCACCTCTACAAATTATGAAAGCCACAGACCCTTATCAAATATAACACTCATTGCTATCTGCTTCCACTAAAGTGGCAGTATGTTGTCTGCTAAGATATATCTATATATGTGTATATATGCAGAAAAAAATAACTATACCAGGGGACAGTAGCAGTTTCTTAGTTGATGAAATGATCAAAAAGAAATATTAAAGCTTCAGAAAGCAGCAGTAAATGCTTTGGAAGACTCAGGCCACCCTAAGAGTAGCTTCAGATCAAGTCTTCAGGGGGTGCCTGGGTGGCTCCACTGGTTAAGCATCCAACTCTCCTGATTTCGGCTCAGGTCCTGACCTCAGGGTCACGGGATCCAGCCCCTCATCAGGCTCCGCGCTCAGCAGGACGTCTGCTTGAGACTCTCTCTCTCCCTCTCCCCATCCCCATGCTTGCTCCTGCTCTCTCTCTCTCTAGAATAAATAAACCTTTAAAAACAACAGCAACAAAGCAAGGCTTCAGAACAGCAATTGAATCCCACAGAGCTTTGTGGGGGATGAAATTAAACCAGCCACGTACATTACACTCGTGTTCTTTCAGCAGTCAGGTTGTGGAGCATTATCAGTCTCCCCCACCGCCCCCTAGCACTGTAGATACAATGATCGTAATGTAGCTCCTGTGGTCCGGATTCATGCAAACATTATTAAAATGGTTCTCACAGAGTAAGCTGGAGAAAAACAATCAGCATTAACTAGGTAGCCCACCTCCAGCACCCAGAGATGTAGTGGCTTATTTGGGGCAACCGTGGCATTCTGCCTGTTGTACAGAGACCCCAATATCAACATACCAAGCACACACAGTCTCCTGGACGGATGGCATGAGTGTTACGTGCCCGTGTGTAAAGGGCCATGGGGATTATATTTGTTTTCACAACCAGTAGCATTCCCTGGTCTGGTGGATTCACCATCACGCTTTATGTTACTGTCCTTTTCAAACAACCCATTTTCTTATTCCTTTTGAACTGACCATTTGGGCAACTGAAAAGACAAAAGTAACTAGCTGAATATCATCTGAATAGTGACACTGTTAACCTAAAAATTTTTTAAAGTTTTTATTATCATTTTCTTAAGGCTAAAAGTAGCACATAATCATTGCAGAAAAATTAGAAAAGACATAAAGCAAAAAGGAAAAAAACATAAGTATGTGTACCTATATGTGTGTATATATACATATGAAGTCTCATTATCCCACACAGCCACTGCTAATGTTTAGGAATAGATCCTTCCAGATATTTTCCCACACAAATATGCATATTAACATATTTCACCAAAAATAGTATCATAGCATAGTAATAGCCTCATAGAGTATAATGTTTTATAACTTGCTTGTTTCACTAAGGACTAATATACTTTTGTCGCTGCTTTCTAGGACTTCATTTTTAAATGATCACATATACTATTGTGTGAATTTACTGTAACTTGGTTAATCAGTTCTCTGTTAAAGACTTTCAGGTGTGGTTTGTAACTTTTATTATTACAAATAATACTGTGATGAACATATTAGTAAATGAATGTGGCAACTTGTCTAGTTATGTCAAGATAAGTTCTAGAAGTTGAATTGCTGGTTAAAAGTTACACAGTTTTCTAAGGATTTTGATGGTTGTCTATAGTTTCATCTTTATTTTTTTATAGTTTCATCTTTAAATGGGAAGGAAAACATTAAAATCAGAAAGATAAAAATCATTGAACAGCTTTAAATTAATAACTTTCATAAAGATCTGAAATGCTAAATTAAAACACCTAGAAGTATTTCAACTTGGGCCTTCTTGTTAAACCATTCACATACACATATATAAAGTTAATGGGTTTGAGAGTCACTAAGTTTGCAAATCAACAAGTAAGATGATTTCCTAAGTAACAGGCAATGACATTACAATATTATCTTCTATTCTATTAATACTTTCTAGGAACTAAAAAAAAATAATGTCAACTGTATTGAGATATCATCTTTATTATTTAATATGTATTGTTGTGTAAATCATTTATATTTTTAGTATTTTATAACTGTTGGCTTCTTGACTTTGCTTCTACTATATTATGAGTTCACTGAAGCCAAAAATTATATTCTGTATATCTCTATAACACTAGTAATCAAGGCCTGCATATGATAGGCATTCAATAAATCCTAGCTTTATATACACGGTCAACAAAATTAATTTGACTTTTTTATAAACAATCAGTTTTAGGATTCTGTAACTTTATGTTTAAATTGCATATTGGAATTTTCTTATGTTTCATTTGTTCATATGCATTTTATATTAAAATTTCCAGTAATATACAAAGTAAAACTGATTAAAATATGTAATCCTGACAAGGTTTTTAAAGTGTAACTGAATTTACAAACTGTCAAATAGGAGACATTTTCAATGAAGAATAACTTAGGATGATTTCTGAATTATATAAAAGATGGTTTAATACCGTATTTCAAATTATTTAAGAAAGAAATTAAGACTATGCCGTGAGATTAATTTATAAATCAAATGTGCACTTTAAAAACACGATCGGCTTTTGTTATGCAAGTAAAGATGTTACCGTCTTAAACTTGACTTGAAGCATGGTGCCTTGCTTAAAATACTATAATAATCTTTGAAGCTTGCATGTGGAAACTGTTTTTAGTCTGTTTTCATTCTTTTCTATGTGAATGAAAAATTTTTTAACTAGGCCTAGTTCTTGATAATACAATCCTAACCTCTGTTACTTCTGACTTATAGGGTATCTTTGTTACTAGGGTTCAGCCTGATGGACCAGCATCCAACCTGCTGCAGCCTGGTGATAAGATCCTTCAGGTAAGAGAGATAAGAAGCACTGCTTTCAAATGCCACACTAAAACAAATACGTAACCTTGTTATTAAGTGACTTGAATTAAATGATTGGGAATGAGTCCTTTACACATTTCTTATTTGCCTTTATCTTGCGGGGTTGAGAGGCAAGTCAGAAACAAAGTCAGTCTGATATAATCCTATATATTCCAATATTTGGCACATGGTAGATGTTCTGTGTATTTTTGTTTATATAAATAGTGTTTTTTGGTAATATAAGAAGAACTGAAACATACAAAAATTGATGCAGAGCAATCAAGTATAAGTAAGAGGAATGGAGTACTGAAACAGGTTATCTGTGTGACTTTAGATGAGGAAGAAGGGACTGGTCCATATTTAATTTCTCAACAGTAAGCTTATTACTATTTGAATACTGTGAAATGCATGGTTGTATCCCTCTACTCCCCCTTCTCAGATATTTGAACAGAAGTTTACCGAATATAAGGCAACTTATTAAAATGTACTGTCTGATGGAAAGGACTTTCTCTCTAACTTAAAGCTCTGTGTAACAGAAAAGGGTCACTCTAGTAAACAGTTAAGTAAATGCTTGGTATAACCACTTTGATTTCTTTATTCTGTCTGAATTCACTTCTGCTTAGTCATTTCCTACATCCCAGAGAAAAGCCCTTAAGTATCATCAGTTTATTTAAGATTCGGTATTTTGACTTATGACTCCGAAATTCCTCACTATATTACTAGGTGGAACTATCTGACATTTTAGATATTTAACTTTTGAAGCAATTATGAAATGGTTCCACATAATATAGAGAAGATATAAGGACACTAAAAAGAAAGGACATGTGGGAAAGGAACCTTCTAGTTAGACTAGTTCTGCGAACAGTTACAGCAATTCAAGGACCCCACACAACTCAACTCTGAGGAGATCTATCTTTTATTTACTGAACATTTTCAAAAAGTTCTAGAGAAGTAGAAACCCTATATACTCATTTATACTTATATTTATATATATTATATATATAACCTTTTTTTAAAGATAGATTTATTTATTTATTTATTTATTTATTTATTTATTTATTTGACAGAGGGAGAGAGAGAGAGAGAGAGATCACAAGTAGGGAGAGAGGTAGGCAGAGAGAGAGGAGGAAGCAGGCTCTCCACTGAGCAGGGAACCCAATGTGGGGCTCAATCCCAGGACCCTGAGATCATGACCTGAGCCGAAGGCAGAGGTTTAACTCATTGAGCCACCCAGGTGCCCTATATAACCTTAATATTTTATTCTCAGAAATATTTTGAACGAACTAGCAATATCATGAAAACTCAAATTTTCAAAAATAATAATTCTCTGAAGACTATGCGTTGCTTGAACCTTGGCAATGTCATAACAGAAATAGCAACCAGCAGATTTGAGTACATTCCATGCAGGCAGAAGACCAAGCCAGCAGCAGTTGATCTTTAGAGTTAAAATCTTGAAACATAAAAGACATATAAAATACCCTAAATTTATTTTTACCATTTGGTTATGGAAGTTCTACATTTTTTATTTCCTAACTAGCCCTTTGATCTTAAGCATTTTATATCATATCTATGGGACTCATGATTATTATGTGTAAAATGAACTGTGGTTTACATTACATCTGAAGTCCCCTCAGCTTAAAAATTCAACTGTTCAATAATTTTATAAATTTCCATGAAAAATGGTCAAGAATAAACTCACAATATAATTCCCTAACACTTGGTAAATGCTGTTGTTTAGCAAAGGAAATGGCTCGTCTTTTCCTCTACTGAATTTCAAATAAATTATTTTGAATATCTGCATCTGAAAAAAAAAAGGAGCCAGTTAATCTCAGATCTGATCTATTTGAATGCCATGCCGGTTAGAGAAGCCTTCCATAACTTGAGACAGGGTTGGGAGCAGCCTTCATCCATGACAGAGGTAGCAAAAGAAAGATTTTTCTCTCTGGATTCAGAATAAATAAATAAATAAATAAATAAATAAATAAATAAATAAATAAAATATACACACACACACATATATATGTGTGTGTGTATATATATATATATATGAATGTGAAATGTATATTTTATGTGTTAAAATGTTATATATCCATATATCTACAGACAAATGATAGATAGATGATAGATAGATAGATAGATAGATAGATAGATAGATAGATAATCAGTATAGATGACTATAGATATCCTGCAGAAGGGAAATGAGAATTCAGTTGGTGTCTAGTTGCAGGGTTAGAATACTCCTTCCTGACTGTGGAGTTCTAGAAGAATTATAAGGGGGAACATGAGGGTTGAGTATTTCTAGTCCCTAAGAGGTATATAGCAACAGCAAAGTGCACTGAGGAATCAATTCCTAATGCAAGAATTAGGAAGGAATTGTAAACCCAAGCTATTAAAAACCACAGATCTGCAGGAGAGCTGCACCTGGTTGGCTCTTCACTGCACAAATGACTAGGAAAGATGTAACATTTTATTTTTGCTCTAGAACTCATTTGTATCTAGTACAATAAAATCAAAGTCCATTTTCACCAAAAGAAAAATGCACATAGATGGTAATCAAATAAATTACTATATTTACAGTTTCACTCATACTAGTTAAAAAGCACAACTGGCCAATTATACTTTCTGAAAGAGATAAGAATGGTTAATTCTAAACTGAAATCATTGCCAACATCAGATGCAAAGAGGGCAACTTATATTTTCGTGTATAAAGCTATTGGCTCTTTGTTTAAAGAACACTGGAAAAAATGAGTTACCTCTCATTTAGAAGATCCTTAAAATATGTTATCACTGGAGCAAATTTGTTTACAAGCTTTGATGAGAATGTAACAGCCTAGAAAATCAAGGTAAAAGGAACAAAGAAATAAACAACAACAAAAACCAAAACCAAAACAAAACAAAACAAAAAAACCACAATGAATGAGCCTCCTAAGTGATGGCAGGTATTGGTTTTGATCTAACCCAATAGCAAATAGCAAAAGAGACACTAAATCCCAAAAAAAGATATACGTTTCCCAAATCTTCCCCAAGCCCCAAATTTATTATAGAAGAGCTTTCTCTTTCTTTGTCTATAATTCTTTTTACCCACTATCTCTTCCTACTCTGTTATGGGATCATGAACATGTTATTGGAATTACATAAAGAGGTGTGCATTAAGAGATAATCTTAATTAAAACATATGCACATGATGTTTCTATCATTTTACTGTTCATTTTCCCAGAATAAATACACTATAATTCATGAACATATTCATATGATGTACTGTGTTTAGTGAGTCATGTTGCTTTAAGATCCTTGGGAGAAGGAGCTAGGCACCATGTTGGGAGAACCGATCCCTCCCAGTCCCACCCTCCTCCACAAAGTCAAGCCATACTGGGGTGAGAGAGAACAGGTGTAAGCACACGCATCATAAAAAATGTTATTAGATTGAACCACGTGAGTTTGCCAATATTTGACCATTTTTGAAGTGGTAACTTCTTTGGTGTAACATCATAGTTTCTTTTTTCTAATGTTCTTTCCAGTTAAAAAATTCAATCTAATTTATTATGCATTTTAAATTCAAAATATATTAAAATATAGAAAATCTATTAATTATAGTTACTCTGTTGAAAAGATGAATAGACTGGAAAAAAAGAATACATCGTACTTGATAGTTCACGTGGTTCACAGTTATAGCCTAATACTCATTTGTAAGTATATTATACAGGATAGTACATATTATATTTGTAAGTATAATATTCTATTATATCACTGTACTCAAACCCTATCCTCTTCATTTACCTGCCCGCCCCGTTCCCCATACAGGAACCTAAGTTTGGCAGGAGGAGGGAAAATAAATGATTTATAGATACTTTTTCATAACATCCAGATTTTACCAGTTATCAAAACAGAGTTTTCTCATATAAGGTATACTAATATGATACCTAATTGAAGATCATTTCAGAGTCTCTTCTACTGTACCATAATTTTAAGTGTTTTCCAAAATATATTCCTGGTCAATGACTATACCTCTAAGATACCAAAACAGAATAATCAAAAGATACGATCGTTCAAACAAATCACATATTTCCCCTTTTTTCCTAGTCTTAAGAAACCCTAGTTCTACATTCCTATAGACAAATCAAGGACCCACTCTGAATGAATAAGTCTCTGAAATTTTAGTCAGCTGTTGGTAGGTTGTTTGGCTCAGAATGCCTTATCCAGAGAGTTTACTTCTGATGGAGCAGGAGTTACTCCAGGCTTCACAGAGAGGAGAAAGGAGGGTGAGTAGAAGGAGGACTAGCTGTGGGTTAGCCTGTTCAGGAGCAGAGGTGAGAGACTCATGCCAGAATGAGTGAGTGTGGAGTTCACAGAGAGAATACTGGAGAGGGAGACTGCAGGCATAAAAAAAAAGAAAATCCTAAGATTTTAAGGTTTTGCCCTGAGTTGGAGAACTGAAACCTGCAGGGGGCTTGGAGTGGGAATGCAGTTGGGGAGGAGGTACTAAGACACAGCTTTCAAGGCTGAGAATGTGAGAAGAAAATTTAGACTTCCCGAAAGTCTAAATGAAACATCTGCGGAAGCCCAAATCTACTGTATACAGAGATACAGTGCTGTATCTGTATTTGGCTACCGGATCAAGCCTTCCTTGTCTGAATGGATCAAGCCTTCCTTGTCTGAATGGAAGTTTTACGCTTCTTTGAATGACCAGTAGGTGTGGTTAGCTGCTAATAGTATTATCTTACTTAACTAAAGTTTATTTCTTCAACAATCTTAAAGCAAAGTGCTTCTGAGAAGCCATAATTAATGTCACAAAGCCCACACACTAAATTTCATGCCTTTTACTCATAAGAAAGATTTTATTTCATAATTGCAATCTCTTACCTAGCTTTCCAGACCACCAAGGGAAAAGCCTCTGGATCCAGGCACATTGCCAGAAGCAAGAAGTCATAACTGATAGTTCCATTGTCCTAGAAGAGAGAAACTTCCTTTAAAAGACAGAATCAGGGTAGGGATAGGGTGGTTGGGTGATGGACATTGGGGAGAGTCTGTGCTATGGTGAGTGCTGTGAATCGTGTAAGCCTGATGATTCACAGACCTGTACCACTGGGGCAAATAATACATTATATGTAATAATAATAAAAACAAACAAACAAACCCCATAAAAGATAGAATCAAAATTCAAAGAGTACAGCAGAGTCATTCAGTATAGACTATAAAATGTTTCCCAATGGCATCCCTTACAATATCTTTTTTGAATTAAGTTCCTTAGTCAACGAAGTTTCAGAGCCATCTCAGATTCTATCCCTTGTTTCAGGATTTCACAATATATAAAGCATTTCAGAACCTGAGAAATCTTACAGACTTATATGTCCCAATGTATTTAACCATATAGCCCTCTTTACTAACAACATTAATTAACTACCTCCACAGAATACACTTTGGGAAATGCTTCTTATAGAAGCATCTAACTGGGCCCACAGCTTTATCCCACAGTGTTCATGTTCATAATTACCATCATGAGTCATTTGGAATGGGTTAGAGTATATTCATGTCTCTGAATTTTTTAAAATTTCTCCCAAAAAAGCTACAAAAAGTCGAGTGAGAAATTTTTGGTATGGTTAAAATGAAGTAAGGGACTCAAAAAAATGAACTTAAGCTATTTGGAAATTTCATTAGAACATTTCCCAACAAGGTCAAATGAGTTAATCCTTTTCTTTAGTTGATCTTACTTGGTGGTTGAAAATCAAAAACATCAGAGAGGTTGGCGGAAATGTTGGGGGAAGGGGCCAGTAATCACATAATTCTTAATGTTCGGAGAAATTACTGCTTTTAATGATACAGTACATTTGAAGAATAAGATTTTTAATACAATTTGATTAGAAGAAAACAAAAAATAATTTTTAAAAATGTGTATGGTTTTCTATGCCAGAGTTCCACTGCATATCTTATTCAATTTATGAAATCCAGTACAGTGAACTAATAAAAGATTGAGTAAATACATATTGCAAATCAAAACAGTAATATTATACAGAATAAGTAAAACAGGAAAACTGGTAAAAACAAGTTAAGGTCATTAGACTGGCTCTAACTTCTGTAATTTGGCTGAAATAAAAATAACAATTAAGCACATATATTGTCATTTATATCAGGCAACAACCCTGCAAGGTACCTACTGTTGACAGAGGCTAAATGACTTCTTTGAGTTTCTTCCATTATACAGTACTGATTCTACTGGAACAAATTTTATTGACAGCACCATATTCATCAGATTTTCTATTTATATATTTGGAAAACATGTATTAAATGCCCACTGTGTTGGAATAACTGTGCCAAGCAATGTGAATAATGTAATAAAGAATGTAACTAAGTCCCTGGCTTTACCTAACCTAGCCCAGGAAGTAGACATGCCCAAAATTATCTGAGGAGAAAATGAAAGAAGAAAATAGGAAAGAAGATAACATTCAACATTTAATAAAATCAACTTCCAGTCTGTCTTCTTTTAAGAGCAAGTGCTCTACCTAGCAAGGACCAACATGGCTATACAAGCCCCCTAAAAATGAGAGATGGATTTTGCAGTTCTGTTCATTTTGCAGTTCCTATTTCTTTAAAAAGAAATAAAGTATAGATTGTCAGGGAATTGCTTTGCAAACCAAGGTAGGGAATTCATTTGTTAAAGATATTCATTCAACATACTTAATAAGAAGAAAATAGGCATTCTAAAATCAGAGCAGATAAATAAGTAAATGTCTTCAGAATTACTACTTATTACTAGTTCCATGTACAAATTTCTAAACACATAATTGACAAAGTCTGTAGTTGAGTCTATTCTAGCTTGCCATGTCTTCTTTGAGCTAGAATTCATGAAACAATCAAACTGCAATGTGTGTGCACTTAAGATAGAAGAAAAATTCTTATCTATGTTTAATTCTATGAAGATTTTTTTAATACTGCAGTAAAATCCATTAAGACTTCAAACTTTCTCACATTTAAGAAGCACAATATAAATTTTTCATGGGAACTCTCCAAGAATTTAAGGTCTGTAGTTCAGATTTTTGATAGAAAGGAAAATTTTTCAAATGACTTGGCTTAAAGTCAATGTAGTATTGATTATGCAGTGTTTTCAGCTCCAAATATATGCCAGTATTTAATGAGAGCACTCTATCAGATTAAAACTCTGAAATGAGAATGAATTCCAGGTAGCTAATGTGAAACATAATTATGATTATATAAGATTCCCACCCTTCCTCACAACGTCTGGCTGTCAGGATCAAACACCAAGAAGGCTTGCCCTTGTAGCGCTATGGTTGCTCTACGTAGCTCCATGTAGCTCTATGGTTGCTGTATTTTTTAGTTTTCCCTCATTCCAAGAGCTATAGGCTTTCAAAGATGTTAATGTACTAATGTATATCTAATATGTACAAAATACATGTGTCCTACCCCTTTAAATGTTTGTCCCTGAGGGTGAGTTTCAACCAACCAAGAATCACACCCCTAGTCCCTAATCCCATTTCTTTTTCGGATTTAAAGGAGTCATGTTGTCCCTTCTTATTGGATAATACCACCAACCTTGTGGCCAAGCCATCTTAGCAATTAGTTTTTAAAGTTAAAACTTTGAATAATAAGGATACAACAAAATTCCTGGGAGAATTACAAGTGCCATTAATCAACATTGCGTAGTAGTGACCTTTACTTCCTCAGCTCTTTTTCTATTCACACGCATAAGACAGCCACAAAACATTACTAGGTGAAATATTACAATTCTTCTCATATTCATTTTAATTGGAAAAGCCCTATACAAACATAGGAACGTAATTTTCTGATTTCCTGTCTGAACCGTCCACGGTGTAAGCAAGATAGCCAAATTTGTTTTAACAATATAAATTCCCTTTGCTCTTCAGTCCTAACAGTGGAAAGAGGAGGTTCTCTCGGACTGAGATTCTGTCTCCTTTCATTCAAACACCTCTTCCAACCCCTTCTGTCACTGTTTCCCCCTGCAACAGGCCTAACCCAATGTTCCATGTCAAGATGTGGCTCAATTCATATTAAAAATTGAATTCATTTAATAAACCTAAAACATTCATTAACAACCCTCACAACATCCAATGAAATGAATTGTGCCAAGTTACTGAGTTGACTACTGTAACACAAATTCCCACCTAGTCACTAGCTGTGTGAGCCTGAATTCTTCATGTACTGTCTCTGATCCTCATATTTTCATCTTTAAAAAAAATAGGGTTAACTAAACAAGAAAAAGATCATCCCTTCCTCTGATATTTTGTCCTTCTATTCTTGTGACTTAATGAAAATTCAAGAGAGTAATAGTGAAGTAATATTAATAGTAGTGGGTTTATTTCACTGGTTTATAGTGTGCCAGGCCTAAGCCCTGACATACATTAACCCATTTAATCTTTAATAAACTTTCGAGGATAACGTACTTTCTGATCTTTCAGAGTTCTCCCGGTATTTTGAAGACATTCCCAGGAAGTCCCTAGTTGTGCCGTTTTAAATAGGCTTCCTGAGGTTTCCAAAAGCTCTGGTTTTTAGATCCAAAATATTTCTGGGGACTAAAATTACAGGTAAAGTCCTAATGTTTATTTGACTCAGTGATCTAAGTTACCGACCTGCTTATTTCCTTCTGGGAAATCAGCTCTGCACTTGAGTCCCCAACCATATAACTCTCATTTGTCACTTACGAAGCGTGAAAACTAAAAGCTGATGGTTTAAACCAATATTAAAAACTAGTTTATAGGAGAGATCTTTCTAGCCTTGAATCAGAGCCCGGATGGTGTTCGGAACATCTTGAAGCCAGTTTTATTGGAAACAGAGCCAGATACAAGGCCAGACTTCAGCGAGCTTTGTCTTTTCCCTGTTTTTTCCCCTCTCTGCTGCAGCAAGCTAGCGTCATTGGGGCCACTGGAAACGATTTGATTCTCTTGGATTTTCTGCTACTTTGGGGAGCACATTACCTTGCTCCCCTTCCTGAGGACTCTTCCTAGTTATCCTTCTGTCCGGATCTCCCAGGAGCCCCGCTGTCCTGTTCTCTCCCCTCCATGCGCCGGTCCCTTGAGATCCCTGTTCTTCAGTTCGGTCCCTGAGCTCCAGCCAGCTTTCTGCCATCCTCCTGCAGGAAGGATTAGGCTCCCTTAGCTCAGGCAGATTTTCCCAGATGCCCAGGGCAACAGCAAACACTGTCTTTCAGCTTTGCTCTACGTGTCCCAAGCTGCAACCCCATTCAGCTCCCCTGGTTAGAGTTCCCTTCTTTCACAATGCTCCCTTTTAAATTTATCTTCTAATAAATCTCTCAGCATTCCCTACGGAGAATACCAAATGGCAGTAAAACCTAACCTCTGTCTCTAACGCTGCCACCCTGACCTCCTTCCTGAACTCGTCTCTTGTTTCTAAATATATGATCAACATTTCCCTTGCGTACATTGCCATGGCCTCAAACCCCATTGTCTTCCCAACTAAGCTATTCCTTCGTTTCCATTTTCCATTAATGGTATCACAATCTGATTCTTGTTTATTTCTTCTACCCTTGTTCAATTACATGCCAAATTTATAGATTCTACCCTGAAAGTTTTCTCCTTTCTTAATCCATTTCCTCCCAAGTTTCCTGGCACTGTCCTAGTAGATAGCTTGACTTAGTCTTTCCACTTTTGAAAGAGAAAGCTCACATATGGCTACAAAAACTTAATTAAGCCAGAGTTAACACTATAATAAGAATGAGCGGTTCAGCATTTCTGGAGATTCTAATTTAGGACCAAATGTTATTTCTACCAGTATTTTTGGAATGACTTAAGTTAATCCTGATAGGAATCTGAATGAGAATTAAGGTTTTGCAAGCACTGTAAAGAACAAATTATATCAGATGATATAGCAACAATCGTAAGGGGGAAATGCTCATTATTTTATCATAATCAATGAAACGTCAGTTCAGATCAATGGGAGCAACTGTGGTCTTATTATTTCAGTGAAGTATTGAGAGAAATAATAAGAATGAATATTATAGTATCAGATTATTCAGCCCTGGATGTGTGGCCTTAGTCAGGTAGGTTGGCCTCTCTGAGGTGTATCTCTTTCACTTACAAAATAAGAGCATTAGCCTAGATCATGCTTGCTCTCACTCTCTCTTTCTCTCACTCTCTTACTACCTCTTTCTATGTCTCCAGAGAAGTTCTGTTTAAATATTTCACATATTTGGCTATCCCTCTTCAATTTGAAGAAAAGAATCTCCAAACTAACCTCCCCTTTTATTAAGCCCCCCCACATCAGCTTATTTTTATGGTTGTTTCCTATGCTAAAGCCTAGGGTCTAAGTTCACTGATATTTTTATTTTTAAATTCTCATAAAAATGATTACATACCTAGACCATCTTAAAACTCTTTTCCCTACATGGATTGTTGACGAATTTACTTGAAATACCAACTGTTCACATGTCTAGGGCTGGAGGAGACTCCAGGCTTGAGTAAGACAAGGATTGTGGCCCTTCGCTAATCACACTCTTGCCAGGTGTGAGTACGGGCGAAACTCACCAGGTGTGAGTATGGGGGAAACTCTTATTATTCACCTCAGAGAAAACAGCTTCCCTGAAAATTTTCCCTCTTCCCTTTTCTGTCCACTGAGCTACCCTAGTACTTTATTTATCTCTTCTGATGATAATTCAATTCAGCAGTTGTTGAGAGCCTACTGCAGGTAAAGCATTTTCTACATTATTTTTAATTATGTCCATGGCCAATTTCCCCTTCTGGATGGTCACCTCTTTGAGGGAAGCCTTCCTTGTCTCATCTCTTTTTTTACTCCTATCCCCAATGCCAGGCACAATGCCTTGAGCACAGTTAACACATAACAGACATTTTTTATTGAAAAAAATTAAAGAAAAAAAAAGAAGTGAAACGCCCTGTTTTGAAGACCTTTTGATAAAAGTATCATTCAAAATTTACGGCTATGATTAATTTGCTATCTGGGTTCTGTGCCATTTATGCTCTTAAAATTGATATTATTTTTAGACTAGTAGTTCCTGAAACCAGGAACGGTGAGGTCTAATGGTAGACAATATACCATTCATGACCTCCAAATCCTAGAGAATTCCTTTTCCCTGAAACACTAAGATACTGAAATTTCAAACAATTCCCTGAAAATTCTTGGTGGGTTTGAAATTCATTGCAATTCTAGGTTTTGAGTCTTCCAATAGAGAAATCTGAGCACTCACACAGTTATTATTAAGGACATTCAAGAATTCTTTATTAAAGTTAAATTTAGGAGTACCTGGCAGTCTCAGTCAGTAGAGCATGCAACTCTTGCTCTTAGGGTTGTGAGTTCCAGCCCCACGTTGGGCATTGAGCTTACTTAAAATAAGTAAGTAAGTAAATAAATAAATAGATAAATAAAGTTAGATTTAATTCACAATTCAGGTATGTTTTTTGGTCAAATTGAAGACATTAAGGCAGTTAGTATATTCCTGAAAAATACAGTGGAATAAGCGTACATTTTGCCCAAGTTTGCTATTTTCCTGATGTCAGATACAGATTGAGAATAAAAAGAAGAATGCACCATATGCTGTGTTCTCTATCCCACATCATCATCTGACCAGAAATAACATCATATGGAACCCAATTTGCTGGTTTTAACTACAACTGAAGCAAGAAATGTGGGCTGTGGAACAAACCCAAAGTTCTACCCAGCTACTTTTTCTTGCACCAAAACAGCTGATGCCAATTTGATAAGCACTTCCATATATTAAATGTTATTATATATATTAAAGGAGATACATACATATATAGAGGGAGACAGAAAGAGGAGAGAGAGGAGGGAGAGTAGGAGAAAGAAGGAGATTTTTCAATTCAAAACAAATTTATACTTCTAGTAATATGGGCTTTCATGAATTTACATCTGTGTCCTAGTATTTTCCTTGTTAGATGTACTGTGGTTTAAAATGCAATATATTAGGACCTTCTTTTTTTATCATATCATTAGCCAACCAATTTTAACAAACTAGTGATAAAATATAATGTGTCAGATGACTTTCCTCTAAGTTATAAAGACTATATAGTACTGTGATCTGCTGTTTTAAATTTTAAAAAGCCAAAGGCAGTGAAATATCTTGAGCGGTTATTTGAAATATTAATCGTATTTTAAGAAAGCATTAAAAAAGTAAAACAACAAAGGCACTGAGTTCCCAAAATTGGTATCAGTCAACTGAAAACGTCAACCGATTAACCAGCTGTATTACCTGTACTTTGCCACATAGTCAATTTGGTCGACTCTTCCAAATCAACAGAGTCCTAGATGCGAGGCAAACAGTTACATAATTGTTTGTCATTAAATTTCCAAGAATTATTCCTACCAAGTTTCAGTAAGGTTGTGTTTTATTTGGACCTTAATGACAGAGAAGTTTTATGGGTTCCACTTGCTTATGTGTTAATAGTTAAAATCACTCCAATCAAGAGAAGCTGTAATTTAATGCAGGAAAAAAAAAAAAAAGAGCACTCACAACAGAGAAGCATGTGAAATGTCAAATAACAATAACAAACAATTGAATCCCAAAATTTTAACCTTAGACTAATTATGTTTAAAATGGATTTTGAATACATAGACTGATGATTCTTAACTAGAAGATGACAGGCATTTTCACTTTTACTAATCAGTGTGTTTCCTCTGAGGGATGGCTCGCTTAGGTGTATTGGATGCCATTGAGAACCACCAGTACAAATAATGAATATACTTGCATTTAGCAATGGGGGAAGTAAAAATGATCTCTTTAATATAAAAATGTAGGGGATGCCTGGGTGGCTCAGTCAGTTAAGCATCTGTCTTTGGCTTGGGTTATGATCCCAGGGTCCTGGGATGGAGCCCTGCTTTGGGCTCCCTGTTCAGCGGGGAGCTTGCTTCTCCCTCTGTCCCTCCCCTTGCTTGTGCTTTCTCTCTCTCTCACCCTCTCTCTCTCTCCCCCGAATAAATAAATAAAATCTTCTTTTTTAAAGAACATAAAAAATATAAAAATGTATAAACTAAGAACTTTCAGTGAGTCAAAATAAGATCTAATAAGACTATAAGTGTACAATCATGTGTGTCATGAGTGAAATATTTCACCTTGCTGATGGGATTATTCTTTCAGTAATTATATAGCAAGAAGGCAATGGTCCTGTGGACACTTCCAAAATATCTCCACTAAGTACCTGCAAAAACAAAACAAATCAAAAGAACCACCACAGAACAAGCTACCATATTTCATATGTACCTATCTGTTATTCCTCAGGGTATCTCTATGATTAGTACAGTGGCTAGGACAGTCTTAGTTAGGAAATACTAGATGTTTGTTAAATATTTGTTGAATTAATAAATTGAATCAAAGGTGGGTGAAATTAATTAGTTGTTTCCATAGTTATAATTCTATTATTAATTTTAGAAACAGATAGTTTTTGGTTGCTCAATATTCCCTTGAATCTTACAATTAGAAAAAATGATGAGGTGACAAATAAGTATCTTGCATTGATTGCCCTGTTTTATTTGTGTGTTTACAGGCAAATGGACATAGTTTTGTACATATGGAACATGAAAAAGCTGTATTACTACTGAAGAGTTTCCAGAACACAGTAGACCTAGTTATTCAACGTGAGCTTACTGTCTAAATATTTTTTATAAATAGTGAAGATACGTCTAGCCAGACCTAATGTTCAAAAATAAATTTATACATAGAAACAAATTTTGCCAATTGCTGGACCAATGGCAAACATTAGTGCCAAATGTATAATATTATATGTTAGCACTGATCATCCTTAAAAATGTTAACTATATAAATATGATGTTCATGTGGTTATGTATTAGTTTTAATTGTCAGCCTCTGGCTGTGCATTGGTGCAGTTTTGTTTTTGTTTTTGTTTTTGTTTTTTAATCAAATAAGTTTCTTCTCGAAGTGGATTTCATATAATTTCAGAGCACGGAAGCACATACAAGCTCTTTACGAATTCTGCTCTCCATCAGAAACACTGCCTCAAAGTTGTATATGCCTTTATATAGAAAATACAAATATAAAGAATTGTAATTCCCATAAAATATTTCTAGCACAGGTATATGTTGGCATATATACAAAAAGAATATAGAGAAAAACAATATTTTCATAAACTAAACATCTCGGATTGAGAAAGAAACTATATCTTAAAATAAGACTTTACTATATTGAATCTTTTTCAATAAAAATTACATGATAATGCCTTATGAAAGTAACTGTACATATGGTATAAAGTGTTTATATTTGGTTCCATATTCATTTGCTAAATTCTCATAACACAGAGTGAAATATTTCATAAATTAGCCATTTATCTCTGGGACCGGAATAAAAATAGGATAAACTAATTTGTTCAATGCCTTTAGCTAATTACAATACACACACAGAGTTAAGAAACAGACTAAAGGTCATTATAGATAAATCTTTTTCACCACAAATTTAAGCAGTGAATGATGGGTGGCAGGAAAGATATTGCTTAATTTCTTTCAAGTTTATGTTGATTATAAACTGTAGCCCATGTGATTTCTTTACTTGTAAATGTGGAACTTATTTGTGTGTTGCTTTATCTAATTTGCTACTTTTAAATAATTTAAAATGAGTTTTGGAGATTGATAAAATTTATCATTAAGAAAGACCGTTGTTAGAAAGTTATGGTGGATGATTAAAAAACTTTGGCATTTAAATATGAAACTTCAAATATAATTTCTCAGAGCTGTGGTCTATCTGTATTATTAATTTCAGTGCCTGTTTTTGTGGGCAGAAATAGAGAAAATACTTTTTTCCAAAAATGTTTCAAAGTATAAAATCCTGGGTTCTGTCTTATTGAGAGAAAGACAAGCATAATTAATAGAGAATTTGTTATTTTTACATTAGAATTGTTTTCCTCTATAAATGATCAAAATTCATTTTGTAATCCTTTAAAAATATTTCTTTTATATATTAGTCATTAATTTGATTAAAATACTAATTTGAAATTCTAGAATAATTTCCCACGGTTGTATGCATGGTCTCTCATATTTCCACATAGTTCTTTATATATATATATATATATATATATATATATACATATATATATATTTCAAATGGATTTAGTTTACATGCTAGTGTTTCAAGTATTCTATTAGTATTTTCACAATAGTATCATGATTGATGTCACCAAAGCTCTGAGAGTAATATTTGTAAGTTAACTGTTTTATGGGGACATTGAAAATACTGTATTTTTGTAGGGTCTATTAAAATGAGTGTCACTTATTAGAAGTACAGTGGTATTTTTTGGCAATAGAATTTGTCACTTGAAGGCAAATGATACTTCACTTTATAGATGATGCACTAATTTTGATGTTGCTTTATGTCAGGGTGACATTATACCATGATTTTATAGGGTTTGACATTTAGCAAATGATTAAATGATTGGCCTATTTAATATGTTTCCCAGAAGTAACTTTTAAATGCATTTTAATATATCGACCGTTTCTGATGAGAAGTGTCTTTCAGAGCCTAATTTCCTTTGTCAAAAACTCATACCAAACCATGATACCACCATTTCCAGCTGCTATTATAGGATGATCATCATTAATCAAGATGGAGGCCCCCTCTGGCCTCACAAGATCAATTAAAAGAAAAACAAACTCCTGGTGTGGTGTTGGCAATGAAGCATCTCAACTCATCCCATCAGTTCTGTTTAATCTTTTCTGGGAGAGGTGGAAGAAGAGCCAGATAGAGGACTGCCCACGTCTCGTCTCTTATGCCAGGTTTCCACATCAGACCCAGGGCTTCGGGAGAGGCTTCTGAGGCACAGAGCTACAAGGATCATAGTAAACATCTCTTCCACTCCTGATGTGACACCATTGTCCTGGCCCAGGGCTCTCATCCTTCCTGTTCTACAGGAAATGAGGAAAAGAAAAGGGGTTCCTGACCCACTGGAAAAGAAATCTGATGTTTCAAAGCACCTCATTGTCAATTGTACTGCTGTGCTGCATACTGAGAAAAGGCAGGTAATAATGAAAAGAGACATTTTTTTTCTAGATTATTGAAAAAAAAATCACTAATTACTTGAGGGGCTAAAAAACCTAATTCATTCCATAGGTGACCAAAACCAAAAATGCATTAATTTCTGAGTATTGACTTTTGGAGTAACTGGCTTTGCTCCCTGAAATTAGAATCTGGTTTATGTTAACCACCCCTTCCCACAAAAAAAAAAAGAAAGAAAGAAAGAAGAAAGGGAAAAAAAAGAAAAAAGAAAGAAAAAGGGGAAAAAAGAGAGAAAAAAAGAAAAAGAAAGGAAAAAAGTTAAAGGTGTGCCTTTTTAAAAAAGAAAAACGATGACAGCAAAGGAGTGGAATTCATCATGATTCCAACAGATTTGACTCTTGGTCTTTGATTTTTATTGAGATCTTTCTCCTGAGGAAGCTGTCTCAATCTGGTGGATCAGTAAGACACAATGAAGGGCAATGGGAAAGATCAGGGTGGAAAGAACAAGCAGTGAAAAGTATTGGTAGGATTCCTGCAGATTTTGCAAAGCTAAATAGACATTAGTGGCCATTTTAAAAACTATTTACATGACTTAAAATACATTGCCACAAAATCTCTCTTATGATAGTTCCCTCCTTCCAGACAATATAATTCACCTTAACATAGTAATTTCAAAATATAAGTGTACTTTTGATAAGGAATACTCAAAATCAGTATAACATACTGATATTTACACCATGCTAATTTATTGCTCATTGAAACCTATAAAATCTGTGTCCTGGTTCATCAAAACTCTTACTTGCATATAAACATCAAACAATCCCAGTTGTTTCTGGGTCTTACATTGGATTACTACTTTTAAGATGAAAAGCAGTTTTAAAGAGAGGATGACAAATCAACATTAATTTGCTTTTAACCCTGAAGATGCCTGCACACATATTACTAATATGATTGCTTATTTAAAAAGTAGGACTGACATATCTTTCAGTGGACGAACTAAAGATAGAGTATAGCCAGAGGAAAATGAAGAAATTAGATTTCCACATTCAAATATTAAGTGAAAAGTATTTGAATTTGCCAGAATGATTAGATGAAGAGAGCAAGAAAAATGTTTTACTGTAAATCATCAAATCAAATATATCCACCAAAATTTAAATATTTGGAAAACATAGTGTGTTTCCCAACTTGTCTTTTCATTGGCTTTTAATGCTGTGCTTGGTCAATTCCTGCCCCCTCATTGGCACCCAGATCAAGAATGTCTATTGTGATGGATCCGCTGTTATCAAGAGGCAACAAAACAGCATAACCAGATAAATAGGCATGCTGATACAGGACTACTATTCTAAGCCTTCGGTAAATTCAATCAGACAACATGTTTGACTGATTCTTGATATACTGACCAAACAGCAGGTTTACGGAAACACTGGGTCGGTAAAAAGTTATGCAAATAAGGAAATCCAGTAAGTCAAGAAAAACGGGTCCTTTATTTAGCATCCAGAAAAGTAGGGTTGAGTTTCCAGGCAAGTTCCTCTCATAGAAATGCTAAATCTTTGAGGCTCAATAAAATGTTCAAACACTGGGTTGATGATGCGCCCTGTCTTATGGTTGTAGTTAACGGATCATCTGGGAATTGGGGTGGGGGAGAGGAATCTCTAGATTTGAGATCACCTGCATGAACTTTTTTCCTTAGCAATATAACTGCTTTCCATTACGAAAAGCATCCTGCCTTGGCCCAGAACATTGCCCCATCGCTCAGTAAGACCGCCACCCGAGTACAGACGATAGCAAGAAAACGGAATGTGGGCTGGGGAAAAACACGTGCACTCTTGAAAGCACGTGGGTTACTATTCTAGGAGATCCCGGGTGTCCACTCTCCTGTGCACCGCTTCAGCTTCGTTTCATCTAAACTATTCAGAGAATGTATTTTCTGAAACACCCCACTGTACAAAACTCAAAGCAGATGCAGTCAAGTTGCACAGCTGCATTCTGAACCTTCTGGGGGCATTTCCATTTCTCGTATGTAAAACTGACCTCTCTTCATTGCTGCTGTAGCTGCGATAGGCCCGTCCCTCTGACTCCCTGTGATGTTCCAAAGGCAGTGGATGGCTGCTTCTATCCTGCTGACACAAGGATAAGAGGCCCCCTTAGAGTGTAATTGTCTGGAGACCCTTGAGTATCTATGCGTGGTTCCAGCTTCCAGTTTGGGAAGAACTTGCTTAGGTGACCAAGGAACTTGGAGTCGTAGCATTAACCCCAGGTGCACAGGTGGAGCACTTAATGCCTTTGACAACAACCAACCAACCTTGTGAGCAAGGGTGGTGATGCCTATATAGGACCACAGTTCCACTTCTGTTTTTTGGGGGTTTTTTTTAAATTTTTATTTTATTTTAATTTTTTTATTCTTTGCCCCAGGGGTACAGGTCTGTGAATCATCAGGTTTACATCTTTCACAGCATTCACCAAGGCACAAACCCTCCCCAATTCCACTTCTGTTTTTAAAATGTTGAATTTTGCCATATTGATGACTCTCTGTAAGCCTGTCAGCTGATTCTTCCTGGGACAGGTTCCAATCTTCCTCACCTTTAACACTATCTACAAGAGAGTGGTTTGGAAACACTCCCCTGCGAGAGTATAAACTGCATGACTTCTATATTGGAGAATTCAGAGATTTCTGATCTATGGAGGGGAAAAATACACTCAGCTTTCGATTAAAGAGAACAGATGAAAACCTAGGAATATTGAATTCCTCTGGACTCTTAACTATGTGATTATCATAATCTTCCCTGAGAGCAGTTCTAGGGGAAGTAAAGAGAGAAAAACTGAGGGGAGGGAGATAACTCACTGGTCCCCGCTTTAGAAGGTTTAGAAGCATTACTCCATCTGCTAGTTTCCCCAGTTGGATTTTGTTGTAGGGCAGTGAGCTCACACTTTGTAACAACCCACTGAGCATGAAGCAAGAGAAGAAATAGGGCTGGATGGAAGACAGGCACAAAGAAAAGGATATCTCTGCAGCTGTCCTGGTATCTCCCCAGATTATACTCCAAAACACCTTTTTTGGCCTAATTTTGTTAATAGCGGCACTTCAAAGAGTGGAAGATTATGAAATCCAGGCAGTGTTTATGGAGAAAGCACTGAGATCCTGTGACTCTTCCTAGTCTGGTGTTGGAATCAGTACAGGCCTGACCCAAAGAAAAAGCCATGGGTCAACCTTTTACAAATACTATTTTCAAACGTAGCGTAATTTTCAATCTATGTGGGAATGATTATTGAGAAAGTTAAATAAATCATCCAATCCTTCTCGTTTGAAAAATATATTTTTTTTCTTAAAATTACCACTGTTGCACCATTGTACTAGTTGTGCCCAGTTTTTGGTTCGTTGTTTGTTTCTTTGTTTTTCTCCCTGTTTTTAAAATAACATGAGTCAGCAGCCTATACTCAGGTCTCGCTATACCTGGAGTAAAATGTCCTAGTACAGAGACTTTTATTCTCACCAGAAAACTCCGTATTTCCTCCACAAGGAAACAATTACTATAGCTAAATCTCAGATGACTAAGGTATGTCACTCAAAATTCAAAACATTTGGGAGCATTTTGTTGAAGAATATAATGAAAACAGTAAGTGCAATGTTTATAAATATTTGTTGAGCATCGACTATATACCAGGCTCTGCAAAGGACATAACACGGTCTCCTCTGCACAGAGTCTCACAATCAAGTGGGAAGATGAGAGACTTCCAGAAAAAAAAGACAGTACAAGGCAATGTGGTGAGTCCCTTTGTCCCTGCTCTCAGCCCACATATTGCAAAAGGAAGTAGCATCATTATCTAAACAAATCTCTTCTGGGTTTGAGGGTAGTTATTCCACTGGGAGCTAAGTTCTCTATACTGGGTCTTACAGCCTTTGGGAGGCCATTATCAATGTTTACCAAGATGTAGGGCAGTATTTGATAGGCTAGAAGTGGCAAGAGTGGAGACTTACTGGGCAGAGTAAGTAGCAACCACGGTCCCTTGAATCTGTGGAAGAGAATTTTGCCAGTTGGTTTGTTCTAAAGAAGAGAGAGAGCATAATGAAAAATAGTGTTATTCCACCTGGCCCAGCACTGTGTCTATCTACATGCTCCTGACATGTTGGGGGAAAGAGATGGAAGTCAGAACTTTAAAAGGCATGGGCTGTTGGATTGAAGAGGTTCTTCTGTGTTGCGTCCCCAAAGGTTTGTTCCTTTGACCATTGTCTCTTACCGATTTTCAGGGAGTAAGGGAGTCCTCAAGATCCAGTATTAGAATGAGGCACTCAGAAGTGCAATCAGCTGAATATTCATTCAGCCAGCTGCATTTCCTGTTTATTTACTTCACTTCCTTCAGCGGAGTGAAGGACAGTTTCACTACATGCTGTTTTATTCCATCCCATGAAAATACTGTTTGCATGTTGGGTCATACATATTTACAAACCACAGACATCTCTTTATTCTTCCAAGGAAAGCTTGATTCCTCTGAATCTGGGAATTGCTTATTTTTTCTTCACGCTGTCTGTACATAATCAGTGTTTTCGACACCTACAAATCCTTAACTTTCCCTGAGTATTCCCTGTGCTTTTCAACCTCAGCTTTTGCCCACACTGGTCCCTCCACTATAATGTCTTCCTCTCCCCATTCCCTTTCTAAAGTATCAAAATTAGATGCAGTCTTCAGAGTCCGGCTCAAGCATCACCACCACCATAAAACTTTCCCTAATCTTACCTGGAAGAAATTTCTCTTATGATAATAACAGTCATATTAATTTGGGGTATATTTTATAGTACTTATCACATCCCACCAAAGGTCATAGTTATTTTGTATTTGTGCTTTCTCTCCTATCAACTATACACTCCTTGAGAGGATCAGACAATACTTCAAAGAGGCATTCTAGACACAAGAGCTTCCATCTGGTTTTGCTCACCATGTATCATTAGTGCCTATCATAGTAGGTGCTCAATAAATGTTTATACAATGATTAAATGGATGACAGGTCTGGCCCATAAACACAATAAATATTGAATCAAATGGGAACTTGGTGTCCACTCTGCACAATATTAAACCATAGACTT
Source organism: Ailurus styani (assembly GCA_002007465.1). Taxonomy (NCBI): domain Eukaryota; kingdom Metazoa; phylum Chordata; class Mammalia; order Carnivora; family Ailuridae; genus Ailurus; species Ailurus styani. Next base: position 515,892 of record LNAC01000512.1, on the reverse strand, counting down.
TTCACTTTCTCAGTTCATTCACTATGTCTGTTTTTTAATTAATTTTTTTAATTCTCTATTTTAATCTAATTCTTCTTCCCTCCTCAGTATTTCCTCTAAAACATTTCAGGCTCTTCTGCTGTGCATCAGCAGTTGTGTTTAATTTCTATTTTATGTGTTCTAAGGACCTGAACACTGTCCAAAAAGTTTAAGAAGTGTCTTTTGTTCATCAAATTGGAATACATAACATCTATCCTTTTATTGGGTTTTACTTCTCATCTTGGAAGAAGTCATGCATATAGATTCGAGAAATATCTCAGAGAAGTGAAAGCATGAATTTGAACGTACAGAGCCATGGTTTTGGCCTTAAAAGCATCTTAGAAATAATCAAGCCCAGTTTCCTCATTTTATTGGAGGTCCAAAGCCTAGAGAGGTGATGTGACTCTGTGAAATGAGAAGACAGAAGTGCATGGTTAGATCTGGTTTTAGACCCTTTTTAAGGCTCTTCTACCTGTACATTGTGACTTGATAGATTACTTTGTGCAAACTATTTTTTTTTTAAATATGGAGGCATGAGGTATGGTTAAGAGAGTTGGGTTGGGGTTGGGGTTAGGGAAAGGTAGTTGGGAAGACGGAGTCCCCAATCCTGTTTTAGCTCTAAAATTTAATGAAATTTCTGCCTCATGCTGCCTGCTCTAGAATAAGGAAGAGTTTGTCCACAGGCCTTTGGCTGTAGTTCAGTCTGACAATGTTTACACATTGCATTTTGACATCTTTTCATGGACACATTCCACCACCTGTATCCCTAAAGTGAAAATATCATATACTCCAGCCAAAATTAGCATGAAAAAGCTGCAGAAGCTATAGCATTAACATGATAACTATTTAGATAGATCACAGAAAATATGGGTTACTTGATAAAACCACATGCTCCCTGCCAAACTTTTATAGAGGTCAGAATCTGGTCTATTGATATCAAAGTAGAGAGAAAGCTATCTATACTGCAATCAGCAGTAACTTCACTGGATACTTCCATTATAGGGGGGAGAAAAGAGTGGAATCTAACTCCTGAAAAGAAAAACAGTGTCTAATAGGTGAAAGCCCTGGGTTGCTATGCTCTTAACCACAGTTCCGTTATTACCTCGTAGGATTTTGATTTCCTTGAAGCATTTCTTTCTTAGCTTTCTCTCAGAAATATTTCCCGTATTTTTTATTTGAGTTGCAAAGCACATTGACTACAGAATTTAGTGAAATATTCCCAAACTTAAATCCATTTCTCATCTACTATTATGCTTATACAAATAATATTAATTACTCCATCTGCCTCTGTCTTTTCACTTCTTTTTATGAGGGGAAACTTGCTATCTCCTTACATGAAGAGAACTTGCAAGCTGGCTGATGATGGCTTCTTTTCAGGATTTTTTAAATTCTAGAAGCTATAAGTATACCATGAAGGAAACTTTCATCATCATTTTCTTAAAGAGTATGGTACCTCAAACTCTCCAAAGGTCTACGCTTGGGTCTTATAGCCCAGTGTTTATATATTTACAGATGTAGAGAATGCCACTCTCTGTTTGACCAACTGAAGTGAAAAATGAAAAGTAAATTACTAGTTGAGAGAGTAACATTTTAGAGTAGTAAGGATATTTCAGAATAGTAAGAGTACTTTAAGTAATAGTCTTTTAGAATAATAAGAGTGAGAGTAGACTTGAGGGCTAGATGGAGAGAAATTATTAAGTTATTAGAGAAGAACTCGAAAAGGGCAAAAGAAGGGAGATAAAGGACTGACGGAGAGGTACAGAGAAAAATTGGATGACAGAAATCAGACGCAGATTCAGACACACCTGCAGTCTGTTGGTGACCACACCCCTCCTTCAGACAGCCCCAGAATTCCCTTCCTCTCTCTCCCCTCTCCTCACTGGAAGAGTGACCTTTCAGCTCTCCTTGGTTTCTGGCCTCTCTCCCACTCTTCCACAAGTAGAAAGAATTCAAAAGGAAAAATAAAACATATAGTAGAATTATATTTCATTTCACTGCTATTTATTTCCAGAAACTACTTTCATAATGTAGTGCATAATTTTTTAGACACGTAACTTCACAGTATCAGGAAAATCACCAAAAGTTATCCCATTAAAAAAAAAATAACAGGGAAGTTTTCTGAAATAAAGGCTAATATCAAACAGGATAGCCATAAGTAAATTCTGGGGGGAAATGAGGGAAATTATTGCTCTGTCATAAGATAGAAAATGACCTTAAGAGGATCTGGCTCACCTGTCTACCTTCTGGAAAGAATTAATGTTATTTTTAATTTCCTCCAGAGAAGAGGTTTCCACTTAACTCAGTAAACCAACCTGATAAAGCAACAAAACATGTGTTTCATCCCAATAAGACCCTCCGTTTAAATTGCTGGGCTTAAATCTGATATATACTATCCTCATCTACAGTTGGACAGAACCACGTGCTTTTTAGGACAGATCTGCACTTAGGAAAAGCCGCCACTAGATGGAGCCCTTATATCTATATTTTATTTCCTTGTCTTGGCAATTCTCTAGCTTGGATGACCCCACACTCTGGACAGTCCATTCTCATACCTGTTGTGTTGATGTAACTGTGAATAAGTAACTGTTAATAAACTGTTGATAAAACTGTTAACACCCATTTCTATACTCTTTTGAGATAATTAATTTGAAACAACACTTTAGGTTTAAACAATATAAGAAAACACAGTAAGAGCTTTGAGCTTATTTTAAGTAGTTTCTGTATTTTTTGACTAAACCTCTCTGATTGTATCCCAGTCATAGAGAGACCCGATCGTAGGCGAGAGAGAGAGAGAGAGAGAGAGAGAGAGAGAGAGACTGACTGCTCTCTCTTTAAGTCATGGTGAATGTGTGATTTAGTTTTGAAACTCCCAATTTTTCAGGTCAATTATTATATCTGTCATTTCCTCTAATTTGTCTGTGATTTCCAAATATTTTGTGCCTATCTGCCATTATTTTAACCATGCTTCCTTCAGATATGTTCATTCTAAATATGTAGAAAGATATCTGCTACACATTACTTACAATACATATTTTTAAATGAACTCTCTAAAACTTAAACATTGGGGTTTAAATGTGCCTAGCACAGGCTTCTACAACTAGTCCAGTCTGAATATGTGTTTATCTGTGTGTGGCTTTACTTCCAGCTGACATCTGGCAATGAGAGGCATCTAATATCAAGTCCTAATTTTTCATTTTAACTATGTAACTAGTATAATATTTTACCTAATTATAAAGTAAATAAGAAATGTATTTCAAAAGATATCTCATAAAGTGATAATCAGATTCAAAGGGTGGTTTAAAATCTTCCCCTCCTCCCTTTCTTTCAGTCAGAATGTCTGGGTACTGAAGATAGAGAGCCTCAGGCAGTTTGGGTGACGTGTGTCCTCAAGCTATTTTGGTTCTTAGATATTTGGAACTGCAGGGCCTCTGATGGCTGGATCATAGTTTTAAAAGCCAAATGTTACTGTTTACTTCTTCTAAGCTAATTATATCTTCACCCTCACAGCTTAGCCAGCACCTTTGTTTGGGACTCTCCTTTGTTAATTCCGTCAAAGCCCTATTTATCTGTGGGTTCATGGTATTTCTTTTCCAACCATTTAATCTTTTCTTCTTCCAACCCCAAGCAAAAATAGATGGAAAACATATTCTTCTTTTCTGAAGTCTATGTGAAACTACTTAAATCCTCTGGTGTTTTCCTCCAAAGGAAACCATTTCTTTCTGGCCCCATGATCAAGAACCACGAACATAGTGTGCTCTTTCTTAGGAAATTCATTCAACCTTCTTTGGGGATTGGCCTTTGAACATAATTCTTCACCCGTACTTGTGGTGGTGTTCAACTTAGCACTAAGTATTGTGCACTTGATAGAATCACACAGTCTTGTTATGATCAAGACAGATTTCTCTAACAGTCCATCACTATGATATATACGTTCTTTATAAAAACATGAAAGTTGCTAGCAAACATTACAAATATAAGTTTGTGACCATTTCCCAGAGAAATTCAAACTTGGGACTCTCTCAAACACACACGCACACACACGCATGTCACTTTTTCTTTCTTTAGGTTTTCATGTATTTCTGAAAAATGACAGTCACTATCCCTGTGATCTAGGGACCTAGATCATCATAAACTACTCAAAGTTAAAATACTATACTTTCTTCTTTTCTTTTTTAAACTTTCCATAAATACTTCCATCACGTTCACCTACACCCCCACAACATATACCCATATTTAGAGGACTCATCTAGGCCTGTATGTGGCTAGAACAGCTCTAGCTTAGAGAGCTGTTTAAGCATTCTCTCCTAGGTCTTCCTTTGGACCATCCTGAGTGCTGCTCTCTAACCAATCTGTGTGCTTATCCTTTTTTAAAAAGTTATCAGTAATTAAAACAATTTATCTTTGTCTTGCTGTACCATTCAATTTAATCAAAATTATTAATGAGCAAAGGGTTTTGAGAACAGTAGGAGATATAAATAAGCCATGGTCCCCTCTCTCAAGAAACAGTGTAGTGGGGAGACAGACACAGAAAGTCTAATACATGCTATGTAGGTATAAAATATGAAGGGAGAACAGAAAAGAATGTATTGTAACTTTCTCTCCTAATCTAAGAAGATGGCAAATGTTTCCTTTATAGTTTTTTATTTTAAGACTAATTTATTTACTTTAGAGAGCAAAAGAGAAAGAGAGAGGGCTGGGGATGGAGGGGCACAAGGAGAGGGAGAGAGAGAGAATCTCAAGCAGACTCCCCACTGAGCTCAGAGCCTGCTATGGGGGCTAGATCCCAGGACCCTGAGATCATGACCAAAGCCGAAATCGAGAGTTGGATGCTTAACCAACTGAGCCACCCAAGCACCCCTCAAACTTTATTGTTTTTATAATGTGGGTGTGGAAAAGTTTTCTAGTCCCTTAGGAAGGCAGGCTCCTGTCCCTTATATATGTTCTTTTCCAAAAAGGACAATGTCTCAGGTGAAATTGGGAATGGAAATAACTGTAGACCTCATCTACAACGTACCATCACAGGGAGGAATAGTTACTAGGCTAATTGAGTTGACTTTCCATTTTCACTTGGCTTTGTCCTTCAAGGGGATTACCCCATAAGGGCCAAAGTCAGAGGGGCTGAAGGGCATCTCCTCCTTTCTGGAGGGAGAGCACTGAAGCTTAGTAACAAAGGTCTACTGTGCCGCTTGAAGAGATGAATCTGAGGAAAGGAGAGACTAGATCAGTGAACCTCTGGTGTGTCAAGAAACTTTGCTTTAAAATAATTCATTTGTATTTTAAACACAAGAAAAATGCACATAATTCTGGTAGACTTACGTATTCTAAATACGTATGCACTTTGAGACAAGGAAAAGATCACACTCTTTACTGTTAGCAAACACCCCACTGTTAGAAGGATGCTTTGTGTTTATGAACGGAACAGGACCCATTAGAGTTCAGTAAGTAAAGCAACTTGAACACCACCTATAATAAAATTTTCTAGGAAGTAAAACACCAAAGAGTGCCTGGAAGCATGTAGATACAGACCAAGTCTCATGCATGCCACCCAGAGAGATAGCTGAGGTGCCCATGGGGCCTAGCCCCAGATCCTTCTCTAAGGTCCTTCAGTGTCTGCGGTTCCACGGGTCAACACTTCTAAGCACTAGGAAGCAGTAGCCATCTAAATTCCCGTAGATTATTCTGAGGGAAAAATCTCGTCAAGGATGACACTTGTAAGAGAAAGAGCAGATATGGTTTTACACTGAAAAAAATCCCAGAGTTTTTGTTTGTTCTTTGAGGTTAAAATTAAGGGTTTTTGTTTTGTTTTGTTTTGTTTTTAACTCAGGTAAGGATTAGCGTAGAGGTGAAAAACAACTATATAATAAAGGTGAGTTCAGGAAGTATATGAGTTCAACCATGGTCTGGAAAATTAGTTGCCAGATGAAGTACTGGCTTTTCCCTTGGAGTCATTTAGTGTCTCTGTGCATCAAATTAGAAAATGTAAGTTTATTAAAAAGATTTGCAATGAATTGTGAAGCATGCTTATAGTTGAAAATGAGACTGTGCTTCTTCAGTACTTAACCAGTGGGCTTCTGACACTGAAGTACCACTTTGGGCACATTGCTAGACATGAAGTTTGAGAACTACTGGAAAAAGCCCACTATCTACATACATTCAGTGGCCAACATGAAAAAGCCATCTTTTTTTTTTTCCTCACTATTAAACGGGAACTGTTTATTTAACAGCTATGGGGTGTGATGTATATATTTCAGGTGCACGACATGAGGATTCGCTATAGAAATACATCAGTGAAATTATTACTACTCAAGAGAATTAACTCATCTCCTCACATAGTTACCTTTTGTGTATGTGTGTGTGTGTGTGTGTGTGTGTGTGTGTGTGTGTGTGGTGAGAGCACCCAAAATCTACCCTTTTAGCGAATCTCCAGTATTTAACACAATTTTAACTAGTCAGCATGCTGAACTCTAGCCTTACCACATTCCTACTATGCAGACATCATCATTCCACTCATAAGTCAGCTTTTGTATTTCCAAATTCTTGTGCGAGTTGAAAGCAATAAACTTCCTAATAGTGACAAGATTGGTTCTTTTGTGAACTATATGCTGAACTGTCTGCTAAACTAGAGAAAACTCTGTGAAAGTTATGTCTCTAACTCCTGGGGGTACATGATATAGCAGGGAATCACTTACACAACCTCAAAGAAAATTGAGAGGAGAGACCAAATTGACTAAAAAAATTGAAGGAATCAAATTTAAATTCTCAATACATCACAACATGTTTTATAACAGTTTTAAATTCTTGTCTGAAGAATGAATGGATGTGGTAAACTATGAAATACAATTCTGTCAGGGGGCCTCCCAGCCAGGAGGAACTCGACTTTGTCCAAGATCTCTACCACTGAGACCAGTACAAAGTCACAAAGAAGCTAATCATTCTTTAGTTTAATCCACACCAATTAGTCTTCCTCCAGGCATCTGCTACCTGATTTTAGAGACCATGTGAGAAATGAAAAGAAGCAGGGTCTTATTTATCATATGTCAAAATCAGAGGCACAGCTGCTTGTGAAGATCCTACTGTGCTTTATTCACCTCAGAAAGAAATGCGCTTACCTGTCCCTAGTATAAAGCAGTCTTTAATGTAGCTTTAAAGACTAGTCCTGTGTCAGGTTATTATAATGCTTCCACCCTGCAAAAGCCAACCATACAAGTCTCAAATCCTGAAATTCACTGGAATATTTTTTTTTTAAGATTTTATTTATTTATTTCACAGAGGGAGAGAGATCACAAGTAGGCTGAGAGGCAGGCAGAGAGAGAGAGAGAGGAGGAAGCAGGCTCCCCGCTGAGCGGGAAGCCCGACGCGGGCCTCGATCCCAGGACCCTGAGATCATGACCTGAGCCGAAAGCAGAGGCTTTAACCCACTGAGCCACCCAGGCGCCCTCACTGGAATATTTATCAAAGAAATAATTTTAGCGTAAGCAGGACCACTGTACTCAAATCTGTTTATCAAGTTTGCCTCCAAACTCTGCAAGTGGAGGAAACTTCAGGCATTTTATGGGATTTCAGAATTCTCCAAGCACTCTTGGGAAAACAGAAATAAACAGGCTTTTGGCATTTCAAGAACTCATTGTTGGGATTATCAAAGGCTTCAGGAAGGAACTTCCTGAACAGCAAATCATTAGGGAGAAAACAACAAGCATTTCTAGTGAAATCTATGTCCAGTGTACTTAGTACTGCACAAAGAGCTTATTTTATCCAGACCATGTGCAATTAGATGTACCCTAAAGACAACTAACCAAATAATGGTTTGCCTCCTGCTTCCTGGCTGGTGTTGTTTCTAGTTTTTGTCTGTGTTGGTAGGGTGGGTCAGGGGAAGGGCATCCCTACTACTTTTGAAAACTAGCTTGCCAGGAAGGATCAAATCATCTACAGTGTGACTTTCCCTCATCCCCTCAGGACAACTGCATTTAAATATGGGCCAAAAGCTTAAGTCACAGGAATAAGGCTTAATCATAGGATTTCAGAAAACAGCCTTTTGGGATGCCTGGGGACAGGAGGTGCAGTTGCCCCAGACCTCTGAAAGTACAATGTGTAGGTGTGTCTTTCTCAGATTAGGCTGAAACTTCAAGTCCTTGCTGAAACTTCCAAGTCTTTGTTACAGAGTGCCTTGGAATCCTAGAGTCTGGTTTAATCAGTTTATTATCAACTCCAGAATGACAGAGGAGTATACACAGAGAGGACTTGCATCAGGTGAAGTGAAATAATTATATCCTTAATGAAAAACTAATTTAAATCTAGGCTACTCACAGTAGCTGCTTGTTGGGGGAGGGGAACCACAAATTTAAAGCTGTGGTTATTATTATTTTTTTTAATGTTCGGGAAAATGTTTCAAGCAATAATATATTAGGTGTGCAATATTTTTGTCAGGTAGAGTGTCCTGACTTTGGAAGGGTGAGAAGAGAACTGTTACAGAAGTCAGCCTTTCAAAGGGCAGCTTTGATCACATGGTTAATTTGACATTTGGGCTGAGGAATTTAGCCTCACCAGGGATGGGACTGGATTTTATTGAGCTTCCCTTATCCAAACTACAACATGCTTACTGCTTTCTCCCCCACATTCCCCACATCTCGGCCTCTAGGACCAGCTACTGACAAGTCATTTTGTCCGTTTTCATTAGTCTGACCACACAAGGAACATCCTGTTTCTTTAAATCTCCGATGCTCAAATTGCCATGTAGAAACCAACTCCCTATCAATTTTCTCCACATTTAATCCTCAGGTTCTTGTCATATTTTCATTTTTCTGCATTGGTTCCCATGGTAACGAGTCTATTGGCAGAGAAAGTGTGACTCTGCTTTTAGCCTTCTGTACAATGCAAACTCCTTCTAGTGATCCTCAGGCAAGTGTCATATAAAAAGGCAGAGAGAGACTACGCTTCCCTAAGCTAATGCCTCTAAGCCCCTACTCCACCAGATGTTCTTCCCACCCTATTCTCAAACCAGGCCCACTGCCAAGAATCCCTCACCTTTTGATCCAAGTATTCGAAGTGCCCTCCTGCCCAACTACAGATGCCAGTACTGAACGGTTTTTGTTCAGATGAATTCCTCTTCTGTCAGTGACTTAGAGACAGAAATGTTTAACTAATGACAATGGCTATTTGGAGACAACACAGGAGAAGCAACTTGCACTCATTTTTCTATAAAATATACTCGGTATGCATCCAAGATGTATACAGCCCAGGGAATAAATAGATCCTGAGTGGAGCCTTAAAGCGGTGTCTAATTTTCGGACAATGGGGACAATTAAACAGATTTTCTCCCAATGGGAAAGAGGAAGAGGAAGAGATAACAAAGATGTAGAGAAGCAAACGAAACCTTATAACTGGTGGCCCAAATGTGGCTACAGTTGGGACAATTCAGGGTTCAAGTAAGGAAAAGTTAAGAAACCTACCAAAAGCTAAGGAAATGGAGCATAGTGAAAAAAGAAGTTCTTGAGTTAACTGTCTGCAGAAAGGGAGCCTGTAAATGAGAGAATAGCCTTCTACAGACTTTGGCCCAACTCCATCTACAAAATATTTTTCCAAGGAATCTTTCCCTTAATAACAGATTATATATTTTATTTTGAATTCTAGAATTCCACTGTGGCTTGGCAATAAGTTATATGCCTAGCAACCCCAAATCTCCTATGTCCTCAGTACTTAGAAAAAAATCAGGAACTGTTCATCAGAAATTAAACAGTCCCCATGCTGAATGTGCTTTTTATTTAGTTTTTTTTAAAGTTAATGAATTCAGGGGAATGAAAATAGATGTTAAAAATAAAAATGTGGGTATCTCTAGTTAAGAAAATTATCAAATGTAAATGATTCTTTTTTTCATTGGGTCTTATAAAAAATGTGATACTTTAGGCACACTGAAGTTTTAAAGTCAGCTGATTATATTGTACAAAGGTATTTTTGGCCCATTAAAGGTTATTTTCCTACATTAAGAAAAGTTTTCTTATATTAAAAACTTTTTATTGTGACTCAGGTTTTGTGTCTCTGTATAGACACACATATATAGGTGTTTTTCTTTGCACACTTGTTTTGCACAGGTAAAATAATGAGATTAAATAAGGCCCAGGTATGCAGGTCAACTGACTTTTATGGTAGCTAGAGTAAGGAAAACATTTGATGAATGGACAAAAGAAATCACATGGTATTTCTTTGTATCTTTCTGTCTCTCTTCCCCTTCTCCAGCACTCTACTAAAGAACAACTATTTAGTCAGGAGATCTTATGTAATTTTTTGGAAAGTCCACAGGAAAACCAAGTTGTAAGTCTCAGGCAGATAGAACATAAAGCAGTTCTCTTATTTGTTAGAATGGTCATTTATTTTCAGAATGTAATGCCAAAATAAATTTTATATTCAATACTTGTAGCCACTCAGAGGACTCTTATTGGTCTTGAATGTGGAAAAGACATCCGTTCAGGGCAGTGAGTAATGCTGTATGTTAAGTTTTACTCTAGGAAATTTGGTTTTAGCTTTGATGACACCTAGTGTCAATGGAATGCAATAAATGTTTTATACTGCTTTCTGATGTTTAGGTATTTCCCTTTAACATCCTCAACTGCATTTTTCTCCTTGAAAACACAAGCCTTACTGTTTGGAATGAAGAGAAAGATAACTGATAGGCAGATAAGCTAGATATTCTGGCTCAAAGCAGTCAAGTTTCTTTTTGGACTCAGTGTATAGAAGGGACTAAAGGAAGCTTAAGGACAATGGCATTGTCTTCATATAAAGGAGTAATTTTTCTTAGTTAAACACTCAGAGGTGACTCTACTAAACTGTAAATTTCAAAGACCATCTCAAATAACCTTGTAAAAGTAAGGCTGTAAATGCTGTAGTTTCACTTATCCCACTTTTTAACCATCCAAGGGCATCCCCCCACCCAGTTGTATATAAGTAAACCATAATATGAACTATGGTCTCTTTCTATCAGAGAAGAAATATTAATAGCCGGAATTCTAAATAGTGATAGGTTTTTAATTGGTCTGTAAAGAATTATAAGTAAAAGGATATTAGATACTAGGCTTTTAATTTTAAGTATCGATAAAAATTACTCTTTCATTCCTAAAGTACTGACAATTGATTACTTTGGATCTTAGTTATTGGGGGAGGGGGGCACAACACAATCCTTTTATTACTGTGTAAAGAAGTTCTAATCCCACCAATTTATATTAATATTTTTCATATGCTAAACACATGTGCATACATACAAATGATCCATTTTTCCTCTGAGATCATATAATTCAGTTAGTGAAATATTTCACTCTTCTTTAAGAAAAATTCCTATGCAGTGATGCAACATCAGGCCACTATTTTAGTAAGATGAAGACAGTCTTCTAGACTCATTCTTTTTCAACATCTGACTTCACTACCATATGTGCAGGACAACAGTGACATCTTAAGGCCGAGTAACTAAAACTCCTTTAGCCAGAGAAAGAATTTGAATTGGGATCTGTTCTCAAAGAAATTTCATTATGTTATCAAGTAGTTTTCAAGTCTGTAGTTTGCAACTGGTAGATCTTTATAAATGCTACTTTATGACTTCTTTTGCAGTCTCTGTGAACATTTTAATGTGCACTGGTAAACACTAACATTTTACATAGACATATTGTATATTAATGCATGCATTTCATTGCATAGTTTATTGACACTCCACTTGTAAAGCTTTTATGGAAGAAACAAGCCACAGCAGTATAGCAAAAGAGGCTTAATCTTTATAAATTGGGGCCTTTTCTGTCTCTTTGCTAGCCTAGGTGGCTGTATACAAATTTGGGTGGGAGGGGGCAAGAAACACCTCTTAACATTTAAGGTTTTCTACATGGTTGAACTCTAGTAAACTCAAAATAAATTGCTTACTTTAGTAAAAAATTTTACCATTTTATAAAAAAATTAAATCATGACATGTTTAACTGAAATGGCTGTATTGTAATTAATATTTTGAGATAATGTGATTTTGAGCTTCAATTATATATAAAAAGTTGTCATTTTTGTATGTGCTAAAAATGTATCACAATTAACAGTACTTTTTAGTTGAACTACATACTGATGTAAATAAAAACTGAATGAAGACATATTTACTACTTTATTAACATAGATTGTGAATGTACTTAACGGTTTTTTTGCAGTATGAGACCATAATGACCTTGAAAGCTGCTTCATTTTATGTGCAAAGGAGTCCTATGAATCTATATTTTAAATTTACTGAATCAGTGAAATTACTTTGTCAGTTAATTTGCAAATGCAAGCTGTACTCTCCAGTTTATTTTATGTATTGACACTAATTGGTAAAGGTGTACAATGTGATTAGAATGCATTTTGAAGATGCTTTCTGTACAGATACAAAATACAGGGACTAAAATAATGCTGTGCAGTGTATAGCAGAGCCATTTTTCGGCTTTGGTGTACTAAACTTTTTCAGTATTTAAAAACGTGTTTTGAATAACATAAAAGTCTCTTTATTGTATAAATAATAAAATGTCACCTTATTGTAAAGTGTCTTTTGTTTAATATCAAAGCAGAATTTTTAACCATGTCGTAGTATGAAAAGGGCATTTTTTTAAGCCAAAAACAACCATTATAATCAATATTGGAAATATTATGAACATGTAGTATTTTTATTGAGTTTTTTCATAATATAAGCATGCCTCAATCACCCAAAACTAGCTAGCTAGCTAGCTAGCTACCTATCTATGTAAATTAATATACACTCTGTTGATTGGCTACTTAATAGAATCACATGGTAAATTTTATAATGACTGATCAGCCTACCTCTGACATTTTGGGTGTAAACAGAAATACCTGTATTTTCTTTTTACTAAATCAAGTTAACTTGTAACAAATTCCCCTTTAGAAAATTTCCACATGACTACAAGTTTAGTCTTATGAAGATTAGAAGTAAATTTGAAAAGTAAGGCCCTGGGGCGGGGGGGAGCACAGGGTTGGATTAGAACACATTAACAGAGTAGATAATGTAAACAAGTATCTGCTAAGTTATTAAGAAACTTCAAAAATTTCTATGTGGTATATGTTATTAGTTATTTTCTGTTACTGATATCTACAGAATTAAAATAAGCTCTTCAGTACTTTTGTAAAGAACAAAAGGTATTTTTAAAAACACTCTGAGGGAAAAATAGGCAGATCCAACCCCTTCAAATTTCTTGAATCTAGAAGTAGTAGGTTACTATATGGAAATTTAATAGTAAGAAATCATTTTATAAAAACTTTTCAAGTTTCAAATTCAAAATTGTGAGAGCAATTTAAACAATACTTTTACTGTTTTCTCTACCAATAACTACATCTCATGTAACATTTCTGTTACATTAGAAATTATGACAAAATAGTTTCATAAAATGTGGGGAAAAGGCTAGACAAGAAACATTTCAACTAGATTAAAACAAAAGCAAGATAGTGAGTGTTAATTTAAAACTTATACCAAGACCAACCAAATCACAGAAGTCTTATCATGGGTAAGGAAAAGGCTTATTTTTTTAAATGCCAAAGAACAGTTTTGAATAAAATTCAATTCAATTTTATATCTAACAAAAAGGTAGAAATTAGATGGTCATATACAAATCAACTGGTCACATTAAATGTAACACAAACAGAAATGGTGGGAAAAATCCTACTTCTACAAAAACGCTTTATCATTATAAAAATATCAAACTAACTTAAATAAAATTTACTTTGAAGAAACTGTTTCCTATATTATAAGGAATGAAAGTAGGATAAATCTCATGCAAAACATTCAGAATAAATGCAAGAACACTGTATGCAGTTATCATCATTACGAATGCACAATACCTTAGAAAAATGTTACTTATCAACGTAAGAAGTCTAAGAATTAACATGACCAAGATTATAAAACAACTCCAGTTTAAGTAGGAATCCGGTCTCTCAAATATTCCAGAATAGCAGCTGTTCCTTTCATTAATATGGCTGCTCGAGGAACACGGAATGGATTTCCATCTAGTAGTAGTGTTCTAAACAAAAGAGAGAATTAAGAATTTTAACATTTTCCATTAGGAACGCTTTTCTTCTAATTTCATTTGCAATTTTATACATAAATTTGTGTATTTTTTCTATTTGTCCCTTTACAAATAGAGGCATTTTAATAGTTAGAATTAGAACTACAATAATAACCCAAACAACATTAATTGAATACTTTATTATAGGAAAGGTATTGTGCTGAGTAATTTATGTTCACTGACTCTCTTAATTATCTTAACAATTCTATGGATGTAGACACTGTTGATATTCCTATTTAGTAAGTAAGGAAACATAAGTTCAGAGAAGTAAGACAGACATGTCCCAAGATCATACCACTGTTAAACAGAGGAGCTGTGACGAGAGCCACCATTTTACCCATCTTCTTCTCAATCTTATAATGACCATATACTACATGATTGAAGTATATTTACACATTAGAATGAGCATACTTATCAGTACACTGAGGACTATAATATAATCAATATATGCCCCCTCCACCCTGGAAAACATTGACAAATTCCTGCTTTCTACCTCCCTTGACCAGATACACACAGAAAATCTATTTACATGTTCTAAAATGAGGTTCAATTAAGATTTGAGGAATGGTTGACTTGTTCCTTTATAAAACTCATGAAATAAATTATAAGATAAAGAGACTTTTATTTTAATTTTTAAAAATTTAAATATTTGTGTAGACAAAAGCCAAAGGATTCATACCATATTATACAATAGATATAAATGATATCTTCATATTTCTACGGGCTGTGGGGACTCTTTTAAAGGCTGATTTTCTTAACTTATAAAAATGAACTAATTTCAGTTAATCCTCATTATTCACAGCCTCCATATGTGCTAATTTGCTCACCACTAAAAATTATCAGTAACCCCAAAATCAATACACAGGGCACTTTCGAGGTCATTTTTGGATATGCACAAAGCAGCAAAAAATTTAAGTCAATCACTAGGCACATTCTCAGTTGAGGTCAAAAAGGTGATGGTCTCCCTCCTTGTGTCAGTTCTCACACTGTAATCAAGTGTCCTTTCTGTGATCTACTTAGTAGCGCAAATTTTTTTGCATTTTTGTACTTTGTGCTGGTGCTTTCACTATTTAAAATGGCCTACAAGTGTAGTGCTGAAGTGTTGTCTACTTTTCCTAAACCCAAGAAGGCTGTTGTGTGCCTTACAGAGAAAATATATATACTAGATAAGCTTCATTCAGGCATGAATTATAGTGTTGTTTGCCCATAGCCTAATGTTAATGAATAAATAATATTAAATACAGAAATACACATAGAACAAGATTACGTATTGACTGGTTCATGAAAATGTGACCGGAGGCTCGAAAGAGCCTAACTTTATACTTCCCCTAGCAATAATGGTTCAGCATTCACTAATTTGGTGTTCACAGAGACTTTATAAAATACAACTACTGCAAATGACAAGAACCAACTGTATTTGCCTCTTAGAACTCACTAGTATGAGGCAGCAGATGTCAATGCTGCCCCAGTAAAATAAAATATGCCCATCATATACAGTTTTCAATAATTAAATTACTTTTGACACATTCTGCTTACGTACTTGGCTTTCTATCGACATCTCAAACTCTATATTCATTTAACAAGCACTTTTGAGTGCTTACTGTGTTCTAGGCACTGGGACAACTCTTTTCTAAACGAGGAAAAAGAAATGATACAAATGAGTCTAAACAAAGCAGGATGGAAATCAGAGGGAGAGACTAACTGCTTGGAGAGGAGGGAAGGTTTTCAAAGATGGTATTTAAGTTGATAACTGATGAAAGCAAGATAGAGGCATTTGAGGCTAAGGTAACAGCTAACACAAAAAATAAGAAAGACCATTCTGGCTTTGAAATAAATTGGCGACAGTCTGTAATCAGATTTTTTAAAAAACCTCTTATGCATAACTGGGGAGTTTATATTTCCCTGACATTTTCTATGCAGTGGAGTTTCAAGTTATACTCATACACAGTGATGACAAAAGTATCAGAAAACAGTTACTATTTATACATATATCATACAAAGCTTACAAATACATTATTTGGTAAAACTTGAAAAATGGAATTGGGACTCTGGATTTTGTTACCTGTTATTTTTAACACATTAAATTTTTTAATTCAACTTTCTTGTTAAGAGTACCTCAACGAGAAAAAAAAACCCCAACTTATAAATTGATCAAATAAATGGAAAAACTTAGTAGAATGGTATAGTTACCTTAAGTTCACACAATTACCAAGCTCTGGTGGAATTTGTAGGAGGTCATTATTTTGAAGGTCCAATGTGATCAGATTTTCCATTGCCTTCATTTTCTGAGGGTCCACAGATCCAACCTGATTGTTACTAATCAAAATTGTTTCAAGTGTGGGAATGTGATACAGAACTTCAGGTAGTATTTTGAACCTATTAAAATATGAACACAACACCTAACTATATTGGAATCAAGGCAAAATCATTCCTTCAAATAGATGATCTTAAGTTTGATATCATGATATAGTTTCCTTTAGTGTAATTTATTTTATATTTGGTTTAAGTTCTCGATTCAAATTTTCAAGAAAATGAACTGATTCTGGAAACCTTGAAATATATGTTAACTGGATAGACTTGTAACATTTTCTACTTTTTGTGTAAATCCAACAAAATTTAGAGTAAATTCTCCCATGTTTTTCTTTTCACATTGAGGAGACAAGGAAATCCTCCTGAGATTCTATATAAAATGTCCTCATGCAGGTATTCTTCCTTAGTTTGCTTTTACTTCTTATGAAACAGAATTACTACCAATATATTAAGTAAATATTAGAAATTTATATTTTGCTGTGATGGAAGCTTTCAAAATGAGTGCATTTTTGGTTTTTCAAAAGATGACTAACATAGGCTGCTGCTTGCTCATCCAAAGCAACACTGAAGATGTCACAAAAAAGAAGGGAAGGCTGATTGCTCTCTGAGCAATACTGAGCAATTACTGCAACATTACTGAGGACCTCTTGGGGGACAGAGGCTGGCATGGTTTCGGTGTGAAATAAACTATGGCATGGAGTAGAAAAGACAAGGGATGGGCTGAAGGAGAGATTTATACCTGTGGCCTTTTTACTTTCCTATACTGCCCTTCTTTTGGGTCCTTGATGTAAAAGGAAAGGAAAGGGAAGGCGAGGGGAAGGGAGGGGAGGGAAGAGGAAGGGAGGGGATTCTGTTACCAGAATCAACTTGCACCACACAAAACAAATGATATAGGTGTTAAGAGCCCAACCGCTTGAGGCAAGACACCTCAAACCCCAGATCTATAATGTACTATTTATGGGAACCTAAGCAAAACATAAATATCTAATATTTACTTAATATACTAGCAGTAATTCTGTCTCATAAGAAGTAATAGCGAATTAAGGAAGAATACCTACATGGAGAAATTTTATAAAGATGCTCAGGATGATTTCCTTAACTTCTAATTCTCAATTTTTAAATGAACATAATGACAGAAATCACCTTTTGTGAAGATTAAATGAGATAATATATGCACTTAGTCCTGTGTCAGCAGATAATAAGTCCCAAATAAATATTAGCTACTCCTAATTATTAGCAGTATCTTCAGAGTGTTTGAGGAATAAAATCTATTAGTTGGCATACAAAGCTCTGACAGGACTCACTACTGCTCACATGCCCAAATTCATTTGTTATTTCTGCTCCTTTACTCCCTCACTTTATGGCCCAAGCCATAGCAAACTTCTTGAGGTGTCCCAAACACACCATGTTCTCATGTTTGTGCCTAGGTCTAGTGTTTGTGCCAGTTGCTCCACCTGGGATGCTGTATTCCTGTGTGTCTGGCTGATGTCTAATTTTTAAGTCTCAGTTTCAATGCTATCTCCTCTGCTTTCAGGCAATCTCAGGAAACACCTTTACCTACGCACTGCATTTTCACGATAGCAATCCTATTTATTTACATATCTGTCTTCCTACTAGGCTACAAGTTTCTTAAAATTGTTAAAAGGAACAAAAAGTCTACTAGACATCAGTTGTGAGAATTCTAAGAAAGCAATATCACTTTCAATTGTACGTTGAATAAGGTGAAAATAAATAAAGTAAACACACGGGGCCTTTTTATTTGGCTCTTTTAGGTGTATTCTCTAAGACCTACAAATTCTCTACATAAAAATCCTTAGTCATAGATTAGTCTGTTCCGTCTCTCACCTGTTAAAGGACAGATTAATTGTCTGTAGTCTTATCAGCGATTCCATTTCTTCAGGCAAAGAATTTAAAAAATTGTTCCTAAATTGTTAAGAAAAAGATGATTTACAAAGTTTGAAAATTTGCACAACTTTGATTTATAATTAAAGTGTTGGGCGCCTGGGTGGCTCAGTGGGTTAAAGCCTCTGCTTTCGGCTCAGGTCATGATCTCAGGGTCCTGGGATCGAGGCCCGCATCGGGCTCTCTGCTCAGCAGGGAGCCTGCTTCCTTCTCTCCCTGTCTCTCTGCCTGCCTCTCTGCCTACTTGTAATCTCTCTCTCTGTGTCAAATAAATAAATAAAATCTTAAAAAAAATAATAATAATAAAGTGTTGATCAGGGTGCCTGGGTGGCTCTGTTGGTTAAACATTTGCCTTTGGCTCAGGTCATGATACCAGGGTCCTGGAATCAAGTCTCACATCACATCAGGCGCCCTATTCAGCAGGGAGTCTGCTTCTCCCTTTCCATCCGCCCCTTCCCTCCCCTCTGGTGGTGCTCTCTCTCCGATGTGTGCACTCTCTCTCAAAGTAAATAAATAAAATCTTAAAAAAAAATAAAGTGCTGATCAGACAAAAAATTACATAGCTCTGTTTGTTAGTCCTTGATCTGATCTCATTAAGGCCAAGTCCTGAGAATTCTGAATCAGTCAGCTACCTCAGGTATTTGACTAGTGTGCCCAAACCTAATACTAATACACAACCAACTGATAAAGCAACCAACTCTTTAGAAATGCATTTAATAGGGCAAAACACTAACCTAATCACTTATCTCCTTGAAACTGATCTCAGCAATACTTCTCACAGATAGGGCCCTTGAAATCATGCCTGTATATACCACATTGTTTGATTCCACAAATATTTGGTGTTTAACACATGTATCTTGCATACAGACATGAAATTCTACTCTAAGCAGAATGGTAAAATTTTATGAAAAAAAAAATGAAACAGGAAAGTGATGAGATTCTATATATTTAAGCTTTCTACTGCATATTAAGCAAGTCCATTTCTACTCTAAGTCTAGAATTTCAATTTGCACAATGCATATATTTTTTAAGATTCTTAGAACGAAGCATGGCAGTAAACAGAATCTCATTTATTGTTAGAAGAATCTGGGAACAACGTTAAAAGAAAGGTTAACAACAAGAAGGCAGAATTCTAGAGCCTATATAATTACTTAAATAGAAAATATTTGTGAGAAAATTATATTCAACTTAGATGGCTACCTATTACAACTGGGTAATTTTCTCTAAATTTCTTTGTGTTCAGAAGTCAAGCCTACTAATATGTTAGTCATACTTCCTACACCTATGTTCTTTTTCTTTTCTCTGTACTTTTCTCCAGTTATTGTCTTTATTAAGCTATACCAAAAAACCTACTGCTGTTTTCTATCCTTTTCCTAGAGTCTTACATACCTACTGATATCAGATATAAAAATGTACATTAGAAGCGCCTGGGGTGGCTCAGTTGGTTAAGTGACTGCCTTCGGCTCAGGTCATGATCTCAGGGTCCTGGGACTGAACCTGGCATCAGGCTCTCTGCTCAGTGGGGACCCTGCTTCTCCCTCTCCTCCTCTCCCTACTTGTGCTCTCTCATTCTCTGTCAAATAGATAAAAAATAAAAATAAAAATAAAATAAATAAAATAAAAGTGTATATTAATCACTTAATTAGAAACCTAAAACTATAAACAATGGTGCACGCGTGTGAATGTGCGTGCGTGCGCACACACACACACACACACACACACACACACACACACACACACTGAAGAATGGGACAAAAATAAAGAGAGCTATAATAAGTACATTAATTCATTCTCTTGACTCCATTAATACTGAACTACAATGTGGTTTTACACTGCTTTGCCAGTGTAATTGCCACCCCAAAAGAGAAGCAATTCTAATTTAATAGGAGCAGAGTATTAGTAGATTTGATTTAATCCCATAAGCCAAAAAAAAGTCTCTATAGGCAGAATAAATCCTCAAACAGATATAACTTAGCTTATTGCTATTTACCTATTGCTTGAGCAGAGCAAGAGGAGCTACAGCTTAAATAACTAAACGCACACCTAGCAATTATATTTGAGCAGGAAGTGAAGATAATAGAGCTATAGCTTACAAATAAAGACTTAAAGCCCAAACAAATAAATATTTGACTATCTACCTCTGAGTCATTTATTATTACCCTCAAGAACTGTGGCAATTCTGATCCTGTCACTTCAACTTAGGACATATTTAAATTAAACTGCCTATTACCTCTGCAGAGCCTTAAAGCTTCTTTCCTTTTGTTGCCACTCATCGTAGTCTTTTTCTTTCTTTCTGGTCTTGAATGTTTACTATAATATTTCAAAAATCAAATAGGTTCTTTTTAAGAGAAGCCATGCTATCTGCTATGCCAGCATAGGATTTTGACAGTTTTATGCTGTTTTCTTTCAGAAAAGAAAAAACAGGAAACAAACACTTTCCATGGGTTATCTGTGATTTTGCTTAAGCATGAATTTAAAGAATGTGTTAATATTTTCTACTATTTTAAATAATTATTTCTTATTTAACTTATATGCTGCCTACAAATGATAGACATTTGAATAAAATATTTCCTAAATGCTTAATTTTAGATTTGTCCTAAAATGTAATTAATAAAAACTAAAAAGCAATTTCCACACTTACTTAGGAAACATGAGGGAAAAAGCAAATGTTAGGCAAAACTCAAAGACAAGTTATAATGAAAAAGTGAAGCAATAACATCAATAAATACCTGAGATCTAAAAAAGTCAATTTTTGAAGCATACATAATTCCAAGGATATAAAAGAAAGCTTATTAAAACTGAGATTGACATCAGAAACCATTTCTTTCAGTTCCACAATTCTGAAACAAAAATAATTTTAAAATGTTAGCCTTGAATTCACTGTCAGAACTTCAAAACTACAAGCAGACCATAAGAGGAAAAATCCTATATTATTTTTGCTAATTAAGATTTTCTGTAACTTTTACTTTTCTCACAAAAATTTGTAATCTATAACATAGTAGGCTGCGTAGTATAATATTCTCTGTATCTGAATACTTCACAATGTTTTTTAATTATGATATGTCAACATTTTTAAAGTATAGTATTTTTGGTCCAAATTACCATTATATTAATCATGACTGCGAGAAAACATTAAGTTAATTCCTAGGTTTGGTAAGTGTCACAACTAAGCAACTTAAGTCAAAGACTTAAAGAGACTTAAATATTTCTAAGTAAGCCTAATCAACCTTAGTAATTTTAAAGCATCTTATTCACTATAGAACAAGAAATGTTAGATATGATTTTCAAAGAAATGAAACCATATGGAAGAAAAAATATCAACTGCTATGCTAAAAGAAAGATGAGTTTGGATATGTAACTGACAAAACTTTTTTGGAAAGTTTCTGGATATATGTTTTGAGAGCCATACTCCATTAGGTAATTCTTCTGGAAATCTGGTCTGGTCTAAAAAAATATTATGTTTTGTTTTATTTGTTGCCATAATCAACCTTATAGTCTATAGATAGATTTTAAAAGTATTATTTACAACATAGGAAAACACTTATGACAAATAAACTAGTTAAGATACAAATCGTATATATAATTCTAAAGGGGAAACAGTTTAAAATAAAACATGCCATGAATAGTGATGGGACTACATATGATCTGTCCCTTCATTTTGTCCAAAATTTTATGAATAAGTATTATCTTCATAATCAGGAGATCATATAAGGAAAAGTATGACTTGTGAAAAAATAATTTAAGAAAGAGGAAAATGACTCAGAAACCCTCTAGATCAAGGTATGTCCTTACTATCTCTTCTTTGGCCATCTAAATTGCCTAACATATGATAAAATAATGGAGGTAACAGAATACCATGTTGTTTTGCATATGAATTACCAGGTTGAGGTAAAATGAGAAAGTAAGTAATAAGGTGATTTGATTTGTTTTAACTCCTTCCATCTTCGTTCCCAGTTTTGACCCAGGATCCCCAATGCAAACTTATCCTGAGAGCAAATCTAACTGCTCAGTTCTTCTGTCAAGTACCCTCAGAGCCCTTTAAACAAGAAAGGAGATGAACTAGATCTCTTTGCTATGGAATCTCAAAGTTAATTTACTTTTAAGATCTATATTCTCCAAACTAGGCCCTGCAAAATAGAAAGCAAGTTAAAGTTTGTCTGTTTAAAAATTTTAAACATCTAAAAAATGTTTTTGACAATCAGATGAAAGCCATTTTATATTCCCAATCACCTTTTTTTTTTTAAAGTACTTAAGCACTTACTATGTGCTAGGCACTGGTTAAATGCTTTGTGTGGATTATGTCACTTAATTTAATTCTTATAAAATAGGTACTTTACTATCTTTACTTCATAGGTAGGGAAACTAAGAGCAGCTAGTTGGCCTGTCCAAAGCCACACAGCTCACAGATCTGAGATACAGATACAAAGCAACTGATTGCATTGTCCAAGTTCTTTACCATACCCTCCCTATTCTGTCTCCCCTACTGTTACTTTGTCAACTTTCTTTGGGTATTAGTCAACTGCAAGATAACAATCATTTTAAAAGTTCCATATTATACTAAACTAATTTTGTCTCATAACCTAAAGATTTTGCTATAACTAATATCAACAAAGACATATTGAATAGTACAAGTACAATGCACATGACTTCTAATATTTGAGAGTAAAGAATCTTTTCAGGGAAGAAAATATTAACAGGATTATCTGTTTTCTATTGCTTTTACTATCAGTGAAAAATTCAGTGGCATAGCCATTCATTAACATACAGCCCCAAATGAAAATTCCTATTAATCCACGTGGACCTGGCTTTGGATGGTATCTTAAAACTTTTCCTCTAGTATTTCATTACATAGAAAAATTTATACTTTTAATAATTCTAATACCCATTTTCCATGTTTAAAATGTAAAAGAAAATCAAAATTTAAAAAACGTATATACCTCTCAGAACTGATGTTAATATGTCTCAGAGAATACTTAAGTGTATTTTGCTAAATCCCTCAAATACCAATAATGAAAAAAATTCTACATACGCTTTCAAATTAAAATACTATGAAAAATAATTATTCTTGTCAATGAGATGCAAACACAACTGAAATGAGTCACAACTTAACAGAAAATGACATCATAAACAATTCTCACCTTTTAGGAATTTCACATAGCTGATTCTTACTGAAGTTAACAGAATTGATAGTGTTGCTTTTTACTGCATCAAATACTTCATCAGGAATTAAAGTTGTTTGTTTATCGCTAAATGAAAAATGGTTTAAAAATGCATCATCCTTAGTAGTCCAGAAAGATATGATTATTACTTTTCACTTTTAAAGGCCCTTAAAGATTTTACGAGTTTTCAAGGCAGCAAGGCAGTTGCTTATCCAGAACACTTTGAAGTTCTGTTAAGAATGCCACAAAAACCTACAAACTCACAAAATGTTAACCATTAAGAATTCAGACAACATATCATACCACAATACATTGTACCATACCTTCTGAGCATTCACATACTCCGTGTGAATAAAACTAGATATATCTTCAGAGTCTAAAATGTTTAGAAATCACATAGTAAATGAATAGTAATTAGCAAGTGGATTCCTCTACCTCAGAACTAAATCTATAATTTTAAAACTGTTGTCACCCTTTTCTCAGGGATTATCTGCCAACTTTATGTAGTTGTATAGTTAATTGCAAGGTAATAATCATTTCTAAAAGTTCAACACTGTGGTGCCTGGGTGGCTCAGTTGCTTAAGCATCTGCCTTTGGCTCAGGTCATGATCCCAGGGTCCTGCGATTGAGTCCCACGCTGGGCTCTCTGCTGAGCTTCTCCTTCTCCCTCCGCTGCTCCCCCTGCTTGTGTTCTCTCTCTCTCTGTCAAATAAATAAAATCTTTAAAAAAAATTAAAATTAGGGGTGCCTGGGTGGCTCAGTGGGTTAAGCCTTTGCCTTCAGCTCAGGTCATGATCCCAGGGTCCTGGGATCGAGCCCCGCGTCGGGCTCCCTGCTCAGCAGGATCCTGCTTCCTCCTCTCTGCCTACTTGTGATCTCTCTCCCTCTCTGTGTCAAATAAATAAATAAAAATCTTTAAAAATTTAAAATTAAAAAATAAAAGTTCAACACTCTACTAAACTGTTTCTCATAACCTGAGCCAATTTCTCTATCCTTAACATGTGACAAGGTAGACAGGGTAGTGGCCTTAGACTAAACTATTTCTGGTTTTACCATTAAGGAGCTTTTTAAAATTCACTTTCTCCTAACCTCAGTTCTGTGAAATTAGAATCTGAAGAACTATTAATTGTTATGTGGGCCAGATCTTTTGTAAATATAAATGTAAATAAATTTCTTTTTCAATAAGATTTTCAATAAAGTATACATTTAATCTTTTTTTTTTAATTTGTGGGGGTATATTTTATTTTTTATTTTATTTTATTTTTTTCGGTGATCCAAGATTCTTTATGCACCACACCCAGTGCTCCATGCAATACGTGCCCTCCTTAATACTCACCACCAGGCTCACCCATCCCCCCCACTCCTCTCCCCTCCATAACCCTCAGTTTGATTCTCAGAGTCCACAGTCTCTCATGGTTGGTCTCCCCTTCCGATTTAATCTTAAATGTACTCTGACATTTTCAGATTTAACAATTTGTTGATGTTATTATTAGCCATTTGTCCCCACATTTTTCTTTTAAGTAATTTTCAATACCTAATGTATCATCCACTTAAAAATATTGTTGACTGAATGCCAAATTAATGACTTTATGAACAAGAAGACAATTTTTACATATAATGTCCAATATAGAGAAACCTGTAAGAAAGGCACTGTAATACAGATAGGTTAAAAAGACAGCCTAAATTTCAGTTTTTATGCGTTCTACTTCTGCTTTAGGGTCCTATCTTCTATTGTGTCAATAGCATTTTTATCTTTTCAATCACAAATGCTCAAATCATGGGGAACTGATTTATTGTAATCAAACACTGAAGATTCACTCTTAAAAAAATTAGTTGAAGGCATTTATGCCTTGATTCTGGGAATCATACTCCTTTTCAATTAAAGTCTTTGAGGAAAATAAATTATAATAAATTTAGAATCAAAGTAATCTAAGATGTATGTTCTTCAGTGCTGCCTTTATAACACTTTTGTGATATCTATGACTTTGTTTTTATTTTATTTTTTTTAAGATTTTATTTATTTGACAAAGAGAGACACAGCAAGAGAGGGAACACAAGCAGGGGGAGAAGGAGAAGCAGGCTTCTTGCAGAGCAGGGAGCCCTATGCTGGGCCCAATCCCAGGACCCTGGGATCATGACTTGAGCCTGCCCAAGACCCTGGGATCATTACCTGAGCCAAAGGCAGACGCTTAATGACTGAGCCACCCAGGCGCCCCAATATCTGTGACTGTAAAAAGTGGAAATTGTTATCTCAAATAAAATTGTATCAGTATTACTTTATAGACTGTTTGGAAGATTAAAAGCAACAGCACATGTAAAATACGTAGTGCAGTGCCCAGCACAGAATAGGGACTCAATAAGTCATATCCTTTCAGGGATGAGGGAATGAAGGCAGAAAAAAAAAAAAAATTCTAAGGCAGGAATCAAGCCTGTCTCATCATCATTCAGTGTATTATGACACCTAGCATAGGATTTGAAACCTAGTAGGTTCCAAAAATGTGTGCTGAATAAATAGGTATATTATGTGGAAGAGAAGCATGCTAAGCTGCCATGCTGTGCTATGAGAAAAGAGGGATACAAATATAAATATGGAAGAGTACTATCTTGTGTTACAGTGTCAAAGAAGGAAGTTGGCTTAGAGTAGGGATTTCTACGTACATCAAAGAATGTCAGACTAGAGGTGGAAACAATGTGAATGAAACAACAGATCTGAACTAGAAATGTATCCTGACCTCTGAGAAGGTGGTTGCTACTGACACATTAAGGAAAACAGGCCAGACACCAATGTTCACTGTTAGATAACTGAATAACTCTGGTCACCTGACTTGAACTTCAGTCTGTATCCTTTTGTATTTTCACTACAATATCCAGACATGAACTAATCACTGTAGAGGCTTTGACAGTATTGGTTAATTTTATCATTGTTGCCTAGACAGTTCTAAAAGAATACTTAACAACCTTTGCATAGGTACCTTCTTTCCCCAACCTAATACATTTCCATAATACATTTTTAGGCTTTTACCTCAATTTATACACCAATATTGCAACTATTCCAGGTTTAATACATATGTACTAGAGCATAATAGTATTATGGCATATTACCTGGCTTAGATGTATTAATGGGATACAACCTCTCAAGCTTTGCCTGCTTAAGGTCTTCATTAATTAAATCATACTAATTTCTTATTTACTAATAGAGAATTTCCCAATATAAAATCCTCTCTTGAAGTGGTTATTGAGTCAAAAAATTTCATTACCAAACAATACTTTCATCTTATTTTTTATAATAAGATGTTATTATAAAAATGTCGATATTAATAAACATCTATCTCTTAAGCATAATAAACACAAATTGAAGGAATGGTATTTAAGTATTAAATATGCTTTTTTAAATATGCTTTTAATATGCTTTTATCTCATCACTGTTTTTGCATCACTTGCCATTACCCTAAGTACTAATAGACTCTGATGAATTCTTCCTCACCAACTTTCCTTTTATCTGGAGGATTATTTCTCAAAGTTTCCTACATATTCTGCAGTGTTTAAGAAAATTACATACCTATAGTCTAATATTTTTAATGTGATGATAGCGTGTACATTCAGTCTGGATTCACTTGGTAGTGTCATGGCAGTCTCAATAACAGAATCACTTTGGCTAGGTCCATCATCTGGCAAGAGAAAAGTCATATGAATCCAATATAGATACTGTACAGCCATTTATAAATTCTTGAAAATATATAAAAATGGTATACATGATTTCTAGATACTACTGGTAAGAATGTCTTTAGTCATATACTTTATTTCTAATAACTCAAATCTAGGTCTAGAATTTAATATTTAATTAACAGAAAATAGATAAAATTATTACAATATACCTTTAAAATCTTTTAATATATCCTATGAAGAAAATTTAGGAGTAGAAAAAAACCTTCAAAGAACAACTAAAATCTCTCAGAAGAAACAACAACACTAATCCTTCCTCTTAAGAAAAATAATATGGTCTATTAGAAGGAATTTATTAGCAAAGGAAAAATATTACTTCCCACAAATGTCTACCAAACAGGCAATATACCTATCTTCTGAGTTAGGACATATGGTAACTGATTATCCTTGATCACTCGAAACTGGGGGATTTACATAATCAGGTAAGCTTTTGGTTTTTATTTATGTTAAGAGGTTTTTTTATTCAGCAAATCCAAGACTTTATTTTCAATAGGTATTTGGTATTTCCTAACATGCCTACTCACACACTCACACACAATTAACCCCCTCACTAGTTTCCAAAGACTGTTTAATACTGCCATTGAACAGTATAAAGAACAAAACAAACATAAATCATAAACATCAAAAAGAAATGGCTTTGTGAGTTTTTGGCAAAAGAGACTTCATCTAGACAGAAGTAAAATAAAACTATTAATTTTCAACAAAGAAAAAAATGAAAGAGTCCTAGCATTCATATGTTAAGACCATAAGGCATACAAAAAGAACATAAAACAATTAGTAACATCTCTGATCTTGCTTCAGTGCAGTAGGCATTTAATGAACATTTGTCGAATACTATGAAGTATATTTCTCTTGCATGGAGCTCATCAATTATTCACTAATCAATAATCATTAAACTAGTAGTTCTTATGTAAATATGATACGGATATTTTGTTCATAGAAAGAGCAGAGAATAAAAGATAGTATCAAATAGAAATAAAAGACATCAAGATATTTATTAGTATTAAGCAAGTGCTTTAGTATTTAGAAGTACACTGGCACTTTGGTTATGTCATTTTCAAGAGATGTAATATATATTGCCAAATTACATCAGCGGATAGGCAACCTTAAAACAGCAACAAAACACAGTATTTGTTCTTATATTATATGTGTATACTAGCATGACACCATATTGACATAGAGTATTCGCAACACTTTCCAGAGCCACTTTTAATAATCAGCATCAAGAAGAATATAAAGAGGAAGTTCATTATCCCTTGGGAGGAGACTATACAAGAGACAGATTTTCTTTTCATTATATATCCTTGTATATTGGTTGAATTCTTTACCATGTACATTTACTGACTTTTTAACAAAAAAAACCTAAGATGGCAATATTCCCTAAACTGATCTACAGATTCAATGTAATCCCTATCAGAATCCCAGCCTACTTCTTCGTAGAAATTAACTTATTCTAAAATTCATGTGGAATAAATAAATAAAATCTTTAAAAAAATAAAAATAAAATAAAATAAAATTCATGTGGGACTGCAAGAAACACACAATAGGTAAAACAAGACTGAGAAAAAAGAATAAAGGATTTACCCTCCCCAATTTCAAAACTTACTACAAATCAATGGTAATCAAGAGATTGTAGTACTGGCACAGGATAGACACACAGATCAATGGAATAAAACTGAGAGTCTAGAATGAACCCTATATTTCTGGTCAACTGATTTTCCACAAAAATGACAAAACCATTCAACGAAGTAAGAATAGCATTTTCAACAAATGGTGCAAGGAAACTGGATAGCCACATGCAGAAGAATTAAACTGGAACCTCATCTCAAATCATATATAAAAATCAACTCAAAATTGATCAAGTACTTAAATATAAGAGCAAAAGTATAAAACTCATAGAAGAAAATATAGGAAACAATTTTCATAAAATAGGTTTTTGCAAAGGATTTTTAGACATGAAACCAGAAGCATAAGCAAAAAAGAAAAGGAAATAAGTAAATAAATTGACCTCATCAAAATTAAAAGATAAAAAAAACCCTTTTGTATTTCAAAGGACACCACCAAGAAATGAAAAATCAAACCCACAAAGGACTAGAAAATATTTGCAAATCATGTATCTGACAAGGTATTTCTATCTGGAATACATAAAGAATTACTATAACTCAATAACAAAAAGATTTAAAAAAATTTAAAATTGGGCAAAGGATCTCTCATGAACATGTATGCAAAATTCCTCAACCAAATACTAGCAAGTTGCAAAAGTATTTAAAAATTATACACTGTGACTAAGTGGGATTTAACCCAGGTACTTAAGTCTAGTTCAGCATTTAAAAATTGATATAATGCTTCACATCAATAGGATAAAAAAAGAAAATTTAATGATCATATCAATAGATGCATAAAAAACATCGGAAAAACACCAACACTCCTTTATGATTAAAAACTCTCAGCAATGGGGTGCCTGGG
The DNA here is from genome assembly GCA_002007465.1 of Ailurus styani. NCBI lineage: Eukaryota > Metazoa > Chordata > Mammalia > Carnivora > Ailuridae > Ailurus > Ailurus styani. The sequence continues at coordinate 486,251 of LNAC01000512.1, read as the reverse complement.
TGGCTCAGTTGTTAAGCGTCTGCCTTTGGCTCAGGTCATGATCCCAGGGTCCTGGGATGGAGCCCAGCATCCGGCTCCCTGCTCTACAGAAAGCCTCCTTCTCCCTCTCACTCTCCCTGCTCCTGTGTCCCTCTCTCACTGTGTTTCTCTCTGCCAAATAAATAAATAAAACCTTAAACAAACAAACAAACAAAAAAACCTCTCAGCAAACTAGGAATAGAGGAGTACTTTCTCAACTTAATAAAAGCTATCTACAAAAAACCTACAACTCACATCATACTTAATGGTGAGAAACTTGAAGCTTTCCCCCTGAGATTAGGTACAAAGTAAGGATGCCCCCTCTCACTACTCCTTCTGAACATCATACTGAAATGTCCTTGCTAATGCAATACAGAAAGGAAATGAAAGGGCGCATGGGTGGCTCAGTGGGTTAAGTCTCTGCCTTTGGCTCAGGTCAGGATCTCCGGGTCCTGGGATTGAGTCCCACACCGGGCTCTCGCCTCAGCAGAGAGCCTGCTTCCTCTTCTCTCTCTGCCTACTTATGATCTCTCTCTCTGTCAATTAAATAAATAAAATCTTAAAAAAAAAAGAAAGGAAATAAAAAGTATATAAATTGGGAAGGAGGACATAAAATAGTCTTTGTTCACAGATGACATGATCATAGGTAGAAAATCTAAAAGACGTGACAAGAAAAACCACCTGAAACTAGTAAGTGATTATGGTAAGGTTGCAGGATACAAGGTTAATATATAAAAATAAACTGCTTTCCTTTGTATCAATAAGTAGAACCTGAAATTAAAAACACAATACTAATTATATTAGCATCCCCCAAAATGAAATACTTACATATAAATATGACAAAATATGTATAAGAACTCTATGAGGAAAATTATAAAACTCTGATGAATGAAATCAAAGAACTAAATAAATGGAGACCTATCCATATTCATGGATAAAAGATCTCAATATTGTCAAGATGTTGCTTCTTCCCTACTTGATCTATAAATTCAATGCAATCCCAATCAAAATCCCAGCAAATTATTTTGTGGATGGTGACAAACTGATTCTAAAATTTATATAAAGCAGCAAAAGACTCAAAATAGCCAACACAATATTGATTAGAGAACAACAAAGTTGGAAAACTGACACTATTCAACTTGAAGACTTACTATAAAGCTACTGTAATTGAGACGGTGTGAAACTGACAAAAGAACAAATAGATCAATAGAACACAACAGAGAGCCCATAAATAGACCTCTATAAATACAGTCAACTCATCTTTGACAAAGGAACAAAGGCAATAAATGCAATGGAGTAAAGATGGTCTTTTCCACAAATGGTACTGAAATATCAGGAAATCCACATGCAAAAAAGAATAGATTTATTCATAATCGCTAAAACTTGGAAGCAACCAACATATGCTTTAGTAGGATGAATAAATTGTAGTACATCCAGACAATAGGTTAGTCAGTGCTTAAAAAAAAAAAAAAAAGAACTGTCAAGCTATGAAAAGCATGGAGGACACTTAAACGCATACTACGAAGGGAAAGAAGTCAATCTGAAAGATTACGATATCATGACATTCTGGAAAAGGCAAAACTACAGAAACAAGAAAAATATTAATGGTTGCCAGAGATGGCATGATAGAGGGGATAAGAGGATAAATAGGCAGATCACAGATTTTTAGGGCAGTGAAAATACTTTGTATGATACTACAATGGGGAATACGTATCAGTTGTCCAAATCCATAGAATATACTACAACAAGAGTCAACTCCAAGGTCAACTATGGAATATGATTATGATGTGTCAATGTAGGCTTATCTTTGGTAAAAAATGTACCATTCAGATAAATGATATTGATAAATGGGGGAGGCTATGCATGTGTTGGGAGCAGAGGATATATGGGAAATATCTGTACCTTCCTCTCAATTTCGTTGTAAACCTAAAACTACTCTAAAAAAATTAAGTCTTCAAAAAATTTTTTTTATTATTCGGATATGACTTCCAACTGACTCATATCAGAACAATTAAATTTTTCTGGAGGAGAAAGCATACCTGGAAAAGAAAGGAAACTCCTTGATTGGGAGGAAACAAGAGTCTTAGAAAATTATATTAATTTATTTGCAGGTGAAGGGTAGAAAATGAAAATTGCTGATGTATATACTTACTCATGTAACATACAGTGACTGGCAATACGATGCTAGGTTAGGCTGTGCATAACCAAAAGTCATGAGCTAAATTAACAGTTCAGTTACTGTATTTAGACACTAAGTTGTTGAGTGTTTGTTATGTAGCAATACACTAGTATAGCTGACTTTTTTTTAATACTCTAGCATATCCTAAAGTGATATACATAAAATAAAAATTGGGATATAGTACAATTTTAGTGAAGCATTAAAAGTTAAATGTAGGGCACCTGGGTGGCTCAGTGGGTTAAAGCCTCTGCTTTCGGCTCAGGTCATGATCTCAGGGTCCTGGGATCGAGGCCCGCATCAGGGCTCCCTGCTCAGCAGGGAGCCTGCTTCCACCCCTCTCTCTCTCTGCCTGCCTCTCTGCCTACCTCTCTGCCTACTTGTGATCTCTCTCTCTCTCTCTGTCAAATAAATAAATAAAATCTTAAAAAAAAAAAAAAGTTAAATGTATATGAGATGCCTGGGTGGCTCAGTCAGTTAAGTGTCTGCCTTTGGCTCAGGTCATGATCCCAGGGTCCTGGGACTGAGTCCTATATAGGGCTCCTTGCTCAGAGAGGAGACTGCCGCTCCCTCTGCTTGTGCTTTGTCTCTCTCTCTCTCAGATAAAAATAAAATCTTTAAAAATAAACAGATAGATAGATAAAAATTAAATGTACATATCATTTTCTCTTTTGGTGCACATTCATGCTAAATTAATATATCCTGAAAAATGTGTTTTATCTTTACACTTGTTAGTATTAGCGAAACTATGCATGAAGCAGATATTCAAGTAACTATTAATATACTTTCCAGTCAATAGCATTCATATACTATATTATAAAAATCAAGTTTTGCTTTTTTTTTCAAAGTTAAAGCACTAGGATGCTTACTGAATCTTTGATATATTTTCTAATTGATACACTATAACACAAATCAAAGAAATTAAGGATAAACTATTATTACTGTGAATTTAAGGATGTTTTCAGAACTTCAGCATATTTATGACCTGTAAGGATTCAGAATTAGAACCACACCTGCCAGGGACCATTTCCTCTAATTATTTACACCCAAAATACATAAATTTATGTATTTACGTATTTACAAAATATATAAATTTATGTACTGTTACCACTTCACATTATCGTCTCATATTATCCTTCAAAATAAACGAAAAAATAGAAAAGTACCTTTAATCTTGCTCCGCAGATATTTTAAGACTTCTTGGGTTCCTTTCTGAAAAGGTGGAGAGAAGACACATATTCACCAAGACATACCTTGAGGTTTCACAGACCAACAGGCATGTTTGAATTTCAAATTTAAAAGCCAGAACTGAATTCTAAATATGCTTACATTTATAATTTCTCTTCGTATGGTTCTCAAAGGATTTCCTTCTAATGCCAGAAATTTCAAATGAAGTTTTCCCAAAGAACAGGGTAGACTACAAAAAGATCATAATTTCAGGGAAAGCATGAAGACTAAGTATAATTCAACCAATAGTTGACTACAAAACTAACAACATATGAGAAACTATATATCATATAATAGTGTTAAAGAGAGCTCAGGTAACATAGGTTTAAAATATCTCCCCTTGAAATAAATGCTGAACATGTAAAAGAAAAAACAGATTTGTTTTGAAATTGTCATATTGTAATTGCTAAAAAACACATGTGAGCTATAAAATATTTGCTAAACAAAACTGTAAAAAGGAAATTTGAATGAATCAATGATTCAAGACAGCCATACTCAAGGATACTAAATGTTTTGATTTTGTCCTTCAAGTAAGCAAATTAAATTCTCCCCTAATAATCTAATATTATTTCCCATGTACAAAAGCATTCCTATCCCACAAACACTGTGATCAAACCACAATACCAATTTATTTTTTAATGACATTATAATCAAATTGCTCTTGTTCTTAATCTTTCAGTAGCTCCCCATCTCTTAATGAATGAAAACTTACTTTTTTTTTTTTTTTTAAGATTTTATTTATTTGTTTGACAGAGACACAGCGAGAGAGTGAGTACAAGCAGGGGGAGTGGGAGAGGGAGAAACAGGCTTCCGGCCGAACAGGGAGCCCGATGTGGGGCTCGATCCCAGGACCCCGGGATCATGACCTGAGCGGAATGCAGAAGCTTAACGACTGCGCCACCCAGGCTCCCCGAAAACTTACCCTTCATAGGCATTTTAAGGACCTATTCTATATGGCCCCAATTTACCTTTCAAACCCTAAATTCAGTCCTGAACTTTCAAGGTTTTCTTTGTGCAGTTTTGTCCCACAAAGTGAATCATTCTGACCACCATACATGTGCACTTGAAAATCATGGTCATCCTTTAAAGATCATACAGTGGGACTAGAGTGAGGCATGACCCTGAAGGTGAGGGTGCTCTTAAATTCTGTGCTCTAGGCACTTAATTTGCCTTACCCTAGAGTCCCAGACCTAATGATCATCTAAAAACATTTTTTCTTCTACAAAATCTACCCTGATTCTTCTCAATAAATTGCTGATACCTATATTTCCTTTAAGCCCTCAAACCATTTTATATCTCTCCCATGGCTTTACGTTCATTTAATAAATTCAACAAATACTTATCAGGTACCTTTTATATACCCAGACACTGATCTAGGAGTTAGAGCAGTGAATAAAACAGATAAAAAACCTGACTTCTTAGTTTATGTTCTAAGTGGATTAGAGTAACCTGTAAATATATCTGATTCTATTAGTATTTTAAGCTTGCTGTCAAGGACCAACTCTAACCATTCTTTGTAAGTCTGCATATAATACTTGTTCAATAAATGTTTAATGACTTCAACTGAGAAAAAATATCTTTACATGTTTTTTACAAATCTTATTAACTTATTAATTTGTGAATTATAAGCAAATGCAGGTATGATTTCTTATTCCTTTGATCTTTAAACTTACCTACTAATATCATTGTTGCTTAGGTCAAGCCTTTCCAACGACTGTAGTAGTGTAATTTCATCTGGAACAGATTTTAACTTATTATCCCGCAGGTCTAGCACAAGGATAGAATTCAGATGCTTAAGATGCTCTGGCCCTAATATTTCAATCTGGTTTTCACCTACATGTAATTCCTACAAAACCAAAGATGAATCGTTATGTATTTCTGTATTCAATTTTATATCAGATAATAAAAATAAAATTGAAATCTTAATTTCAAAACACTGAAAAATACATGGAAAAAACATAAGTTTCTAATTACTAAGGTACGTAAGTTTTCAATTACAAGTAAGCTAACTTACAGCTAAAAATGGTAAAAAACAGAACATTTCAAGGATTTTCTGATAATTTAAAAATAATTAAAGATTTAATCTGGCAGAAAGTTCAAAGTTTACAAACCAAAGCACAGAAATGATTTAGTAGTTACATTTATAGAATAATAAAAATACAAATCTAAGAACTATGCTGATACAAAATTTAGTTTTAAAATAAGTCAGAATGAGCATAAAAAGTTACAATCAGTTTGTTGTTATTCAACATTTTCATTAGTGGTTATTTTTTTTAAGATTTCTTTGTTTATTTTAGAGAGAGAGAGAAAGAGCAAGTGAGCAGGTCAGAGGCAGAGGGAAAGATAGAATCTCCAGCAGACTCCATGCTCAGCGGAGACCCTGACACAGGTCTCCATCTCACAGCCCTGAGATCATGACCTGAGCAGAAACCAAGAGTGAGACACTTAACCAACTGAGCTACCCAGGCGCCCCTCATTAATGATTATTAAATATAGTGATTTCCCATTAACAGAATCTATAATTATCAGATGCATAATTAATCTTTAATTAAATAACTTTTCGGTTCTTTTTATCACTGCCACCATTCTGTTTAAGAGAAGCCCCTTTAACTCTAATATATAAAGTATACATGAAGGAAACAAAGGATGTTAAATTTAAAAGACAATGTTAATGCTATATACTTAAAACCAAAAGAAAGTAATTAATTTTAAACAGACCCAAAATGATCAGGTAAACATGAGAGGTAGCAACGTACAGAATTAGATACAGATTCATTCCTAGTACTCCAAGTGTCAGTATGGCTCCACCTTATTATATTAGCCTCACCATCTACTTCTCCAGTTATATACTACTCCCCAGATGAAATGGACAAATTCCTATATTTAAGTTGATTATTTCTTTAAAGAAAAAAATCTACTGCTAACAATACCATTAATGTATTTAGTTATACTAAAATTCTGAAAAATATAGGAAAAACATGGCACTATAACTAATACATATTTCCAATGTAAAACAAGATTAAAAATTTCATTTTCATAATTAACTTCTGGAAAATACATAGTTATTTAGTAATCATATAAATATTACCTTTAATAATCTACAAGAAGGAAATTCTGGTAAAAACCGTAATTTATTCCTCCGCAAATAAAGCAATTCTAGTGATTCCATGTTTGCTAATTCAGGAGGTACAGCTTCTAAGAGATTTGAGTTACAATCCAAATGCTTTAATCCTGTAATACATAGTAAATGAAAAGCAAAAATACTTTAATAAAAAGAAAAATATTGGTCTATAATTGTATATACATTCAAAGAACGTGTACATCATGAAGAACTGTAAACCCATGCCACTGTATACTGCTAATAATCAAGAATCCTCAATACCACTGAATGAAATAAACATAAACTGAGACTGCTTTTATATTTAATTATAATTAAAGAGATAGGACATTAAAAATGATGTTTAATAATAGTCCAAATCATCTTTGTAATGGTAAAAAACAAAATACTCCAGTACTTTGTTAAGGTATTCTAAAATATACAAACTACACACTATGAGACATTATTTCCCTCAGTAATTATACATCTTTGTTTTTTTTTAAGATTTTATTTAGAGAGAGAGAGCAGGAGCAGGGGGAGGGTGAGAGAGAGAATCTCAAACAGATTCCACAGTGAGCATGGAGCCTGATACAGAGCTCAATCTCACAACTCTGAGACCATGACCTAAGCCAAAATCAAGAGTCAGCCACTCAACCAACTGAGCCACCCAGCAACCCAATAATTATACATCTTCAGAAAGAAAAAGCTTAAGGTAGTTAAAGACAGACATGCATGCATACTTGCTACATGAGTAACCGGCTAGTAGTGCTTAGACACATGTATTTAAATTTGGCCAATTGACTTTCTGTCAAAAAGCCTTGGATTTCTATGTTTGTCCTCCTATTCTTCCACCTACCTAAAGCGCCTCTTTCTCCCTCCCTGTCTCCTTTCCTTTCTTTTCCTATTCTTGTTTAAATTACATGCTTTCTCTAACATCTTAGCTAACACTATGGGCAAGAATGCATACCATAGTTCAGGAAGGATGTTCTTACTTGTAGAATCTCTCTTACCTCCTGGATCCTTCTTTCTTAAAAAGGCATATAAGAAAACAAAAATGGAAAGAAGTAAAGGTCTTCTTTCCCTTACGAATTCAGTAAGCAGCTTTCTCCCTAATACATACCAGATTCTTCCAGTTAGGATGGCCACCACATATTTTCCACAATTCACTCTCAACCCTTTAGTTTGAATAGGTGATATACATTTTTACAACTTTTTTGCTATACTTTGAGCCTATTTTAACATAATGCAAGACTGATAGTGCCTTAGACTGCTTCTTTTAGTATTTAAAGAAGTTAACTGCTTTCAAAACAAATATAATAACACTACTTTCAACAAGTACTATAATAACTTATGTATTATTTGGCTAGAGCATTTTTAAAAATGTCACAATTGGGAGCCTGGGTGGTTTAGTCAGTTAAGCTATCTGCCTTCAGCTTGGGTCATAATACCAGGGTCCTGGGTTCAAGCCCCGCATGGGCTCCCTGCTCATGGGGGAGTGTGCTTCTCCCTCTGGCTTTCCCCTGCTTGTGCTCTCTCTCTCTCAAATAAATATAATCTTTAAAAATAATAATAAAATAAAGTAATTTAAAATGTCACAATGTGATTCACCCCAAATCCAATAAATTCTATAGAGTTTTAAAAGTTAGACACTGGGGCACCTGAGTGGCTCAGTGGGTTAAAGCCTCTGCCTTCCACTCAGGTCATGATCTCAGGGTCCTGGGATCGAGCCCTGCATCGGGCTCTCTGCTCGGCAGGGAGCTTGCTTCCTCCTCTCTCTCTGACTGCCTCTCTGCCTACTTGTGATCTCTCTCTCTCTGTCAAATAAATGAATAAAATCTTTAAAAAAATTAAAAAAATAAAAGTTAGACACTAATTTTCACAACTGCTTGCATTTAAGAGCACTGACTGAGAATATAAGCAGTGCATAGTGGAAAGAGCAATGGGGATGGAGTAAGAGGATTCAAGCCCTTATAGAACTGTTGTGATTCCAGCCTTAGCTCTACAATATATAACATAATTTCTTTTTTTTTTTAAGATTTTATTTATTTATTTCACAGAGGGAGAGAGATCACAAGGAGGCAGAGAGGCAAGCAGAGAGAGAGAGGGGGAAGCAGGCTCCCCGCTGAGCAGGGATCCCGATGTGGGCCTCGATCCCAGGACCCTGAGATCATGACCTGAGCCGAAAGCTCAGAGGCTTTAACCTACTGAGCCACCCAGGCGCCCTATATAACATAATTTCTAAGCCTAGGTTTATGAACCTATAAAATATAAAAAATACTCACTCCCTAACTTACATCCCCCTAACATCACAACTTTGTGATGGCAAAACAATATATGTAAAAGCATTTGAGTTACAAAGACCCATACAAATGTTAGATATTGTTCTTGGGGTCCAGTCATTAATAGTGAAATAACAACTAAATGTCCTACTGGTGATAGTTTAGAAGTCACAGCTATCATTGTCATGGCTAATGGAAGGAAGCATCTGATCATTAATTATATAGTATATTGGAAAAACTATAAATTCAAAGTATTTTTCCATTGAGTTCCCTCTTTTCCCTCAAGATATGTTCATCCAACTTATGAAAAAAAAAACCCAAGCTTCTTATATATTAACATAATGTATTTTATGTTTAGCTCTACTTTTTAATATCTTTATTGAAAAATGGCAAATATTAGCAAAGTCTTAATTACTGGTATCCCAAGTAAAACTTCCTCTAAAATATCAAGTAGATTTATGGAAGATTTAACTTATGCATTCCTATTACAAATGACAAATAACCATTAATCTAAAGTAAACAGCACAATTTTACAAATTTATCTCAAAATGATCTGTAATCAACTCCACAAAATCACTCCTATAACTTCCACAAGAGGGAGGTTTAAAAAAATGAAGAGGGCTTATGCATGATTAGCAGAAAAGACTAGATAAGGTAAATAGTGTACAGCTGACAAACAGTATGCTCATCAACCAAGAAATAGTAACAGTTTGTCATTAAAAATAATAATGATTCTGCCCTCTAAATCAAGAATTCTGAGATAATTAAGTATAATTATTTAAAAGGAACTGAAGTGTGCCTTTAATTTCTTTATCCCTTAATATTAGTTCTAGAATATGTTAAATATGATGATTCAATGGTAAACTTCAACAGAACCACTATTTTAACCTTTAAAAAAAAAAATGATTGACCAAATAACTGACCATTTGGGCAAAACTAGACTATCTCCTGGCATCATTATTCATGGACCACGAGGAGGCTACAGCTATAACATAGCCACAAGTAGGATCACCAATTAGTGGGGAATAACTTCTTAGTGAACGTTGAATGAATGAAGAGATAACATAGCTCAAAACCCTAATCAATATCTCTGGTATATAACTTACCATAACTCATAATCACATTTTATTTTCCTCTTTTTAATATGCCAAAATATGCTTTTGGTGATAACTGTTTAGTAAGTTAAGCTAGACAATAATGGTCTGGAGAAAATCTATTTGCCAATTTGCTTTACCCACATAAAATCTATTATTTTACTTCCCTGTAACAAACATTAAAATTTATTTTTCTAAATATAAGTTGCACCAACTTCACATTCATGTATGTTTTAAAATAGAGAAGATTTACTTTTCATTCCACTTATTTCTGCTGGCAAACTCTTCAGTTGATTACTGGAAAGATTGAGTCGCACCAGACTGGAGAGAGAAGAAAAACTAGCAGGAACAGTTGTAAGACGATTGTTGGAAATATCCTTTAGAAAGACAATGAATGAAGGAATCAATCAATCAATTAATCAATTGATAAATAAATAAGCAATTGACCCCTCAAAGGGATTTGAGGATTTTGAGGAGACTGCAACATAAAGACTATTTCAGAAGTAATATGTTTTCTAACCCTCATTCACTCTCAATTTCACAAGCTGTCTGTCATTACCTCAGTATTCTCTAAGACCATGTGCCCAATAACGAAGCACAAAGGAATCAGAATGAATTCTGACTTCAAAAATGCTTTACATAAAGGTTTCTGTTATTACTAAGTCATGTTATATCATGTATCAAGTTTTTAATTAAAAAATGTGTCTGCCCATCCAATATTTATTGAGGACCCAGGGTAAAATCGGCAAACTGTATAGGTAAACTGAAATATGAAATGAAAAATGTCATTACAAGAGAAAAAAATGTTGAAGGGAAAAAAATAAAGCTGAGAAAATAGACATTTTAATTTTCAAGGAAAAAAATATTGCCTCTTGGTTCTTCTGCTGACCTCAGCAAGTCTACTTTGACTAAGCCCAGAAGTTTACTCTGCTTTTCCTTTATTCAAGTTTGCCTAATCAATGTCTATATCTGTTTAAGTCATTGTTTCTGTTTCTTTCTTTAAAACATCAACAGTTATGAGAGAACTTTTTTGAAACTCCATTTAAAAGACGATCAGATAACTCTTATGACATCTGAATTAGGTGTAAGTACTTCATTAGCTATCAGCAAACTGTTAGGTAGGGTCAGCTGCAATAATGAATTTTAAAAAATGACTTAAGGGAACTTGTCTGAAGACTCATTTAGTATAACATTAAGCAGTTGCATTCTCTAACTCTAAATCAATTAAGAAGATAGAAAAAGATAAAAATGCTAGATCAGCTATTTTTTATAAAACACAGCTACAATTATAAATAACACAAAATAACATATCATAATCGACAACAGGAAACAATCTACAACTCCAATACTCTAGACACTAAGAATGAACAGATTACTACTGAATAAATATTTTATAATATCAAAAGTTACTGACACTAAATGCAATGTAGTATTCTGGATTGGATCCTGGAACAAAAAAAAAAGGACATTAGTGGAAAAACTGGGAAAATCTTAATAAAATCTATAGTGCAGTTAGTAATACTGTATCAATGTTAATTTCTTAGCTTTTCAAATGTCCCATGGGTATGTAAAATATCAAATTAAGAAAAGCTAGGTGAAGTGTATATGGCCACTCTCTGTACTCTCTTTACATTTTTGCAAATCTAAAATTATTTCAAAATAAAAAAAAAGTGTTTGATAACAGAAAAGATATTAATTCACAAATTCCTAAGATATTTTAAAGAACCCAAATCAACAAAATTACTAATAAAGTTAAACACTTAATTATTGCAGCTAATAATTAAATTAGATATAAAATATAAGTACATTATACATAAATTAGTATTTACGCAGTCATTTCTTTAATAAATATTTATTTAGTATCACTGTTAAGCAGTTTTTTATATAACTTTAAGGTAAATTACTAGCTTAAATTATTAAACATGATTATATTTCTAATGTTGTGATGTACTTTTGCTCACATTTATGAATGGATACTAAGTCCATAAGATCACAATTCTCAACTGAAATATCCTTTCATTATGCAAATGACTATCCAGGAACCCATAAAAAGGAAACAACCGGGAACTGCTATAGTTTGTTAGGTCTCCTTTCTAATCTAAACACTCTTCATTTTTTTATATACCAATTGCTATCTTTTATCATTAGACTTTACAATAAAATCTGATGGCCCCTTCCTTAGCCATTCATTTTACCTACCTATGCCTTTAACTTTCCAAACCTTATTTCCAATCTGATCACATTGAAAGACAAAGACAGATACTGAAGAACAGTTAAAAAGAGTTATACACGTTGATTTCAAATACTAGGACAGATGAAGGAAATACCAAGGAAGATGTATTTGCAGGAAAAAAACAGAGGTAAAAGAATTAATTTCCCCTTTAAGGAGAAATAAACTTTAAGACTAAAGTGACCTAAGTAAGTTTTTTAAAACATGTAATAGGGAAAACAACAAGAATGTTAAGAGGAAATAACTATGTGGCGTATAGATCATATATTAGAACAACTAATCTAATCTAGCTAATCTTTCAGATTGAATATTTTAGTGGAATCTTACTCCTTCAAGGGTATACTGGGAGAAAGAAAAGGGAGACACTTTGGAGTCAAACTTATGTTAAAATCCTGAATTCGGGGCGCCTGGGTGGCTCAGTGGGTTAAAGCCTCTGCCTTCAGCTCAGGTCATGATCTCAGGGTACTGGGATCGAGGCCCGCATCGGGCTCTCTGCTCAGCACGGAGACTGCTTCCTCCCCTCTCTCTCTGCCTGCCTCTCTGCCTACTTGTAATCTCTGTCAAATAAATAAAAAATAAAAAATAAAAATCCTGAATTCGTTACCTATTAGTTACCTGGCTTCAGATAAGGTACTTTTATTTTTTTTTTAAATAAACTGTAGTTCCATATCTGTGGTAGGGGATAAAACTATACCTTGCTATATGTAAAAGCACAAAGTGCCTATTATTTTCATTACTCTAAAATAGTATCTGTTTTGCTTTATGGTTATCTCCATTTAGGATGTGACATAGATGGAATGAAAATTCTGCAAGGTAAGGTGGACATTTTGAAAAACAGGGAAGAAAAGGCAGGCCTTAAACAGACTGTCTAGACACTCAAAGGACAGGAGGGACAATAAAGAAGGAAAGGGTATAGAAATGGGAATTCATATATGCTAAAGACACCTTTCCCCTATTTTGCAAAGCCATAAAATCCTCTGAGTAACAGTCATCATTATCACTCCCTTCCCACACTCTATTCTTAAATTAAAACCTAAGGTGATTTTGTAAGAAAAAAATAGGAAAAATAAATTTAACAATTACTAATTTAGCAATCTAATTGAAATGCAGTTCTTGATAATCTAGTCATAAAATCAGTTGTCCATGTGTTTCATGATTTCAATCATACATCCAATTTCTCACCCTGATGAAAAATCACATCAGCCCCAAATTATATAAAAATTGGAAAATCACAACTTACCAAATCTTCTAAATTGAAAAGTTGTTCAAATCCCTCTGGTATGCAAGTTAGCTCATTATGCTGGAGATAAAGGCCTTTCAGGTTTCTTAGATTTGTAATTTCTTCAGGAAGTATTTGCAGTTTGTTATGGCTATTGATTGATAAAATACATGCTGAGTAATTTGGTAACAACATAATAAATATTTGTAAAGGTACTTTTTTTTTTTTTAAAGATTTTATTTATTTATTTCACAGAGGGAGAGAGATCACAAGGAGGCAGAGAGGCAGGCAGAGAGAGAGGGGGAAGCAGGCTCCCCGGTGAGCAGGGAGCCCGATGCGGGCCTCGATCCCAGGACCCTGAGATCATGACCTGAGCCGAAAGCAGAGGCATTAACCCACTGAGCCACCCAGGCGCCCTGTAAAGGTACTTTTGCTAACCAACTACATGGGCTCACTTTTAAAAATGAAATATGGTTATCAGTTCTAAAAACTTATCAAACTTCAAAGACAATTCATTAAGATTATAGTCATCTAAAGTAATCAAATTGAGAGTTTCAAAGAAAACAAAGAAATAAAGGTTTTTAACCAAATAATCTGTGAGCTTTTGATTGCTTCCTTATAACCTACTCTTGATTTTATACGCAATGTGAAAGGATACACTGGAGTCTTAATTTTTCATACTGTATCCTGAATTTTATTTTATTTTTTTAAATTTTTATTTATTTACTTGACAGAGAGAGAGAGACAGAGAGATCACAAGTCAGCAGAGAGGCAGGCAGAGAGAGAGGAGGAAGCAGGCTCCCTGCTGAGCGGGGAGCCCGATGCAGGGCTCAATCCCAGGACCCTGAGATCATGACCTGAGCTGAAGGCAGAGGATTAACCCACTGAGCCACCCAGGTGCCCCTATTTTATTTTATTTTATTTTAAAGATTTTATTTATTTGAGAGAGAGAGAAGAGTGCTCATGTGAGTACAAGTTGGGGGAGGGGCAGAGGGAAAGGAGAAGCAGGCTCACCACTGAGCAGGGAGCCTGAAGCAGGGCTCAATCCCAGGACCCCAAGATCATCAACTAAGCCAAAGTCAGACACTTAACCAACAGAGCTACCCAAGTGCCCCTGTATCTGAATTTTAGAATTCTGACACAGATAAGGGCACATATACACTACAATGGAGTCACAGTTTCTATGGGGATTATATTTTTAAGCTAGGACTCAAGACAAAAATAGCTATTTCTGTTTAAGGGCCTGGTATGTCCAACTGAACATAATATGCAACTCCACTCTTCTTTGTACTTAGTCTTGACTTTTCAGCTCAGTCTTTCTGTAGAGATACTTGGTTTATTGTTTTAGAAGTCCCAAGTCACTGAAGATGATACATTCCCTAATAATTAAGAGATGACCTGATTTAATTTATTCCCAGATTTATGTCAACTATTCACTTAGGAATTCCATTCTATTTTCATGCCATCTACAATTACTTAACAAATAACAGGGTGGAATAAGAAATATAATGGGGTAAAAATAACCTTAAATTATATAAAAATAAAACTAGTCGGAACAAAAATGCCAAAAGATGTCTTCTAAAATAAATAAAAACCACTAAAAAATGTCAAAAATTGATTATTATTGGTCACTTACTTGAAATCTTTGTAGATTTCACAGGGATGTAGTCAGGCAGAGATGCAATTCTAGATCCATATTTCCTCCATCCCTTTCCCCATCTATTTCCTCAATCCTAACGCTTACACTCTGAAGTGCTGGAAGCTAAAGCTAAAGCAATACCCAATCCATAGTACCTCACATATTCTCTCTCACATATTCTCTCTCAATTCTCCCCAATCTTGCCTATGCAGGCCACATCCATGCCTTGGGATTTGTATGGGGAAAAGGTTCTGATGTAGCTCTAAACAATTAGCACTTTTTATGTATAGATATTTTTGCTGATTTGTGGTAATTTTTCCAATAGATAAGCACTATAACTAAAGGAAACATTTTCCCTCAAAGTAATTAACTTACCCACAGAACAACTGAGAACTGACTGCTTAGATCTGTAAGCATACCAAATTTATAAACCAGTTTTTTAAACTATGTTTTGAACACTTAATACACCTTTTTAGGGGCGCCTGGGTGGCTCAGTGGGTTAAACCTCTGCCTTTGACTCAGGTCATGATCCCAGGGTCCTGGGGTCGAGCCCTGCATCAGGCTCTCTGCTTAGCAGGGAGCCTGCTTCCCCCTCTCCCTGCCTCTCTGCCTACTTGTGATCTCTCTCTGTCAAATAAATAAATCTAAATAAATAAATAAACCTTTTTATCTCCTAAATGAAATCATCCCAAATCCCTTTCTCCTAATCTGTGTATATATACACTGTGTATATATATGTGTGTATATACATAAGGTACTTATTATTTCTTGGAAGTCTAGGTGTATATTGAAGGGCAAACAAAGTTAGCCAGACCCTTAGCCACCTGGCTTCCCACATACCTATCAACGAGTACCAGAAGCATACCACAGAACTCCAGGAATCCTCAGAAAAGTTTAAAAACTACTAATACTAAAATAAAACCATGATATTTTTCATCATTAATGAAAGAATTATTTCAATTTTTTTCCTATTGCTTAACCTAGATATTTTTTAGAATATCAAAGTAACTTGGAGTGCCTGGGTGGCTCAGTCGTTGGGCGTCTGCCTTTAGCTCAGGTCATGATCCCAGGGTCCTGGGATGGAGTCCCGCATCCGGCTTCCCGCTGGGCGTGAGGCCAGCTTCTCCCTCTCCCACTTGCCCTGCTTGTGTTCCCTCTCTCCCTGTGTCTCTCTCTGTCAAATAAATAAAATCCTAAAAAAAAAAAAAAAAAAGAGGGCACCTGGGTGGCTCAGTGGGTTAAGCCTCTGCTTTCAGCTCAGGTCATGATCTCAGTGTCCTGGGATCGAGCCCCACATCAGGCTCTCTGCTCAGCAGAGGGCCTGCTTCCCCCTCTCTCTCTGTCTGCCTATCTGCCTACTTGTGATCTCTCTGTCAAATAAAATAAATAAAAATCATTAGAGTATCAAAGTAACTTAAAACCTGAGATATCAATAAAAAGATTACTAAAATAACCAGTAAAAATTGTTACATAAAAAAAAACAAAAACAAAAAGAGGACGCCTGGGTGGTTCAGTTAGTTAAGCATCAGCCTTTGCCTCGGCATTATCCCGGGATCCTGGTAATGAGCCCCAGGTCCTCGGGCGCCCTGTTCAACGGGGAGTCTGCTTCTCCCTCTCTCTCTGCCCCCTGCCCACTCATGCTCTCTCTCACACTCTCTCTCTTTCAAATAAATAAAATCTTTCTAAAAAGTAATAAATAAAATAAAACAAAAAGTACTTAAAAAATCAACTGGCTTTACATTTGTAAAACCAGAAAAACATGTAGGCAACTCTAAAACAAAAATAAACAAAAATAATCTGAGAACATTTAAATTTCTTACTCTGGGGTGCCTAGGTGGCTTAGTTGTTAAGCATCTGCCTTTGGCTCAGGTCATGATCCCAGGGTCCTGGGATCAAGTCCTGCATCAGGCTCCCTGGTCAGTGGAGAGTCTGTTTCTTCCTCTACCCCCCTCCCCTGCTCTCTCTCTGTCTCACACTCTCTCTCAAATAAATACATAAAAATCTTTAAAAAAAAATAAAAGTCTTACTCTGTTTTTACCACTTTCTGAGATAATATAAAAATATTTTCTAGTATCAGAAAAAAATTAAAGAATATTAGATTTATACCCTTATATTAGCAATATTGAAATTAAATAAGCTTAAATTTTACCTGACATTAAGTTTCTGAAGATTTTCTAACTCTCTTATAGCAGAAGGAAGGGATGTCAGCTGATTATCATGTATCTAAAATTTATTAAAAAATAGTCAATACCTTAGTCTTATAATTAACCACATATGAGTTTGTCATTATACAAAATTTTTCAACAATTGTTATTCTAATTCAATAGTATAGTTGGAGTACTGTTAATCTGTTCTATGTATAGGAGAAGAAAAGGAGTGTGAAGTTGACTAAGCTCCTGTTCAAAAATCATGAAGTGATAAGTCATCAATTTTAAATATTCCAATTAAAATCGAGTGGAATTTCAGTCTCAAATGAGAGATGAGAGGGTTAGAAACTATTAGCACTTGATGGTATGATTTACGTCAACATATTAAAAAAAATGAGAAAGAGGAAGGGGAACCTCTATTATGTTCTCATAGTATTTTCAAGATACAAGGAACCTTACAGAACATCTAAGCCAACCTGTTCATTTTGCAAACGAGCAAAGTAAAAACTTCTCTAGAAATTTGACCAGATCCAACACTTTCACGAATTGGAAGATTTCTGATGTTCCTAAGTAAAGTACATCAGAACTCCATATATTGTGAAATAAACTACTCATGTTTTACCAAGACATGGCAACGAGACTAAAAAATAGTCCTTGAATAAACACAAAAAAATTAAGTTCAATAATTTAAGTCAGTATTGAAGTTTAAAAAAAAAAGTAATTTCAAGTACTGCTTTAATATCTAGAACAATGAGGAGAAAAATAATAGCAATAAAAAAACGATGAGCAACAGCAACCACTTGTTAAATATGGATTCTATTTGCATGCAAT
This sequence comes from Ailurus styani, assembly GCA_002007465.1. Classification (NCBI taxonomy): domain Eukaryota; kingdom Metazoa; phylum Chordata; class Mammalia; order Carnivora; family Ailuridae; genus Ailurus; species Ailurus styani. The sequence continues at coordinate 468,294 of LNAC01000512.1, read as the reverse complement.
AATGCATTAAATTCTAAGAACAATTTTAAAAAATAGGTAGTAGTGTCAGTCCTGGTTTATAGATGTGGAAACTGAGGTACAATGAAGTAACTTTCCCAATGTCACACAGCTATCAAGTGACACAGTCAGAATTGGAAGCCTGATGTTCTGTAGGTGCACTCTTAACCATCAGGCTATGCCTATCAATAATTTATTCTTCCTTGCATTCTACCAATTAAACACATGTTTTCTGCTTACCAAAGCCTAAATTTATCTTCAGAGTCTCTTTCTCTAATGACCCATATTTTTATCAGTCAACTTACATCAAGAACAGTGAGTGCAGGCAGGAGTCGTAGGTCATCTGTAAGTGACTGAAGTTTATTGTTGGATATGATTAGCTTGGTCAAATCCGTCTGTTCCCACCATCGCTCAGTAGCACTGAATGAAAGATTCTGATTAGCTTCCTCAGGAATATCCACATTTATTCTCCAGACACACTGAGGTACTATTTCCATCACCACCACACCAAAAAGAAAGAAAAGAAATGAGATACTAAGTGACATACTTTTATAATAGCCATTCATTTTATCTATTGAAAAACATTTTCTGAAACATTGAAACTTTTTAAAAATTCAAAGAGCAATAATTTACAACTGAAGTTGATTTTATTCAGAAACAGAATATGTATTTTATATATTAAAGCTTACATTTTTAAGATTTTATTTATTTGTCAGAGACAGAGAAAGAGCACAAGCAGGGGGAGGGGCCGGCAGAGGGAGAGGAAAAAGCAGGCTCCCTGCTGAGCAAGGAGCCCAATGTGGGACTTGATCCCAGGACCCTGAGATCATGACGTGACTCGAAGGCAGATGTTTAACCATCAGAGCCACCCAGGTGTCCCTTATTTATATTTTTATTCAGCTATATTTACTATACACATACTCTGCATAGCACATTGTAGTAGATATATAAGACAATAAAGGAGGGACTTTACCATTATGCTAATACAATAAAAGCATGAAAATCAACATTTATAAGGTGATGTCATAAGTTTTACAACAGGAGTATATACTGTCTGAGAAAGCACTGGTAATAATAATAGCTAATAAATACCAGGCAATTTTCTAACATACTCATTTAAACCTAATAATTCTGTGACATAGGTGCTATTACTATTCTCATTTTATAGACAAGAAAAATGGGGCACAGAATTTACCCAGGGCTATACAGCTAATAGGTAGCAGAAATGGGATTCATACACCTGCACAGCTATCTATATTGCCTTGACTCTCAGTGGACGTTTGGAAGGCACAACCAATTCTGGTAGCTGCTATTTTACCTAACATAAAATTTTATTTCTTACTCCATCACACAATATCGTGTGAATTCTACTGCAGCAAACACAGTAACTTCTTAAACATAGCAAGTAAGACCATGTAGTTGAACAGGGAGAGTCCAGGTTCACCACTATAAAATCTGAAATTCCAGAAGGTATTAACTTGCTATAGCGTTGCACCAAAACTATTTTAGAGTCCTTCATTCCAGGGTACCTGGGTGGCTCAGTTGGTTAAGCCTCTGTCTTCGGCTCAGGTCATGACCCCAGAGTCCTGGGATCAAGCCCCACAATGGGCTCCCTGCTCAGTGCAGAGCCTGCTTCTCCCTCTCCCTCTTGCCTGCTCCCACCCAGCACCCACTTGTGCTCTCTCTCGAGTAAATAAAACCTTAAAAAGAAAGAGAGAGAGTCCTCCATTCCTTCAAAAAAAGTAGGACTACACAGTAGTATGACTTAGAACTTTCAGCAGTTATTAATCAAAGCAACAATTGGTTACATCCCACAGTCACTGACTAAGATTTCAAAATGAGACTAAATGGAAAGGTGTGGTCAAAGTTTCAAGTTCAGGACACTGAAGTATAATTCAGGATTACTAATCTGATATAATGGTTTTATAGAAGCAAAGCAAAGTTTCTGAAATCCATGAGACTTACACTCCTTCAAAAAAATGGGGTATCTATATTCATATTAGAATGAATGAAAAGATCCCTCTCTTACCCCTTCTCTCTGGTTAGGTAGTCTCTTCTTTATACTTCTACCAATGAATCCAGCTAATAGGAATATTATATGAAAATAATAGAATATAAGTCCATTCATGTTTCTGTTTGTGGATAGAGATTTACTTTTAAAGCAAAGCAAAATAAAAAGAATTCATTCTCCCCAACTTTTTTGAGAGCAAAAGCACCATAAAATGTACCACTGTTACTTCTATTACTAGTACAACTGCTACCATTATTATTATTATTATTATTATTATTATTATGGTATATAGGTATGGACGGTTGAGTGGGAATAAGAAATAACAAATCAACTTGAAGTAGAGAAAAAGTACAAATCCCAAAAGAAAAATAATTGATAAATTGGACTTCCTCAAAATTGAAAACTTCTGGTTTTCTAAAGAAATCATTAATCCTCAGACCAGAAAAATATATTAGATATCAATAGAGATAGATATCTGAGTACTTCTATCCCCGAAACATAAAAGGTTTTACAACTTAAATACAAACAGCCCAACTTAAAAACAGACCAAAAATATGAACACTTGGTAGAAAATATACAAATGGCCAATGAATAGTTGAAAAAGATGCTCAACATCATGAGTCATTAAGGAAATGTAAATAAAACCGGAAGGAGGCAGGGGCGCATGCACCCGAATGTTTATAGCAGCAATGTCCACAACAGCCAAACTATGGAAAGAACCTAGATGTCCATCGACAGATGAATGGATAAAGAAGGTGTGGTGTATATATACAATGGAATACTGTGCAACCATCAAAAGAAACGAAATCTTGCCATCTGCAATGACGTGGATGGAACTAGAGGGTATTATGCTAAGCGAAATAAGTCAATCAGAGAAAGACAATTATCATATGATCTCTCTAATATGAAGAACTTGAGGGGCAGGGCGTAGGGTCGTGGGGGGGGATAGGGAGGGAAAAAATGAAACAAGATGGGATCGGGAAGGAGACAAACCATAAGACTCTGAATCTCACGAAACAAACTGAGGGTTACTGAGGGGTGGGAGGGTAGGGATAGGGTGGATGGGTTATGGACATTGGGGAGGGTTTGTGCTATGGTGAGTGCTGTGAAAGGTGTAAGCCTGATGATTCACAGACCTGTACACCTGGGGCAAATAATTAAAAAAAAAAAAACAAACATGAGGAGGTACTACAACACAAGCACAAGAATAGCTAATGTCAAAAAGACTGACAACACAAAGTATTATTGGTAATAATCTAAAGCAACTGAATCTCTCATGTTTACTAGGAGCAAAAAGTTTGGTAAATTCTTATAAAGTTAAATATATACTTATCACTATATGTCAAACAATTCTACTCTCGGGTATGTAATTTACCAGGAACAATAACATCATATGTCTACACAAAGACTGTACTTGAAAGTTCATGGCACTTTTACTCAAAATAGCCAAAAACTAGAATCAAATCAAATGTTGATCAACAGGTGAATGGATAAACAAATTGAGATATATACATATACATACACACACACACACACACACACACACACACACACACACACACGATGGACTATTACTTAATAAAAAAAATCTACTGATATAAACAACATGGATAAACCTCAGAAAACATACTAAGCAAGAGAAGCTTAAAACAAAACAAAAACTGCAAATGTGTAATTCCATTTAAATGAAATTCTAGAAACAGCTAACCTATATAGACAAAAAGCAGATAGATCACTGGTTGTGTGGAATTAGCAGTGAGGGCTGACCAACAAAAAAAGGGCTCAAGGGAACTTTTTGAGTGTTGGAAATAATCTATATTTTTTATTGTGGTAGTGGTTACACAATTTTATGTATATGTGTATATGTGTGTATGTGTGTGTGTGTACATATATATACATCAAAACTCACTGAATGGTTTTAAAATGGATGTACACATTGTTTGTAAATTATACCCCAATAAGGTTAACTCAAAATAAAATAAAGATGATGTAATATATCAAGGTAATCTTATGTATGCATATATTCACATATATGTGTATGTATGTGTATATATGTATATATATATATCAAGTGAATAAACAAATTGAGGTATATATATGCATGAATACACATACATATACACACCTACATACACAGATATATCTATTTCTCACAAGATAATAATTGTCTCAAATAGTACTACTCAATACAACTTTCTGCAATGATGGAAATATCCTATATGCTGCACTATTCAATAGGTAGCCACTAGCTGCATACAGCTATTGAACACTTAAAATGTGGTTAAGGTGACTCAAGAACATGATTTTTAATTTTATTTAATTTTGATTAATTAACATTTAAATAGCCATATATGACTAGAGACTTCCACAATGAACAGAATGGCCATTAACAAAGACTGAAAAAAGATTTCTTTGCATATTTTTTGGGGCATGTTACTCTATCTTCACTGACAATAGTTATAGAAATGGGGACTACCAATGGGTTGATGGCAGAGAATTTGTCTACTTTGGGGAAGATACTTAGAAGCGGGTACAGTTAGAAACAGAGAAGAAATTTTTTTAAAATGTTTAAAATGGTGTTTACATCAAAGGATAAAAGAATGTGTAGCCAGTAAACTACAGAAGCAGCAACTCATGAAGTTTAAAAATCTTTTTTGATGGTTTTGAACAGTTTCATAGATATAATGATCACCCACAGTATATGGTATTTCCTTAAAATAGAAAATCATAATCATTCCTATTAAGGTCTATATCCTTGTAGATGTAGATTCCATCTTCTAAAAGGTTGTAAATATATTAAACTACGATACACAGTATGACATCATGGATGTATCACTGACCAAAGAGTCAGAGAACTAAGCCTCGGTTTAAACTGTGCAACTAATCAAACTGGCCAGTAATCCAACATCCCTGGTTACAATTCCTTGTTGATTAAATGAGAGCCCCACAGTAACTTAAACGCTAGGATGCAGCAATGGTAATACAAAAAATCTTTTGCTAGGTGCAGAATAACATTTTAATATCAGCTTATCCTACAAATACCATTCACTAAAACCTCTACCCAATTATGAGGATTTTACAAGAATAAACCAGTAAGTCCAGCACAATGTAAAAGATCAAGGAAAGCTCATTGATAAACATTCCAAATTTCTCACAGTAGTTTATTCGTGGCAACCAATGGCCCCTTTACATTAAAGAAAGAATCCCCTAATGACTAGTCACAATATTCACAGTGTCACTTTCAGGCTATTTTTAAAGTTTAATAAGAAACATACCCTCATACACATAAACACACATACCACCAGAGTAAAATCGAATAGTTACATAGAAAGCATTAACTCAGTTTCAGCTTGAGATTGATGCAAAGGAATGTATCTTTGTGTTTTAGAACACCTGAGTCATTGTTATGTTAGAATGCATGAAGAGAACTGTTCTCTCTTGAAGTCCAGCAGGATACTGTAAAAAAAAAAAAATGAAACAATGTTTAACATATCAATAAAACATTTTTACCAATCACTTTAAGAGAAAAACAAGTTTGAAATTATACTTTAATTTGGGAGTATATTCAGTTTTATAGTGAAGATAAAACTCACTGAAACTGTAATTCCATTCTTCCCAATCTGTACTTTTTCTGTGACAATATCTATGACAGATGGCATGCACTCAACTAACACTCCCCCATCCTCTCCCACTCAAGAAAACATACTAAAATGCAAGTGTAGGGATGTAAGGATAAGTTTAAATTCTGTACTAATCTATTAAACAAATTTTGGCACTGATAGTAACTTGAGATATACTTCTCAAGAGACTGAAACAATGAAGTTAAGAATTATTTTAACAGACCAAGAAATAGGAATGGCGTTTTCAATTAACCATCTGGTTCCTTGTTTCATAATCCAAACAAGCAGATTTCCCTGGATTTTGGTATATTAAAAACTAAATGTTTACCTCAAGATTCTGCCATTGTATACAGATTAAAACACTTTCCTCTTGTTTTTATTTCTAAGAATGTTCCAGAATAGCTTGTTTGATGATCCACTCAATAGTTTCTTTCTGAAATTATTATTAAAATCTGATATTCTGGTTAATTCTTATTAGCTGTTTAAACTATTAAATTCAATTAAGACAACCAGTAGTCAAAATGGAGTAAAGCTAAATAGTAAAGCAGAACACAGTTAATACAGATTTGAAGATGGTTATTTAAAACCTGGGAAATATATGGTTTATATTACACTTTTTACTGTGTCATGACAAACTGTACATACTGAAAAAGGCAAATTCTCAGTACCTTAAAACAGATGGCATGACATCCTGAGGCCTAGAAGCCCTAGACCTATTTACTTAACTCCACAAATGAAAACTAACCAAACTGCTCTCTTCAAAAAAGGATAGCCTTATACCCATATTTCCCTTTCAAATAATATGGTTTCCAAAGAAATTTAAATGGTTTGTTTAGTAAAATATCCACTTACCAATATTCCTGTCAGTTCAAGAATGTGGTTTCCTTTAAAATTTACAGCATTCTTTTGTTCCAAATTCTGGTACTTTTTACTTTCATCCAATTTTTTTTTTCTTTCATCCAATTTTTGATGAATCACCCAAAAACGTCTACACTACTATCCTACCAATGTCATATAACCACAGGCAACAATCAGTACCTCCTTTTCAACTCCATCTTTCTTTTATCTAGTCCAATGAAAAAGCTACAGTATCTACACTAAACCAAACAATGATACATTTCTGTATACTTGCTCAGAACAGGAGCTGTCATTCAAAGACTTCTAGAATGTTTCTAATATTCTTCTTTGAAGTTGGTTATTAACAGTTATTTTGTTTCAGCACGCCCTTATCAATAAGTTACAGAACTGACACTCAAGAATGATAACTTAAAAAAACTGCCAACAATATTTGAATGTTTTAGTAAATTATAGTAGTCATAAGATGAAATATTATAGTCATTAAAAATAATCAGATTATTCAAGTGACACCAAAAAATGTCCAAACAGAAGTCCAGCAGGACTCAGTACAATTCTAAATTTGTTAAAAATAAAAAAAAGGCAAATTATGCTACATATACACACAAAAAAACTTGAGAAAAGCCATCAAAATATCAACAGTGACTAACTCTGAATGATTATTTTCCCTTTTTATGCTTTCTATAGATTATACTTTTTCTGTAACAGAAACAATGCTTTATAAAGAAAAAAATGATAAATGGGTATTTTCATAAAAGAGCTATGGTCTATCAAAAGAAAGGATACTAAAAGCTGTCAAGAGTACCCATTTCAGTTACAGGTAAAAATTAATGTGTACTGAGTACCAGTTAACACCCTATTAGGATTATAATATGTCTCACTGCTCTTAGAGCTTCCACTAAGAAGAATCAATTCAAGAAGGCCACCATCTAAAAGAAAGAGTAAACAGAATTTTAACTGCTTTGGGTGATATACATCAAAATTAAAGGCCAGGTTCTATTTTTCCAATATAGAAATAATGGACATGAGCAATTTTAAATTGCTGCATAAATATGGAGGGAAGAAAGACCTGGACTACAACACAAAAAAATTTGTAATTTGTTTAACAAGTGCAATTCTTGATAAATAAATTTGAATAAAACTTATATTAAAATGCCTATGTGACTATAAATTGTTTGAAGTGTTAATTTGCTTTTTCACAACATCTGGAAGAAACATAGATATAAAACAAATATATATTTGTATATATATTTCTTCACAACATCTGGAAGAAACACAGATATATAACAAATGCAATTTAAATAAGTATCTGTAACTCCTCACAGCATTCAAACACTTTCATATTTATTATCTTATATTTTTCATATAAAATATCTCATGATCTCTCATACATATTGATAGCAATCATAAAGAAGCCGTGTTTGACCATTGCTTTTGTACATAATTCATAATTTTCGGTAATAACATTTGGAGATAATAAAAATAACGAGAAGACTTTTTTATTTTTATTTATTTATTTGGAGCTAGAGAAAGAGACAGTGTGCAAGCAGGGGGTGGGAGGGAAGGTAGAGGGAGAGAGAGAATCTTAAGCAAGCTCCACGCCCAATGTGGAGCCCAATGTGGGGTTCCGTCTCAGGACCCTGAGATCATGACCTGAACAGAAATTAAGAGTCAGATGCTTAACCGACTGAATCACCCAGGCACCACAAGAAGACTTTTTAAAAAATGAGTATATTTTTAAAAGTATAACAATGTGTAGATCAATAAAAGGGACAAATTAGTAAAAGTTTATCAGAAGATAGTAATCATTTTTCTACGATAACTTTATGTCAAAAAACAAAACCACTTATGTAGCTTTCATCTGTATGTCATACAACACAGACTTTAAAAAATCCTAACAGGCCACTGGCCTTCTGTATATTGCTTATTCATCGAACCCTAAATTACTGAACAGAGACATGCAGCATAAAAAGACAAAAGACAACCATGCTAAACAATAAGAAAACAAACAACCCAATTTAAAAATGGACAAAAGATCTGGATAGGCACCACACCAAAAAAGATATACAGATGGCAAACAAGGTTATGAAAAGATGTTCCACATCATATGTCATTGGGGAATAGGAAACTAAAACAACATTGATATAAGACTACATACTTATTAGAATGGCTAAACTCTAAAAACCTGATAATACCAAATATTGGCAAGGATGTGGAACAGGAACTTTCATTCATTGCTGTTGAGAGTACAAAATGGTACATCCATTCTGGAAGACAGTCTGGCAATTTTCTACAGAGCTAAGCATAGTCTTACCGTGAAATCTAGCAATGGCACTCCTAATTAGTTGAAAATTAACACTCACACAAAAACCTGATTACCAATAGCAGCTTCATTCATAGCTGCCAATAACTGGAAACAACAAAGATGTCCTTCAAAAAGTAAATGGATAAAATGGTATGTCCAAACCATAGAATATTCAGTGATAAAAAGAAATGAGTGATCAAGCCACAAAAAGACACGGAGGAACCTTAAATGCATACTTAGTGAAAAAAGCCAGTCTGAAAAAGCTACATACAGTGTGATTCCAATTATATGGTATTTGGGGGAAGGCAAAACTATAAGAGCAGAAAGATTGGTGGCTGCCAGTCTTGCCAAAATGAATAGGTAGAGCTCAGAGGATTTTTAGGGCAGTAAAATTATTCTATATAACACCATAATGGTGGATACAGGACATTATGCATATGTCAAAACTCATAGAACTGTACAATACTAAGAGTGAACAGTAATGTGAACAATGGACTTTAATACTAATGTATCAATATTAAATATTAGTTCATCAACTGTAACAAATACACTACATTAATGTAAGGTGTTAATAAAGGGGAAACTATAAGCTAGGGAAAAGGTGTATATGGGAACTCTGTACTATCCAATTTTCTGAAAACCTAAAACTATTCTAAAAAGACTGTTTTTCTACAATCTAAAACATCGTTTTAAAAGATTAGTTGTTGGGGGAAAAGAATTTTTCATTACTGTCAGTGCTGTTAAAGTATAGGATTCTGACAAAGGATAGGAGGGCCTTGTAAATACTTCAGCGCAAGATTTCAAAAGGTTTTTGTATGCACTAAGAATTTTATACTGAATCTTGTGATGTATGGGGAATCATTAAATGTGAGTGACATAATAAGATCCAAGTTTTAGAAAGATAACTCTTGGGCGCCTGGGTGGCTCAGTGGGTTAAAGCCGCTGCCTTCGGCTCAGGTCATGATCCCAGGGTCCTGGGATCGAGGCCCACATCGGGCTCTCTGCTCAGCAGGGAGCCTGCTTCCTCCTCTCTCCTCTCTCACTGCCTGCCTCTCTGCCTACTTGTAATCTCTCTCTGTGTGTCAATAAATAAATAAAATCTTTAAAAAAAAAAAAAAAGAAAGATAACTCTTGGTAATGACACTGATTTAGAGTGTGAGACTTAAAGAAATCCAGGAAAGCTATTACAATGTTTACGGTGATAACAATAAAAATGGTAACAATTTTTACTCCGTACTTTTTATGTACCAAGTATTTTGTGTACTTGGTAATTAAACCTTAGTAGGCCCTATTATCACCACATTATAAATGAGAAAATAAGGTACAGTGAGATTAAGCATCTCAAAGTTACATGAGCAAAGATATGGAGATAAGGAGCACAGCTCCATAAGGGGCTATACATGGTTCAGAATTACAGTGGTTTGGGTGTCAAAGGTTGAATGACAAGAGATGTTCAAGGCTATAGCTAGATAAACATCTTCTACATTATGGTAACAAGGATTTCTTTTTTATTTATAAGCTACAAACACCATGTGCTTTTCCCATTTATAGTTTTCTCCTCTACGAAATACTATACATCCCACTCATTCAAGATAGTTTTTTGAGTACCTAATATGTGCCAGGTATTGTGGTAGGCTCTGTTTACACAATAATAACCTAAACAGCCCTGGTCATGTCACCATGGAGTTAAGAGTCAAAATTCATTTGCTCTCTTAAACTTTTAACAGACAAAATCATCTGTGTCCAATCAAAAAGTACATTCTAGTACACCACTGAGTATTTGGAAATGTTCACTCATTCACTTATTCCTTCCACAAACATTAATAAGAATCTATTACGAACCAAGCACTGTTTTGGTTGTTAGTGATACAACAATGAATAACAGAAAGCTCCTTGATTTCATGAAACTGACATTCTAGTGGGAGAGTAGGAAAGACAATAAACAATATAAATTCCGATAGTGAAATGTTATTTAAAAATAAAACAGGTAAAAAACAAACCATAGTGTTAGCAATGGAATTTATTGATCAGGCCAGTTAGGAAGGGCCTGTCTGAGGTGTGACCTTTGAGCAGAGTCCTATATAGGAAGCAAAAAGCCCTAGTCAGATATCAAGGAAAATGTTCCAGGCTCTGGGAAAAACAAAGGCGTATGTACATCTGTAGTTTTAAGATATTTATGTTTCCATTGACTAAAAGCTTTTCCAGATAGAGCAGAGATTTAATGTCATATACGCTTTGATTTGTTCTGAAAGTATTTGCTTGGTCTACTCTACACATGACACAATAAGAAAGCAATCATTAAAAGGAAAATGGAAGGTTTCGATCCCAGATAGCCTAAAACCTGAATCTAAGTAGAGAAACACATTACAGGAAGAATGCTATATTCTCTCTCCCCACTTCCCACTCCCTCCCTTACACAAGAGACAATCACGAGTGCATCTGGCTATTATTCATTCACGGTATCCAGACAGGTGCTTGTTGATCTTTCCTAGGTTCCTGAGGACGGTCCCAAAGTCACTGTGTGCCATCTATCTTGATCCTCAATTCAGGAACTACGCTCACTATTCTTTGAGGGAAAGTAGGAACCGAAGGGGCCTGACCGAACCAGCGGGAATGTGATGGGTGCCTGAATTAGAGCCCGAGGGTCCTGGCTAGGAGACGGTGGCGAAGATGGTCCAAAGCAGGCCAAGGAAAGGGAGCCTGCAGGGGCAAGTGCTTTCTACCAGCGCAATCCCGATCTTACCTTCACTGAGACTCCGACCCGACAGGTTTAACTGGCCGCTCTTCCTCGCTGCCTTTAACAGCCCCTGAGGTACGGAAGCACCGACGTCTCTCCTCTCCGCTCTGAAACCCGCGCGGGTATCCCTCTCCGCCACTCCCTTCAGGCGCGACATGTTCAAACCGCCGAGTCCAGAAGCGGAGCCTCGCACGTGACGTTTAAAGGTGGCGCCGGCGTGCGACCCCGCCCCTGCCGTGAGCGCGCGCTCCGTGCGCTGGGCTCGGGGCCTGGCGCCGGGCTTTCGCTCTCGGCGGCGCGGCCCCGATGTCGTCACCGCCAGTGCCTGGGCTGGAGGGTAGAGGAGCCCTTCCCGTTGCCGGTGCCGGCCTTGTGTCTTGCAGTTACTTCGCTCAAGTAAGTGCGTTTAACGGGCTGAAAAGGGGCTTTAAGGGTTTATTGTTCGTACTGTTACTGCGACTCCGACCTTCTCCTCTGCGCTCCCACCTTGACCGGGGTGTCAGGGAAAGATAACCTTCTCTCCTCGCCGGGCCTGAACGTGGGCCTTGACTAAAACTTGAGACCTGGGCGCGGTCTGCAGCCTCTCTGGACCCTGGTGTGTGTGTGTGTCGTTTGTGGCGGTGGCGCCGGGACCTTCGTCCGGTGTAACAAATAAAACAGATTTCTGTTCTTCGCGCGCACAGCCAGACTCCTAGAATTAGTTCACCTTCGCTGCTGTTGTGTCGAGTTTATAGGCCACCCTAGGAGGTAGTGTGAAACGGAAGGGCTGGCATCGGAGGAGGAAAAAGAAAGCTTAATGATAAATGTTCTTTCCGCTAGACAGTTGACAGAGACAAGTGGAAACTCAAACTTTAGTGTAGCGAAAACAGCTTGGACTTGGAAGCCCAGAGGTGAGTTCGAATTCCAGCTGCTTCTGTATTTTACCAGCCGTGTAACTAACTTTAGGCAGCTTATTTGACCGTTTTTAAAGCTTACGTCTTTTTCGTGAATTGAGGGATAATTCCTGCCTCATTCGGGGTTTTTTTATTTAAATAAGTGAAGATAGAGCTTTAAATATTGAGAGCTTGGTGAAGAAAGGGACTCTAGGATAGAAAATGAAAATTTTGTTCAATACGTTGGTTTTCCTGGATAGTTTCTGTCCAAAGTGTACACCTGTATCAATTCATTCAACAAATAATTAGAAACTTATCACCTTAAGTACTGTGTTGAAGTGATTTTGTTTCAAAAGGCACATACCGGGAAATATCCTCCTAACCTTCCGTTAACTTGGGGATGGGTAGGATATTTGAAAGGTAGGGTAGGATGACGGCCCACTGACAAATTCTGCAGCACACAGAGTTTTGCCCGAGTCCGGGTTCTTGCTACCTGTAAAATTCAGTTTTTAACCTCCTCTCGCTTTTACTTCTTGGTTCTTTAGATTCTTTACACTAAAAGTGAATAGCAGAAAAGTACGAGTAATTACACTGCCAAGCAAGAAGAGTGGGTTTTAATGCAAGGACCCTAGTTTTTGCAAGGCCGCTAATAAGCCTCCTTCCCACCCCAAGTTTATCTTGACAGTAATGATTATTACCACCTTACTGAGCCATAAGCGACAGGCTCAGTGCTTAATACCTCCTTTGCTATCTCTTATTCAGCGCAATAACCGATTTTGCAGGTGAAGAAATTGAGGCTGAAAGGGATTAAGGAACTTGCTGAATGAAGGTCACAAGTTTCTGTAAGTGGTATAGCCAAGAATATGAACTTAGGTCTCTCTCCAAAGTCTTTCTTGTTAATCATGATTTGCCTAGTGACTCTTATTTCATCATTTTTAACACCTTTATCCTAGACCCATTTAAGGGACACTTCAATTATGTTTTAAAAGAGGGTTTTTATTATTATTATTATTATTATTAGAGAAAAAACTTTTCCTCTTTTGTAGGATGTAACAGCCTACCTTTGGAGGATGAATTGCTCAAGTATAAAAGTTTACAGTAGCCACCCCTCCGCCATCATAGATTCTTTTTTTAGTTCAATATTTTTTAAAATAACAGGCAAAGTATATTATTTTCATTTACTGTGCTTCTACTTGAAGTTAAATATTTCATTATTGACATGTAATTTTAGTAAACATTGCTGCATTTTGTATAAGAGAAGCATAAATTCTGTTTAATGGCAAAGGAATTCTGAAAATCCAAGTTACCATATACTTGTGGTAAACTTCAGTAGATATACACTGACATATATAAAAAAATTTGCTAGTATATATCTATAGTACACTGTATATACTGTGTAGCAAATACAGATTAAGCAACATGAGAGAGTATAGTTATATATACTTATATTTGTGGGACTTAACACTTTATATCAGTTGCGTTACTTTAGAAAGAATGCATTGCAAACAAAAAAAACCCAGCCCTTTTTCAAGTCAAGCATAGCAAAAGTATTTGCTTGTAAAAAAATGGATTTTTGAAATAACGTGAAATGGATGTCTCCTGTGTGGGGGCTGGCATCTACTGCATAGCTACCTTTTGTAACAGAATTTGCCTAGCTACAATTTATTATATTCATTTTGTTAAAGTAGTGAAAGGTTTCCCTTGTCTATCTTCTTTGCCAAATGAAAAAAGGAAGCGAAAAATAAAAAATATATGAGCCTAAGAATTACATCAACCAAAAAATGCTGTTGTTGGGGGCGCCTGGGTGGCTCAGTGGGTTGGGGCCTCTGCTTTCGGCTCAGGTCATGATCTCAGCGTCCTGGGATCGAGGCCCGCATCGGGCTCTCTGCTCAGCAGGGAGCCTGCTTCCTCCTCTCCCTGTCTCTCTGCCTGCCTCTCTGCCTACTTGTGGTCTCTCTCTGTGTGTCAAATAAATAAATAAAATCTTTAAAAAAAAAAAAATGCTGTTGTGTTTCATAACGGAAACTATTATCAAAGTAAGATAGAGTGGCTTACCTCTACCCCTGCAATTTAATACTATATTACTCTTAAGAACATTGCTATATGTTAGATTTTTTTCAAAGCTGAAAAGTATAGTTAGGATAGATTTATATAGACAAATTGAGAAAGCGTAGTAAAAAAACTTGCATTAACTTGTGCAAAATTTTTAAGCACATTTGTTTTAAAAATGTTCAACTAAGACCAAAGTGAATTTGCTTTGCAGACATTTCTAGCAGTTTCATTTTGTGTAAATTAACAGATTTAGATGTAGCCTATTTTGAATTAGTATTATGTTTATCTTTCAGAATGTTGTCTAATCATGACACTGTCGTTATTGATTGGCATTGTTGAACCTAACATATATTGCTTATTAATGTTTTTTTGAGTTGAATTTTTTACATTCTCATACACTTACTATTCAGAGTTTTCTCTGTGTTTGTCCTTCTATCAGTAAGTTGTTTTAAATGATTAAAATTGAGAGCAAAATTATATAGGACAGGGACTCTCCGTATTTTAAATATTCAACTTTTCAGATGTTTATTACACGTCTTTTAGTTTCCTTTAAAAATTTCAGTTTGCAGCTTCCATTCCTGCTCTAACTACCAACTTTTGAAAGTAGTCAGTTGGAAACATTCCATACTATTTCATTGAAGGCAGTACATACTTTGCATTTTTATTCATAGTTTCAAATGGGGCTTTGAATTGTATTTTGTTGTTATTGTGTGATACTTTTTCTGATGGAGAGATTACATTTTATTTTAGAATAATTAATTGTACTTTTTGTATGTTCCCTGTTGCTTCTCTTTTTTACTTTTTTTTTTTTTAAGATTTTTTTATTTGAGAGAGAGAGAGCACAGTTGGGAGGGGCAGGAAGAGGGAGAGAGAATCTCAGGCAGACTCTGCAGTGAGTGGGGAACCCAGCTTGCACTGGATCTCATGACAGATCTTGACCTGAGCTGAAACCTAGAGTTGTAAGCTTAACCGGTGGTGCCCTTGTTTTTACTTTTGTCATAAAGCAGTGAGCTTTCTCTAGGTAGTTTAATATTTGATTCAAATGTTGGGTCTTGCATTTCTCTGTGCTTTCAACACAAAAGAATTTCAGTCTACCAGCTTTGGGAAAATAATCATTTTCATTTTTCTCTTTTGAAAGGCTTTTATGGGGTGTCGGGATGGCATAGTCAGTTGAGCATCTGACTCTTGGTTTTGGCTCAGATCGTGATTCCAGGGTTGTGAGATCAAGCCCTGCATGGGGGCTCCATGCTGACTAAGACTCCAGGGTGGCTCAATAGTTAAGCATCTGCCTTTGGCTCAGGTCATGATCGCAGGGACCAGGGACTCTTTCTCTCTCTCCTTCTCCCTCTCCCCTGGCTTGTGTTCCCTCTCCTTCTCTATCACTGTCAAAAAATAAATAAAATCTTTAAAAAAAAAAAAAAGCTCACCGTCAAAAAATCAATAAAATCTTAAAAAAAAAAAAAAGTGACTCTCTTTCCAGGGTGCCTGGATGGCTCAGTCAGTTAAGTGTCTGCCTTGGGCTTAGGTCATGATCCTGGTGCCCTGGGATGGAGCCATGTGTCAGTCTCCAGGCTCAGTGGGGAGCCTACTTCTCTCTCTCCCTCTGCTCCTTCCCCCAGCTCTCTTTCACCCTCTCAAATAAATAAAGTCTTAAAAAAACAAACAAACAAAAACTCTCTTTCCCTCTCCCCCCTATAAAATAAATAGATAAATATTTTTAAAAATAAAATAAAATAAAATAAAATGGCACTCAGGAGCACCTGGATGGCTCAGTGGGTTAAGCCTCTGCCTTCAGCTCAGGTCATGATCTCAGGGTTCTGGGGCTCAATCCCAATCTCTGCTCAGCAGAAAGCCTTCTTACCCTTTCTCTCTGCCTGCCTGTCTGCCTACTTGTGGTCTCTCTCTCTCTCTGTCAAATAAATAGATAAATAAATCTTTAAAAAAAAAAAGGCTTCTATATTCTAGTGTTTATTCTCTGGAGAATAGTGGAGGAACTAGTTTAAAAACATTTTTTAAATCCTAATTATTATTAGTTTTATTTTTTTATTTAATTTCTTTCCATTGAAGGAGAAAAAAGCTGAAGTGGGTGGTTATAGAGCAGTCTTTTTATGTCATTAAATAAATGTTTATTGGCTTTTCTAAAATCAGCTGAGAATGTTTCCTACTATTCCCAGTGATTCCCGAATGTTTCCTACTATTCCCAGTGATTCCCATTATTAACCTTTTTTTTTAAGATTTTTTATTTATTTATTTGACAGAGAGAAATCATAAGTAGGCAGAGAGGCAGGCAGAGAGAGAGGAGGAAGCAAGCTCCCCGCTGAGCAAGGAGCCCGATGCGGGCCTCGATCCCAGGACCCTGAGATCATGACCTGAGCCGAAGGCAGAGGCTTTAACCCACTGAGCCACCCAGGCGCCCATCCCACTCCTAACCTTTAAAAGCTATTTTCTTGCTCATTTTTCCAAAAGTAAGATTTCTCTGACTGAAAAATATTAATTTTATAGTATTTTAGAATTTGCCTGCTTTAAAATAGTAAAGTAATATTAGATAAAATTAGGGCACAAGACCCTAGAATGTACTTCATAATATTATTGTCTTTGTGTTAATACATACAAAACCACTATCAAATAAATCTGTTTAAAAATTGGTTTTAATTAAAATCCACTCTTTTAAAATTTGACTTTATATCAGTCCCTGCTAATAATTTTGTTCTATTGGATTCGGCTTTCAACTTCATTTCCTCAATACTTCAAAAAGAGAGAAATCACATGATTATACATTGCAAATATTGTTCTATTTCAACAAAGCTCCCCAACTGTTTCATTTTTATTTTAAAGATTTTATTTAATTCTTTATTTGACAGAGGGAGACACAGCGAGAGAGGGAGCACAAGCAGGGTAAGTGGGAGAAGGAGAAGCAAACTCCCCACTTAACACGGAGCCCAATGCAGACTTTATCCCAGGACCTTAGTATCATGACCTGAGCCGAAGACCTACACTGAACCAACTGAGCCACCCAAGGCGCCCCTCCCCAACTGTTTTAGTAAGATAATATGATGATCACTGAGACTTTATTCTTAGTATCAACTTAGGTTGATAAGAGGAGAGTATGAGAATTATTTGGTAGTTCGTTGATGATCACAGTCAATAGATTTTTACTTAAAAACTTGCTACTCAAATTTGAAGGCAGAATATACTCACAATTGCAACCAAGATAAATCTAGTTTAACTTTCAGAATAACTTCAAGACTGTCCACAGTTTTTTTCCATATCAGTTTTTTTCCCATCACTTAAAATATCACAGTTGCGTATACTTAATATGAAAGGTACGATCACTGGGATGGTGAAATACTAGTGAACATTTAAATATGTGGTCCTTACAATGCAAATCTGTGAGCCCAGCTTTGTTCTTCATCTTTCTAGAGATACGTTTTGCTCTCGTCACTGAATTTATTTACTGTTAATACAGCTTTGATTATTTTCCACTTTAGAGATTCTGACCTTTTTTGCTTTTAATTCATTTCCTAGAAAGTTACCTTTCCACCATCTCTTCCCTCCAAAGTAATTATTTGATCAACATCTCCACGTGTTTTGGACTTCAATGTGAGCTAATTCCAGCTCATAGTTCATAACTTCAAGTGACTGTGGTGGCAATTGGGAAAAAGCATAATGGTCTTTAGCTTTATCATTTGTCAGGAATTAGATTGTCAAGTGTACTAAGTAACATTTTCCTTTTTTTTTTCTTCTGTGCTTTGGTCATTTGATGGTCTGTTGCTCTGACTCATGTCACAGTACTTTTAAGATTAATCAAGCATGGGGCACCTGGGTGGCTCAGAGGGTTAAGCCTCTGCCTTCGGCTCAGGTCATGATCTCAGGGTCCTGGGATAGATCCCCACATCGGGCTCTCTGCTCAGCAGGGAGCCTGCTTCCCCCTTTCTCTCTGCCTGCCTATGTGTGATCTCTCTCTCTCTCTCTCTCTATGTGTGTGTGTCAAATAAATAAATAAAATCTTTAAAAAAAGATTAATCAAGCATATGTGTAATTGCTTATGACTTTTGAAAATAAGAATTATAATGTTATTCTAAAAATGTAGAAAAGTAATTGAAGCCTTCCTGGAAAGATTTTTCCATGGAACATTTGTGGGTTTTTTGTTGTTTTGGAGGGGATTTTTTGTTTTTTGTTTTGTTTTGGTTTTTGGTTTTTGTTTATTTGTTTCAGAGAGAGAGAGAGAAAGAGAGAAATCGGGGGTGGGGGAGCATCTTCAGCAGGTTCCATGCCCAGTGCAGAGCCTGACATGGACTCCATCTCACTACCCTGAGATCATGACCGGAGCCAAAGTTAACAGTTGAACACCTAACCAACTGAGCTACCCAGGCACCCCAAAACATTTGCATTTAATCAAAAAAGGAATGTTTTGGGGTGCCTGGGTGGCTCAGATGGTTAAGCATCTGTTGCGTTTGGCTCAGGTCATGATCTCTAAGTCCTGGGATCGAGGCCCACATCAGGCTACCTGATCAGCAGAGAATCCACTACTCCTTTTCCCTCTGCCCCTCCCCGGCTCATGCTCTCTCTCTCAAATGAATAAATAAAATTTTTTTAAAAAAATAAAAAGGAATGTTTTGTATAGCCATCATCTATTTGTGCATACCATTGGTTAAGTCCTGCTTTAGGATCAAAATGAATATGGAAATTTGAAATCTGTTGGTGTTATCTTTCAGTTATAGCAGCCTCTTAAAGAAAGGGCATCTAATATAATAATAAGTGTGTTTTGCCTGTTGACTATCACTTAACAGTTTACAAAGTATTTTCACATTTGACAATAATGCTCTAAGGTAAGACATTGAAAAAATAAGGAAGTTGAATGCAAACTTTCCTGTAATGGTTTATACCATTTTTTGAGTGCCTGTGTGCTGGACACAGTGCTGGGTACTTCATATCCTTAATGTTTCTAATCTTAAAAACTCATACCTTTGTCCTTCTTTTTCACATAAGGGAGTTGGGGCTCACATGGCTAATTATAGGCAGCACCAATTATAGTGGTTAAGAACATGCACAAAGGAGTAAAATGGAGGACTTGTACTTTTTTTGCACTTACAGTTTGAATATTTAATATTTTGAATTTATTACTTTATAATTTTTAAAATATGCCATAAAGCCTATATTTAAATGTGAGATCTTAAGAAGCTCTTCTCACTATGAATATTAACTCTTCTGATGCATCTTTCACATGAATGATGTCCAAGGCACAGTACCAACCTAAAATAGAGGGATCATGTAAAATGGAACCCAGTTGAGGTAACCATTCATTTTTCAAAATGGAAGACTTTCAGGGTGCCTGGGTGGCTCAGTCGATGAGCGTCTGCCATCGGCTCAGGTCATGATCCCAGGGTCCTGGGATCGAGCCCCACGTCGGGCTCCCTGCTCAGGGGGAAGCCTGCTTTGCCCTTTCTGACTGCCCCTCCTTGTGTTCCCTCTCTTGCTGTGTTTCTCTCTGTCAAATAAATAGATAAAATATTAAGAAAAAAAAAAAAGGGGCGCCTGGGTGGCTCAGTGGGTTAAAGCCTCTGCCTTCGGCTCAGGTCATGATCTCAGGGTCCTGGGATCGAGACCCGCATCGGGCTTTCTGCTCAGCGGGGAGCCTGCTTCCTCCTCTCTCTCTGCCTGCCTCTCTGCCTACTTGTGATCTGATCTCTCTCTGTGTCAAATAATTAAATAAAATCTTAAAAAAAAAATGAAAGACTTTTGTTTGTAGAGTAAGGATAAAAGCAGAATATTCATCTTTTCTAAGCATTTGTATTAGTATTTTCATCCTCATAGCAACCTAGTGAGGTGAACATTATTATCATCCTCATTTTTCAGACAAGGAATTCAAAGCACAAAGTAATGAGCCAGAGCTCAGAGTTATTTGCATTTTTAATCACTATAGCACCTTTTAAGTGTTGTGAGGATTAAAAGGCATTTTAAAGCATTCAGTTAATGTAGATACTGTCCTTACTGAGTTGAGTACACTTTCTTCTTTACCAGTTTTATCAAACTTTAGAAATAATTTTCCTTCATGAAGAGAAAATTGATTTTATACCATAGAAAAAAAAGGTTAAATAGGCATAAATGTCTAATTCCTTGATTAAAGAAAACTATTTAATGTTAGAATGCTTTCAACTCGTTACTTAGAATAAAGATACAACTCTACTGGATATATATATATATAGATATATATATATAGATATATATATAGATATATAAAGATCGTGAAACAGTCCCTCAAATGAATGCCCTTTTCTCAGTTGAGGCTCCAAAAGAATCTTAATATAACATAGAGGATAGTATTGAGTAGTCAGTATCTGGAGCTTCTACGTCTAGATATTTATATTCAATCCAAAACTAAGCAAATCTGTACAAATTGTGATTTTCCAAGTAATGCATATGCCTTATAGCTGAGAATACTGTGCATATATATACAGGCAATGATATTTTAATGTTCATACTACCACTTTTTTCCTCTATGTTAATTTTCAAAGGTGTGCACAGACCCTGTGCTGTCAATTAAAAAATATAGATTTTCCTGCTATTGGGAGACAATATAAATCAGGCAATATATAAGTAGTATTTGGAAATAAATTTAAGTAGACTTTTTTTTCCTATCCTAGTGGGTGTGTCCATCTGCTTATCTGTCTTTTGGTTCCCTAATGCCAACTCATCCTTTATTCTCTTCCCTTCATTTAGTTAGAGGAAAAAAAGGGGAGCATGAGCTTTACAATTTAATATTAAAATAGATATTAATATTTATCAAAGTGTCTGACTTATAGAATTAGAAATAGAATTGAAATACAATTATTTGATTTATAGATGTAGAAATTCAAATTAGGATAGATCTGCAGATAAATTTTTTTAGAGTTGAGGATTTGTAAGCCACAGTTTATTTCCCTGTCTTTCTTACTGCTTTCTATAGCCATAGAGAAAAAAATGTATAGCCAAATACTTTGAGAGTTTATCTCAACCAGATTTCCTTATAAATATGATAAATGCATTCCTGCCTTCATCAGCAAGCCTTTGCTGAGTATATTATGTGAGTGAGGCATTTGTGAAGTTTTTACCACATTGATGGTAATAAGTTTTATCGAATACTGTCTTTGTACTAGTATGTTTTTGGGCATCAGGAAACACAAAGACTAATACATTGCCTTCCCTGTCCTCAAAAAAAGTGTATTTGCAAGAGAGGAATTGCCACATAACAACTAATTTGATTGAAGCCCTGTTGCTTTGCAGATTTGCAAAATTGTGTCACTTAGGGGAACTCATTTCTTCTATGACTGTGCACAAAGGTGGCTAACAATAACAGGTGACTTGATTTATCCAACTAGTAACATGGTATCTAGTGGGTAGAGTGATTATACATACATATATATACATATATATATATACACACACATATACATATTATATCTTTTAATTGAAGAATTTCCAACTAAATATATGAGATCTTTTTTTTTCTTTTGCATTGGAAATATCTTTATTACAAGTATTCTTTTTCTCCTAGCCTTATTCGGATATAAATGACATACAGCGCTAAAGTGTACAGCATAAGGATTTGACCTACATATATTGTGAATTATCACAGTAAGTTTAGTTAATATCCATCATCTCATATAGATAAAAAGGAAAAAATATATTTTTCCTTGTAATGATAACTCTAAGGATTTACTCTATTAACTTTCATATGTATCATACAGTTGTATTAAGTATGATAGTCATTGTGTTATGCATTGCATCTTTAGTACTTACTTATAACTGGAAGTTTGTACCTTTTGACCACCTTACCATCTTCCTCCAATTCCCCTTCCCCCCATCTCTGCCTCTCATAGCCAGAGATCTGATCTTTTTTTGTGTGAGTTTGGGGGTTCTTGTTGTTTTTTTTATTTCACGTATAAGTGATATCCTATAATATTTGTCTTTCTCATATGACTTATTTCAGTGACTGTAATGCCCTCAAGGCCCACCCATGTTGTCAGAAATGGAAGGATTTCCTTGTTTTTTATGACTGAATGATAATACACTGTGTGTGTGTGCTTTATCCATTCATTTGCCAGTGGACACTTAGGTATTTTCCATGTCTTGGATATTATAAATAATGCTGCAGTGAATGTTAATTGCGTATACATCTTCAACATAGTGTTGGGTTTTTATTTTCCTTCAGATATATTCTCAGAAGATTGTTGCATTATATGGCAGTTCTATTTTTAATTTTTGAGGAACCTCTATACTATTTTCATTACTAGCTGTACCAATATACAGTACCACAAACAGTGTTCAAGGGTTCCCTTTCCTCCATATCCTTCCCAACATTTGTTATATCTTCTCCTTGTGATGCTAGCCATTCTGACAGGCATGAGGTGATATCTTATCATAGTTTTGATTTAATTTCCCTAATCATTAGTGATGCTGAGCATCATTTCATATACCTATTGGACAAATTCTGTTTAGGTCCTTTGCACATTTTTAAGTTGGACTACTTTTTTTGCTCTTGAGTTGTCTGAGTATATTTTGGATATTAATTCCCCATCAGATATTTGGGTTTGCAGATATTTTTTGCCCATTCTGATCCTTCATTTTGTTGATAATTTCCTTTGCTATGCAGAAGCTTTTTAGTTTGATGCAATCCCCACGTACTTATTTTTTATTTCCTGTTTGTGCTTTTGGTGCCACATCCAAACGATTATTAACAAGTCCCTGTCAGGGAGTTTTTTTCCTGGTTTTTTTTTTTTTTCTCCCCAGAAGTTTTATGGTTTCAGGTTTTTAATCCATTCAAATTTTTAATCTGTTTTGAATTAATTTTTGTGAGATACAAGATATAAGATAGAGCTCTGCTTTCATTCTTTTAAATAAGATCTTTTAGAAGCTTGAGATTGGAAAGTACTAAAACTTGTTCATTACAATGAAGAAGATTGGTATTGTATCTGAAGATTTGTATGAAGTATTATCTTCTGGTTTTCTTTACCAGAATATCAGTATATTCCTGCCAGTATCTCAGCAGTGTAGTAGTGGCAAATCCCACCTGTAAGCAAAAGGACTCTATGATGGGGAGGCTATAAGTTATTTTCTATATTCCAAAAGCTTTTCAGAAATCATGCACTATAATATGCATATATAGGCCAAAATGACAGGTTACTTTTTGCTTTGGATTAGAAATAACATTAACCTTTGGTAAGACTGGTAATATTTATCATTCAAATATAGCTGGAAGCCTTCCCAATCCACTTCCAAAGATAAGCTATGACCCTTCCCTTTGCATATTTCTTTTGCTTCACTTTCCAGATGATACTGACAGGATCTCCTTGTAAGTCTCTGAAATATAAATTGGAAAGCATCATTCAATAAAGAATGGTCTTCCAACTTTTCTTGAAAGTTTGAAACTTATTCTTACCTTCAAGACCTTTTTTAATTTGCTATTTTCTGTTTTGGATTGCTCTTTCCCCAGAAATTCATATGGCTTGCTTCCTCCTTTTATTAAACTCTCAGCTCAATAACACAGTTTCTCCTGTCTTTTTTCCTGGTTTATTTTCGTGACAGCACATTACTCCTCTACATGTTTGTGTATGTTTGTTGAAAGTTTGCTATACTGAAGTTACGGGTGATCAGAGACATTGCCTATCTTTTTCTGCTGTATTCCTTGTGTCTAGGAAAATCCTGGAACATACCAGGTGTATAATATTTGAAGGAATTTGCAAGTTTTTTAGCCCTCTGTTATGATACTGAGGTTAAAGACAAGTATGATACTCATCTCCAGATTCTGTATTTCTTGTAGTTATGTTAAATCATGACCCTAAACAAATCTGGAGTGATTTAAAACTACTGTAGATTGGATATACATGTTTTTGCTTTGATATATTTATTTGTCTTTAGTTATTTCTATAGGCAACAGACAATAATAAGTCAAGGTAGTAGTAACTATTTAATCTATTTTTTAGACCTAGAAGGATTTTCAAAATTATGATCCAGTTCCTGACTGAAGTAGATTTTTAGAAGTGAAGTGAAATTTCTTCAAATCATACTTAATAAATGACAGGGTAGTATTCTAAGCCACTCTCCTGGCTCCAATCTAGTATTTTTTCTACCTGCTAGATGAGTTGAAAATATAATATTCAAAAAATTCTCCTTATTAGAATAAGACTCTTTTTTGTCAGATTATTTCTCCACTTGGAGGCACCATCTATTGGCATATTCAGTAAGTTTTACATAAACTGGCTTCTGATGATTTAAAAAATATTATGTTATCACAGAATTCTCTTTCTTGGTTTGAACATGTAATTTTAACTATGAAATATGTCAAATATAGGTAGAATAACATAAAAGATTTCCTTGAATCCACCAATGAAGAATAAAAAGATGCTAAAATTAAAAAAAAAAAAGGCAGAATGAACGCTGCCTTTGTATTGTCTTTTTATCGTAGAACATTGTGGCCCGCTTGGCACATGGTAGGCACTTCCAGTAGGTATGGAACTTGTCAAATGACAAAACAAAAGAGAAAACAATTTAGTAATGAGTTTGATGCCCTTTATTACAGAGAAGACAATCCTTGGATTGGGGGATTACAGTGCCTCACACACAGGTGAACACTCTTCCCGAAAGATTTCAGACAAGAGCATGTTTTAGAGAACATGAGGAGAGTCAACACAGAGATAGAGCATGATTGGCCAGAAGGGATTTCTTTATAAAGCTAGCACTCCAGGGGTCCTGAGTGGCTCAGTTGGTTATATGTCTGCCTTCAGCTCAGGTCATGATCCCAGAGTCCTAGGATCAGCCCTGCACGGGGCTCCTTGCTCCCCCTCTTTGCTTGTGCTTTCTCCTTCATGCGCGCTCTCTCTCTCTCTCTCTCTCTTTCTTTCTCTCTCTGTCAAATAAATAAATAAATAAATAATCTTAAAAAAAAAAAAGTAAAGCTAGCAGGTCCTGTTCTCTAGGTAAGTTAACTAAAGCTGAGTTAGAGGATTGTGATTTAATGTGTTAGGTTTCTTGATAGTTGTTTCCCATGAGTGCAGGATGACTTAGGTTTGTGACATGAGCCAGGCCATTAGGGCAGCCTCCCATTTAGTGGGTCCTGATACAAATTGACTTTATCAAATTAAGACTCTGTAATTGGCAGTTACATGTGTTTGATTCAAAATGAGAAGATAAATTATTTGACATTTTTTATATTCACAGATAAACATTAATGCGTGACATGCCATTTGTTATAATTTGTAATTTTCCTAAGGCTTACATTCAACCAACCTATCCCTTGTTTTTATAAGAACTAGCAGAAGTGACTTAGCCAGTAAGTAAACCTAACTAATTGCCTCTACATCCAGGTCTCAATAACTTTGTGTTCTAATCTCTCACAAATCACACTCTTCATTATTCCGTAGATGTGTTTACCAACAAAAATATTCTGAAGGCAGAGGCTTAACCCACTGAGCCACCCAGGCGCCCCCCAACAAAAATATTCTGTAAGGCCTCAGGCTTTAGCCTCCAAAATACTGAGGGGCATGTATGATATTTAACAATTGTCTTAGAATAAACAGCTTTGTCATTAAGGCATATTTATTCATGTGTTTAGCACGTTTATTGGACATTTACTATGTGACAGACATTGCAGTAAGTCTTAACCTGACCCAGAAAACTCAACCACTTTGGGAGAGGATAAATGTCAATATAACGGGTAGAGTATGTGTATTTTCTGTTGTTGAGCAGAGAAGAAAGAAGAAGCCCTAACTCTCCTTGCAGAAGTTGTGGCAGTGAGGGCAGGCCCCAAACAGAGGATGGTAGTTAGATAAATGAAGGCGGTCATTAATAATTTGTATAAGGGCACAGTGAGATTAAAGATTTTATCATGTTGGGAAAACTGCAAGTCTTTGTATAACATTGGATGAAAATGGGAGAGTAGTTCAAATGAGGTTGAAAAATTAAGACAATCTTTTTATAGCCAAAGGTTCAAAATTATTTTAAGCAAGAATCTGCATGTAGACCAAGTTTTTTTGTAGGAATTTCAGATCATATACTTGAATATGTTTAGGTACGGTAAAGCGTGCTTTTTTAAAAAAGTTGACTTGTGAGATAAGATTTGCTTATTAAGCAGTAGTAAGTATAACACTAAATCTTTTTTCAAGGCTTTAGTGACAAAGCAGATTGGTTACAAATTTAATGTTCCCCGGGCGCCTGGGTGGCCCGTTGGGTTAAGCGTCTGCCTTCGCCTCAGGAAATGATCTCAGAGTCCTGGGAGCAAGCCCCAGGGCAGGGAGCCTGCGTCTCCCTCTGCCTGCTTCTCCCCCTGCTTGTACTCTCTTTTTCTGTCAAATCAAATCTTTAAAAAATTTTTTAACGTTACCAAATGTGTGTATAGTAAAGCTCTATAAAATTTTATAGTGATGGGGAGGAAAATTTTGGTTGCTAGCGTGGAAATTTCTTTAGTAATAACTAGACAGATCTGTAGATGATCTTGTGTGAAGAAATACATATTGAGGGCGTTTCTAGTAAAAATAATTGCTAAGTGTGCAGTTATTTTGCAGAGGAGTGAATGCTTGTTTCATAAAAAGTTAATGCCTTCCACTTCTTTCTTCAAAAAAAGAAAGGGGGGCGAACAGGAGTGACGACTTCCATTAGACCTCGGTGCCTCTCGCGTTTGGCTGCAGGCGAGGCTGGCTGGGCCTGCGCGGGGCGGAGCCGACGGTGACGCGCCCCTGCGCCGCAAGGCATTGTGGGGAGCTCGGGCCCGCGAGTGAGGTGGTTAGAAGCGAGGTGGGGGCGGCCGTTTGTTTTCTCGTGGTCTCGAACCCGCGCGTTCTCGTCTCCCCCCGCCCCCCTCCCGACAAGCAGCGGGGTGGAGGAACGGCGGCGGTGGCAGCAGCGGCTGTAGCGTCGGACACCCTCCTGTCTACTCTCCCGCGAATCGGTTCCTCTTCCCCCTCCCTCTCACTGTTTGTTGTGTGTTTGATGTGTTAAAGCAGGAGCGAGAACGCGAGCAGCGCCATGAGCAACACTACCGTCGTCCCCAGTACTGCGGGCCCGGGCCCCAGCGGCGGGCCCGGTGGCGGCGGCGGCGGCGGCGGAGGCGGCGGCACCGAGGTAATCCAGGTGACTAATGTCTCCCCGAGCGCTAGCTCTGAGCAGATGCGGACCCTCTTCGGTTTCCTAGGCAAGATCGACGAACTGCGCCTCTTCCCGCCAGAGTGAGTATCGTCCACCATCACCGTTTTTACTAACTCCTCCCCATTTCGGGGCCTAACCTACACCATTTCCTAGGCCCCGGTCGACGTTTCCCTGGACCAGGTTGCTTTAGTTGAGGCTGGCTGTTGTATTTACTTACGAAAGGAACTACTTGGTAGGCTTAATGCGGAGGAGCAGGGCCTGTGTTTTGGCTATTAAAGAGACACAGCCTTTTAAAAACTCGGGATTTGGTGGTTTTCTGATTAAATTGTGACAACGTGGTCGTTTTTTTGAGCGCTTAGAGCAAGGCAAACCGCTCTTTATTTTGTATATAGTTTTAATCGCTTTTTTACAAAATCAAATGTTTGAGTTCTTGGAAAAGTAACGATTATTCATTATGTTTGATAACGAAGTTTGTTGTCAGTTCACTTAATTGTAAGTATTGCCGTTAGTTGATTCAGGCCCAGTGAATATAATTCAGAGTTGATACTCTTTGACAGATTAATTCAGTGAGCCTAAGTACTTAATTTTTATAATGACAAAAATGGGTTACAGCTGAAACATAAGGTTTTCTTTTGTTTAAATAACGTTCTCATATTTTCACAGTTTTGCGAAGGAATTCTATGGAATGTTAGATTTTTTAATTTAGAGTGTATGGCTTTCTGTTTTTATTCTGCTGTCTCACATTCTTACTGAAAAAGTATTGAATGAGTGGATTAATTGCAAAGAAAAAACTTTGAAGTAAGATGTGATAAATGTCAGAACAAACATTTGAAATGATAAAGTAGTGGAGTGGTGCGCTCTTTGTGAAGAGTGAAAATTCAAGTGTTACTGTAAGTAAACACTGAGTACCCACTGTACATTGAGTTTTATGATGTCACTTAAGTACTGAACAGGAACTTGGAATTCTCAAGGAATCTACTGTTGTGATGGTGGTAATAAATCATTAAATACATTTTACCCTAAAATAATTAATAGATGGTGATCATACTGCAGTATTCAGCATTTCCCGTATTTCATCACTTTCTACTTAAAATGCTTTTAGATGATTTTTAATGTTTTCAAATGGGTGTGTTGTCTTTAATTTTTAGGGGAATATACATGTAGAGATAGGTTTCAGAGTTACTGATTATCACAGTGTAGAATTCTGGAAACATTTTCGTTGTTATTTTGAATGGAAATTTGCGTTTAGTAATGAAGGACAAAGCTTTCATAATATGAACATACAAAAATATTTTGCTGTTACTCCATTTTCTATCATGTCCTTTATTAAGTTCATGAAAGTAATAAACAAAAGACAAAATGAGAGTGACACATGTGATTATTATAATCATGTTATTACACAAAGTATCTGACATACTGGGCTGATTTATGAAATAATTCTTTCCAGCCCAAAAAGTTATTAAGAATTTTATTACAGATGCTGACTTTAAAATATTTTGTTTATTTTGAAGATGTTCTTTTTATGATGCATTTATGAAAAGATGACAGAGGTATAGGCTGTTTACTGGTTCCTCTTTTACCTAATGAATGATCAATATCAGAGTCGTGATAGACAAGAGTCTGGCTTTTTTTTTGCTTTGTTGTCAAAGAAGTAGTTCCATCATAACCAGATAACTGATGTACATCATATAACATGGTTTGGGGTGCTGTGCATTAAGAGAATTCCTTTCCCTGTATTGGGAAGAGGAGATGACACATCTTTGCTCTTTGATGCCTTCGTAAATGTTTCCACCTACAGATAGTTTCTCATCTGAAACTGTACAAGGTTACAGTTCAGTAGATGTTAATATTATCTTCATGGCCTTCTAGATTTGAATAGGATGGATGTAGAGTCCTACTTTTGTTCATTTAATTTTTTTTTAATGTAAGTTTTAATGTAAGTTTTTTAATGTAAGTTGCTAATCCAACATGCATAATTTGGAACTACTTTGGACAATTTCATTAAGCTTACTACCATTTTCAGGAGCTGCTTGCAAGGGATAAGGTGCTGTGAAGTCTTTACTAGTACTCCAAAAAGGTTCATCATTCCAAAAATCTACTTTTTTACTCCTAGAATAAGATTGGATGATTCAGAGTATATAAAATTCTGTCGTAAACAGATTTGCCACTTGATTTTCTATGGGGTGTTTGTATTTTTCCCCCAAAGGCATTCGTATTCACCTAGATAATATGCCTGTGACATGCTTGCTTCCTTTTGCTACTCAAATGTCACCTAATCAGAGAAACCTTCCCTGATCACTATGTGAAAATAAAACACTCCTGCTCCCTTCCCTGTTAAGTTTAACTGCTTCGTTTTTCTCTAAAGCACTAATCACCAACTGATGGTTAGGTTGAGCTTTCTCTTTTAGAATATGTGGCCCCTTAGGTCAGCAACATCACCTACGGAGGGTTTTTTAAGTACATGTATGACAGCCTTAACCCACACCTATGGAAATGCTCCTTTCAGTTATAAATGCCTGGTGGGGGGAGGGCAGTGCAGTGGTGATCCTGGGATCTGGGGGTTATGCCAAACATTTCAGTGTCAGTCTCCTCAAGAAGGTTTCTCCCTTTGTTTCATTATTGAATCCCTCTTTCTTGTTTCTTTTAAGCCAAAAATCGCTGGCCTATAATTTCACCCAGTGATCATACTGTTTCACAAGAAATATTGTATTCGGTATGACAGCCCTTAGAGCTATTTGAAAGCCTCTGTTGGTGTTCCCCTCATTTATTCCCTCTCTTTTTAAAGGAAAATTTTAATTCTAGTTGTTCCTAAAATGCATTTTGGAAATTTCAACGTTGTTTGATTGTCTGGTATATGCTAGATGCTTTCCTTTTTTATCTTAAACCTATCTAATGAACAGGTGAAGTGAAATTCACGTAGATTGTTTTGTACTTCCAAATCACTCTACCAGTGTCAGAATTAATATTTCAACCCCAGTGTTGTGATTCTTCTTTACTACTTGGTGAAGGATTTCCTTGGTTTACAAGGAACTTATGAGTGGAATCATACTTTTGCAGTAGTAAGTATTCTTTAAGTGTTTGGTTTTAGTGTATTTCAGAAAGAAGAATGTAACTAGAGTGTTTATTGGGTAATGTTAATGATCCCAGTGAAGCATATGTCCAAGTTATGCATTAAATGAAGGTTCACGTCAACCACTTAAGTAACTTATTTAGGTAATTATTTTGGTGAACAAAAATAGATTATTTTTTATAGTGACTAAAAGACTTACATAGACAAGTAGCCATAAACCCAATACTGTAGCAGACTGTAGTGTAATATATATTTGATATTTCAAATCCTTGAAAGTTAATTCACTCACAGACTGACATTGAACTTCTTTGCTCATCCAACTAGACTAAAATTAGAAATTTCTTTCACAGCAAAGGAAAAAAAAAAAAAACCAAACACCTAATACCTTAAATTTCTAAGGAAAAGTTCGCAGACATTCTAACATAAACTATATTAGAAGAAAACCAGAAGTATGGTATGCATCACAAATTTGAGTGTTATTACACAGGGGTATGCTAATCTTTTCTGTATCATTCCAGTCTTAGTATATGTGCTATGTAAGTGAGCACCAAAAATACTTTAATGATGATAAGTATAAGTAACTATAATTGGTAAGGTCATCTTTAAAAATTTTTTATTACTTGAA
The DNA here is from genome assembly GCA_002007465.1 of Ailurus styani. Taxonomy (NCBI): domain Eukaryota; kingdom Metazoa; phylum Chordata; class Mammalia; order Carnivora; family Ailuridae; genus Ailurus; species Ailurus styani. Next base: position 437,031 of record LNAC01000512.1, on the reverse strand, counting down.
ACATTTTACTACTTTTTTTTTTAGGATTATTTATTTATTTGACAGAGATTACAAGTAGGCACAGAGGCAGGGAAAGAGAGAGGAGGAAGCAGGCTCCCCACTGAGCATGGAACCCAATGCGGGGCTCGATCCCAGGATCCTGAGATCCCAGGACCCTGAGATCATGACCTGAGCGGAAGGCAGAGGCTTTTAACCCACTGAGCCACCCAGGTGCCGCTACTATATTTCTTTATAACTGAATAAGAACACAGTGAAAGAGAGGGTGTATTAGGTGAACGGAGTCACATTTTCAGGTGAACACGACCTTTGTTTATAATTACAAGCTCAAAATTCTCCACGCAGAAATGGTTAACACAATATTATGGTGGAGGTTGAAAGAGTGTTATCAGCAGACTAAACCAAAAATTCTCATATTTTAGTTCTCAAACTTTAGTTGGCATAAATATCAAGTGTGGATCTTAAGAATCAAACCCCTCCCATAAAGGAATTCTCACATTCATTGGGCTTGATGGAAAACAGAAATCTCAGTTTTCCATGTGGATCCCAGAAGATTGGGGAAAACCCTTAGAGGACGCTTTAATTAAAAAAAAAAGAGAGAAGAAAGAAAAAGAAAAATACTGCCACACTTTCCCTAAAGGCAAAAGCATCATATAGGACTTGTTCTTTCGTATTCTGCTTCTCATCAGCTGCCCTACCTCATCTATATTATTTCTTAAAGGTAAAGAATAAAAAGGAATAAAAAGTTAAATTTTTAGAAGTGGTTCTTGTACAAAACTCTCAGGTGTGAAAATTTCAGGCAACAGCCTAAAAGTGAAATTGACATGCTATCTTATTAGCCTGTGTCTTCTATTAATAAATTCTGAGAATATCAAAGAATGACTTTGGGTCAAAATAGTAATGGCTTTAAACAAGGTTGTTTAATGTGGAGAGAAGTGAATTATTTGCCCTTCTTTTTTTTTTTTTTTTAAAGATTTTATTTATTTATTTCACAGAGGGAGAGAGATACAAGGAGGCAGAGAGACAGGCAGAGAGAGAGGGGTAAGCAGGCTCCCTGCCGAGCAGGGAGCCCGATGTGGGCCTCGATCCCAGGACCCTGAGATCATGACCTGAGCCGAAAGCAGAGGCTTTAAACCCACTGAGCCACCCAGGCACCCAATTATTTGCCCTTCTGAGTTGTCTTACTTACTACTTACTTACTTACTATTTTTCATATTTTTACCTCCCTACCACAGTATACATTTTATATAACCAAGTAATAGCTGCAAGTAATTGCTATGATGTGAATGTATAGAAAAAATATGAATAATATTAATTGCCAAATTAATGGAAATACACTGAGCATGTAAGCAGTATTTACCAGTTTTATTTTTAAAAGAACTCTTCATGTATTGATATTCTTTTTTTTTTTTCTTTAGAGAGATTACAAGTAGGCAGAGAGGCAAGCAGAGAGAGAGGAGGAAGCAGGCTCCCTGCTGAGCAGGGAACCCAATGCGGGACTCGATCCCAGGACCCTGAGATCATGACCTGAGTGGAAGGCAGAGGTTTTAACCCACTGAGCCACCCAGGCGCCCCACTGTATTGATGTTCTTTAAGAACTTAATATTATAGTCATTTTTTTCTTGAGTCAGTAAACAATAGTGTCAAAGAAATGGTAGAGAACACTTTTTTTAGAAATTTTAAGTTGCTTCCCAAACCATTATGTTAGGTGTTAAAAATGAAGGATAGTATCATTTAAAGAGCTTTTTTAATTTTGTGGTAAAAATGTGGATGTGTAAGAAAAGGATACAAAGTGCTACAGCATTAGTTCTAAACCTGCTGAAATGGCGTTCTTTCCACTATATGGGTGCAACATTGTTAAATTTTAGACCAGTGGTGCTTCATTAAANCCCTCTGCCTGCCTCTCTGCCTACTTGTAATCTCTCTCTCTGTCAAATGAATAAATAAAAAAATAAATAAATAAAAAAATTAAAGAGCTTTTTTAATTTTGTGGTAAAAATGTGGATGTGTAAGAAAAGGATACAAAGTGCTACAGCATTAGTTCTAAACCTGCTGAAATGGCGTTCTTTCCACTATATGGGTGCAACATTGTTAAATTTTAGACCAGTGGTGCTTCATTAAAACAAACTATATCCACATTAAAAAAAACACTATCTTTTCAAAAACATTTGGCAATAAGTTTCCTTAATAAGGTGGCTTAAATTTCAGGCAGTATTGTCAGCTTTGCTTTGAACCTAGATTTGGATCTGTGCTTAGTTTATGCCTTTCAGGAAACATATTAAAAACATATTAAAAGTTCTAATGGGTTTGAGTTTTTGGGCTATAGAATAGTTTCATGTTAGTGTTCAAATTATGAGTAATATTTTCTTTGCAACAAATATTTAACTCAAATAACCAGTGTAACAAAATCTGATGTAATTACATTTTTATGTATACTTGAAAATCTAATTTATTAGAAGAGTTAGTGGAAAGCCCTCTTCTAAAGCCATTCAGATTTATTACAGGATTTACCTTCTCATTATTGAGTCTTAAGATGCAGTTGGCTTCTCACAATAAAGCAGTTGTTCTTTACTCTGGGTGCATATTAAAATGGTCACAGAGCATTAAAATAAAGAGGAGGTGTTCAGCACATTAAAGATCTTGATTTAATTGATGTGAAGTAGAGAGCCTAGGGTTTTTTTCCCCCCTCTGGTGATTCTGATGCATAGCCAGGGATGATGTGGTTACTACTGCTTTAAGGCATTGGTTTTCAAACAACTTTTGGTTTTGTGTTATGGGAGCAATCCCTTACTTCTGTTTAATCTTTCTCTTTCACAGAGTTTTGTGGCAGAAATTTGAACCACCCTGTATTTTAAAAAAAAGCAAAAATCCTACTCAGTACCTAATCTATCTTACCCTGCCATAGGTTCCATTTAGTACTTTTTTACTTAAGAAAGCAATTTGCTGAGGGAATTTTTGTGTAAAAGAGGTACTATAAATTTCAATGTGTGTATGCATTTTTTGTTTTTCTGAAGGCGATCTAAGTAAGATAGCCTTAGTTATTTATAATGCCTATGAGTTATGCTGTAGATGGAAGAGGACAGCACTTACTAGGCAGATAAAGAAAACTCATTGATTGTCAAATAGATGTACTTTCCCGCAGTATTTTTTTGTCCCTGAAGGAGAAGTTCTCCGTGTTTTTTACTCTGAAAAGTTACCAGTAGTAAAAAGTTTAATAAACCAGAAGTAATTATTTTTACGTATAAATAAAAACAGCTAGTATTGGTATTATGGAAAAAATGTTGACACTTTTATGGTCTGCTCAAATTCTAAGATTATAGTTTCAAACTGTTTTTAACTTGATACACTAAGTTTATCAGCAGTGATTGTTTTTGTCTATATGCAGTTTGTGAGTTCAGTGGGCGGTACCTTATTTGAAATGTCATTTTCTTTTTATGTGGTTAACAAAGTAACACACGTGGTATGTATTTTTATCTGCCTATTTTACTTTTGGAATGCAAGTGTTGATTTGTGAGTCATATGTTTGTGTTTTAGCTGACATTCTTTTTCTCTTTTTATGTTGTGTGTTTACTTTTTAGTGATTCACCTTTGCCAGTCTCATCCCGTGTCTGCTTTGTTAAGTTCCACGATCCGGACTCAGCAGTTGTGGCACAGCATCTGACAAACACTGTATTCGTTGACAGAGCTTTGATAGTCGTACCATATGCAGAAGGTTTGTGCTTTGTTTAACTACCTATGAGGGCATCCTATGATGACCATCTACCTCAGTATAGTTTTAGAGTGAGCGTTAGTAGCATGTTAGAAATTTAAGCTATTAACATTTTGAAACCCTTGTTATACTGCAGTCCATATTTTTACGTGCAGATTTTTTTAATTCTAAAAATTAGAAATGAAATCTGTTTTTATAAGATATTTAACTTTTTGCCTTCTTTTAAAACATTTTAAGTTTGTTAAAACCGTATCCCTAATTGTAATTTTTTAAGATATATCTACTTAGTTACTTTAATGTTGAGTTTTATGAAAAAGTCCAGAAGGTGAATGATTTACTCCATGCACATTTACATAGAAACCTTCAAATAAATGCATGATGTTGTTTCTGTTTTGAATAAATGATAGGTTAGTTTTATTTATGTAGTGCTTCCTCTCACAGATAACTTTTAAAAATATCCCACATTGAATTCCAGTATACCAAGGGTTGCAATGATTTTGGTTTTTATGAAAGTTCAAGATTTCCTATAGCTTAGGTGCCAAATGGGCACTGGGTGATTTGTTTTTATGCCAGATTTTCTTGTTCATTCTTGCTATATTTTCTAGATATCTCTAAATAATAAATTCTTCTCTCTGTTATTTGTGTGTGTGATTTTTGTAGTGGAGAAGGCAAATGCAAAACTCTTCCAGATGACTGAAAAACAGTGGGTCCTCTGCAGCTACAGGGGATTCTAGACATTAACTAAAGGCCAGCAAGCACTCAAGTCCCCCAAGTGTTTTCCTGGTGTAACCATTTGTTAACTACATTTTCTCTCTTTTTACATTTTAGGCTGTTAAAGTAATTTGACAGAAAAATAATGAGCAGGGTTTTTGGATCTAAAAAAGCCACTGTGACAAGACAGCACTATATTAATTCCATTTTGTAAAATTTTCTGAAACATTTTATAATTTGTTCCCAATGTATTGCTACTTTATTTATTTGCTTTTTGGTAACTATAAATTTTGATCAAAGAAATCACTGAAATATAAAATTACTGGATTTTAAGCTAATAATTAAGATATATGCTGACCAGAATTTAAATACTTTCCCCTTAATGAACTGGTCAGTAGAAGCAGAATTTTGATATTGTTAACTTTAAATGCTATCTCAGATCTTTGAGTACCAATGTGAACCTTTACACCATGCCTTGTAAAAGTTTTGAAATGTCTAGTCCTTAAAACTTAGAGAAATTGCCTTGGTGGTTTCCTAAAGAAATTAAATTGCATTCGTAGATGGATTAAGGCATGCTATATAATAATAGTACATCTATCTCCGTGATATTAAAGTGTGTGAGCCCTATTTTAAGGTTTTAAAATATATATGCTGATAAACATTTGAGTTAGTGTGTTTTGATTAAGCAGTTTTCTTTTATATCAGTGTGCCTGTTGTAGGATAAGACTTATCACCAAGAGAAAATTTACAGAATTCAAATTTAGGATAAGTAAAATACAGTTTTTGAAACAAAGTTCAAATCATGTGAGTAATGTACAGAACTTTAGTTAGGCTTTAAATTTAAAGAATTCTTATTGGCTAAGTATCATAGTTCCCAAGACCTGAACATAATACAGTATATCATATAACTGGTTTTCATAAGTATTTTTAGACTGTAGTAAATTTTCTAGATCTGTTTTGTAAATGAAATGCTTAGGAATGTATATAGAATTATAGAAATATTTAGTTCCAGAATCTATTTTTGGTCTATTTAATTATTGGTATGGTATGCTGTATTAATGTTACCACTGCTAAATAACTGATGTACTCAATCCCTTTGTCACCATTCACCCTAGTTATAGCTCTTACACTTTGGTGTTGGCTCTCGGTCAGTGTTTTAGAACAATAGACACAAAGTCTACGGTAAGGAATAGTCTTAATTGGTAAAACTGAGATAGCTGGATTTGGAAGGAACTCTTAATAGTAATGGATTTGGGGGTTATTTAGGTTCCTTGGTTAATGTTTGTTTCTTTTGTCTGTTTCTTTTTCTTTCATTTCTACACATTCATGCAGTATTTCATGGTTCTATCAAAGCAGCAGTAAAAAAAATACTCTTGACGCATGAAAATTAACTGGTGAGGGGCCTCATTGCTATTTTTAAATTGTAGTTTTATTTTTAAATAGTCTTTTTTAAATCAGAGGATCAGATGCATGACTTTTTTTTTAATGGATGCAGATCTTCTATCAGGTGTCTCACAATAAATTCAAGAGGATTTTAGTTTGCCAGAAATGTTGCAAATGCACTAATTTGAGTAAGATGTTGATACTTAATATTATCCTCTTGAGACATAATTTTGCATGCAAAATTATCCCATAATCTTTGTAGGTTTGTTAATATTGATGCATTAATGCCCTATATCTAAATGATCTTCTCCCCCCACCCCTCCATAACTCTTGGTATCTAAATTGATGACAGCTCTGACACAAGCAAGATAACAGTGCTGTGTAGTATACATTTGTTTATATTATCGGCACTTCTCAGTATAGGTGGAAGGAACCATTACCTTTATTTAACAGTGGTTTTTCTTTTTTGTTGTTGTGTTTTACAGTTCTTTTCCCTGGTTCAGCCTGAACTATATACCAGGCCCTGCTGAAAATACCACCCAACAGTTTTCTTCTGCAGCTTATCCAGTTTCTCTTAAGTGCCCTGTACATATTGTATGTTTTATGATGAGATGCAGTTTCTTAATATGTATTACAGAAATACTACTGGTATTTGCAAATATGTAGTTTAATTGTATTATTGAACTCTCATTTTGGGGGCTTGGGCACATTAACAGATTAATCCATCTGTATAGGGCTTTTGCTGTTGGTTAGAATTTAAATTGTCTACATAAATATTTGTTTTAGGGCCCTTAGATTTTATCTGAATACACAGATTAGGCTTTAAAAACAGACATACATGTTGTTTTTGGCTTTAGGAGTTTGGCTAAGTTAGCTTTTGAACTGACAGTATGTAGCAGCATTTTTGGTATGGTTAGCATGGCACATGTTGGAACATAAAGCATTTTACTATACAGGTAAGGAATGTGCCATGTTGTTTTACCTATTCTCTCTCTTGCTCACTCACTCACTTTCACACACACATCCTGTGTGTATTCAGAGACCTTCAGAAACATTCATAATCATTTTCATGAGTCAGCAAAAGCCCTACGCTTGATTCCAACAGAATATTTCCTTTACATACTTTTCTTCTCTTAATTTTTACAAAATTTGTATGGTAGGTGTAAAAGAAAATCATAGTAACTGTACCATATTATTAACCCCTAAATCAAACTTTTTTTGTCTTGTGTATCTTGATTTTTCTGTGTGCTTTATAGTGAAGCAGCCGACACGAGTCGTTGTTCATAAAACAGCTTTTGAAAGTTGAGAGCACACCCCTGGAGAACCGACTGTGCTTGCTTACGTTTGGTTCATGACTTAAAAATCGAGTACAGGTGATGAAATCTTGGCAGTGTTAACAAAAAAGTAGTGTGTATTGTGCTATTTTTTTTTTACTCTAGAAACTTAACCATTTGTAGAGAAAAAGGAAACAAATTTTCACACATTGAAGTTTCATTCTGACATAAAATTAATGATAAATAATCATAGAAGTCAAGCTTTATATTTTAGCGAACATAAGTACTTTCAACAAACTCAGGTGGTGTATCAGGGAGACTTTTTCTGGGTGTTTTTGTGTGTTTTCTGTCTTGCAAAAGAGTGTGTTCTAATGCAAGGATGTTTCTCTGCAGGAGTTATTCCTGATGAGACTAAGGCTTTGTCTCTGTTGGCACCAGCTAATGCAGTGGCAGGTCTTCTGCCTGGTGGTGGACTCCTGCCTACCCCTAACCCACTTACCCAGGTACTCCTAGTTCCATTGAATTCTTAAAGGATAGAAACACAGAACTGTGGATAAACCTAAACATACTTGAGCTTTTTATGTGGTGTAGTGATTAGAGTTCACAGAGGAGTGATACCACATGTTCACAGTATTGTAAAAGGCTATATCATTATAAATACTGAAGAAAACTTCTTGGGAGTTTGCATTTTAAGAGCATTGTGATGAAAATCATAAATCTGTTATATTTGGTTTGCTACTAGCTCTCAAAATAACCCCATAGGGAACCTTGGGGGTGGGAGGGGGTTGGGCTTTAATTTGATGAGACATAAGACTTTTCTCTTGAACATGCTGTTAAAAATAGTATGTTCATTTGGACCCAGAAAGAAAATAAAAGTGAAATTCAGACTTTCTGGGGTTTTCTTGTTTTTTTTCTTTCTCAATGCCCTTTGAGCTTTTGCTCTTGAGGTTTAATTATAAGTACATACATGGCTTACAATAAAGGTGAATTCTTAATTAAGATTTTTAACGTGAGGAAGATAAAATAAAGTTAGAAATTTTGCTGGGTAGCGTTTCTAACCTAAAAGGATGCTATAAAAAGCATACTTATTTTAGAACCAAAAAGCTCTTTAAATTTCATATATTCTTATTCAGAGAGATTGTAACTGGTCATTGAGTGGTTTCGCAGATAATAGCAAACAGCAAAGCCTCAACTCGAATTTTGTAACAACATTTTTTTTCTGTTACATCATTTCGCCTGTCTGAATAGTTCCATTAACATGTTAAGTCAGAAAAAGTATGAAATCAGGAATTCCTCTCTTTTTGAGTATGACTTTGTCACTAAGTCCTCATATTTTACTTATAAAATGAGGATCTGTGTAATTTATAGATTGATTCCTTCAGTATATAAAATTATGTAATAACTAAGGTAGACATTTTATAGGGACACTATTTTAATTGTACTCCATAAACAGTTGTTAAAGTACAGGTTTGGCACCTTTTATTTACTAAATATTATTAGAAGCTAGAAGAACTGTTAGCACAGTTCTTATGGAGAAAGTTAGACTGCCTCTAGTAGGACTTGGCATGGTTTACATCTGTTGATTAGAATTCTGTCAGGCAGGAGACAAAAAAAACACGCGTGGTAATTTGAATAGGGAAAGTTTAAAGAATTACTAACTAGTAACAGGAGATTACTTGGTGGAACTCCAATGAATATACACTAATCGCAGATACAGGAAGCAACTAGTACATCTAGATCTGAGGAAGAACGAACACAGGAACACATTAGATGAGGCAGTTCCTCTTCCCCCTTAAGGCTAAGTTTCAAACCTTCAAAAGGATGGATAGTACAGAAGTTCTGTTGAGTGTCCACAGAACTTGTAAGAAGCTGCCCAAGAGGATGGTACTGAAACTCACTCAAAAGTTGAAGGCCACTGGGCATCCCACTGCAGTAACAATCAGAAAGTGAACATAGGAAGAGGACGAGAAACCCCTTTCATGGTGTCCTTCTAGCTCCCCATACAGGTAAAGCTTAACATCATGCCACCTGTCACGGGAGAAATGCTTATAAGGGTGCTATTTTCATTATCACAAAACAGGGCAAAGAACAGTGGATTTGGAGCTGAGAAGCAGCAAATATAAATTGTTGGCACATGAATGTATAAAATTGTTCTTCTAATTTCTGGTTTTAGGAATAAATATGTGCTGTAATGAGTGAAAAATGAGGTCATTATATGTTTCAGGGATAGGAGGGAAACTATAGCCCTTGGTGCAGACCCCGTTTTTGTTAATTTTGATTTGACACCTCTGCCCATTTTGTTTATTTAGTATTATCTTTGTTTTCAAGCTCCAGTGGCATATATAGCTGAGTAGTTGCAACAGAGCCCACATAGCTCATACTTAAGTTGGTTATTATATGGTCCTTTAAACAGGAAAAAATAATATCAGGAATATCAAGAATAGAAATTAAATTATAAGTAAATAAAATTTGAAATTTCACAGATTGGCGCTGTTCCATTGGCTGCTTTGGGAGCTCCTACTCTTGACCCTGCCCTTGCTGCACTTGGGCTTCCTGGAGCAAACTTGAACTCTCAGGTATAACTTAATACCCTTCAACTTTGAGCTCATTTTTATAATTAAAGAATTTGTTCCATTAACTGTTAAGTTTGCATTTCCAGAATGGGAGATAACTGATTGCTATAGTATAGTAATAGTGTTTTTTTATGTAAACTTGTTAATGAGCAGTTTAAAAGGTCACTGCATGTATTAACCCTTTAACCATTAAAGAATTTGTTTTACGTAATTTAGAGTAGTTTCCTAGGAAGCCAATGCATCAGTATGTTTGCAGTCAGAAAAAACAGTCATGGAAGGATGGAAACATGGGTTCATAATTTGTTTTCTTATTACTTGGAAATTTTTGTTTTCTTTCATTGTTATTTGGCTAAACTTTTTTCTGAAGTCCTAACTTTGTGGAAATCTTTTATTATACTGCCTAAGCACTTGGATTTTTATACATTTCTTTTAAGTATTAGCTCCTCAGGAAGTCTCAAAGTAAGAAGGTAACTGTTCTACAAAACCTAGACTTTTCAGCTAATAATATTCATATTTAACTTTCTAAAGCAGCTCAATTTAATATGTATTTCACTGGCATTTTATTTCTGTTGGTCATCAGTGTGCCTAAAATAATGTAACTTTTTGTAGGTTGGCCAGATTGTCCTAAGGCATTTCAACATACTGAAAAAATAAAATAGCAATCATTTATTTTATGTATTCTTACTGTTGCTATATGTTTGTTTTTACAGTCGCTTGCTGCAGATCAGTTGCTGAAGCTTATGAGTACTGTTGATCCCAAGTAAGGATTTTTTCTGTGTTTTCATTGGTGATACGGATATAGTATGTGAATACCTGGAGAAGTTACTCTTTGATATTTAAAAAGTTATTTCAAGTTATACAATACATAATTCTGTTTTCTAGAAACAAGGAGAAAAATTCAGAGGTAAGCCCATCTATAAAGGGTTTTGTTTCAGTGTAAGTTGAGTCTTTAACAATTGTGATGAATACCTTCTGCCAGGATGACAGGAAAAGAGCTAAATACTATCTTTAGTTGATCATTTGAAAAATGTGTATATACTGAGTACCTACTATAAGCTTGTACCTTCATAGCATGTATACTCCAGTCAGAGAAGGAAACATTATTTAAATATAGTAAAGTATGTGCATCCAACAAGAAGTACACAGGGGCTAGGGGAACTTATTACAAGGAGAACTTAATATTTAAGATCAGAGAGGCTGGGCACCTGGGTGGCTNCTCTCTGCCTGCCTCTCTGCCTACTGTGGTCTCTATCTCTGTGTCAAATAAATAAATAAAATATTTAAAAAAAAAAAAAATATATATAGTAAAGTATGTGCATCCAACAAGAAGAAGTACACAGGGGCTAGGGGAACTTATTACAAGGAGAACTTAATATTTAAGATCAGAGAGGCTGGGCACCTGGGTGGCTCAGTAGGTTAAGCCTCTGCCTTTGGCTCAGGTCATGATCTCAGGGTCCTGGGATTGAGTCCCGCATCAGGCTCTCTGCTCAGCAGGGAGCCTGCTTCCCCCTCTGTCTCTGCTTACCTCTCTGCCTACTTGTGATCTCTCTCTCTCTCTCTCTGTCAAATAAATAAATAAAACCTTAAAAAAAAAAAATCAGAGAGGCTGAGCCTGAGGCATGAATAGGAGTCAGGGAGACAGAAGTGAAGGAAACACTATCCCAGAGCAAAAGACTAGTTAGTACATGTCACATAATACCAACATCTTTTTTTAGGTGCTTTGAAAAGTTCTCTTTGTGCTGTAGCTATTACATTCTCTAGTTGATATGTAACAAAGTCGTGAGATATTTTACCTGATAATTTCTTGGTATATTAAATTTGAACTTAATGCTTTTCCTGCTTGGTGAAATTCACTATAAATAAGTGGGAGAGCATGGGGGGAGGGAGAACAGAATCATTTGACTGTAATAGTGCCTTTTTTCTTAAAAATTATCTGATTAAACCTTAGCATGTACCTATCACCCAGCATATAACACCACTACAGTTGAGATTCCCACAGTTACCCATTCTTGTTTACATTGCCCTTTCTCCACAAATAATTATCTTACATTCGTTGTCTATAATTTTTTTTCACCTCTATAAACCTTTAAAAGGTCCATCTTGGGCGCCTGGGTGGCTCAGTGGGTTAAAGCCTCTGCCTTCAGCTCAGGTCATGATCTCAGGGTCCTAGGATTGAGGCCCACATCGGGCTGCCTACTCAGCAGGGAGCCTGCTTCCTCCTCTCTCTCTGCCTACTTGTAATCTCTGTCAAATAAATAAAATCTTTTAAAAATATATAAAAATAATAAATAAATAAATAAAAGGTCCATCTTTCCTCAGCAATTTCATGAGTAACTTTGGTGTGCCGTTAGTCTCTGCTTCATTTTCTGTCCATCTGCAACCTTAGAAGTAGTACTCTTCCCCAGCAAAATTCTGCTATAGAAAGTTTTTAAATCATATGAAGGAAAGTTCTGTTGATCAAAAATCTTCAGCATCTTTATATTCCCAGGAATAACATTTCTCAACCTGTGTTTATGGAAAGTTAATGGATGTTCCGCAAAATAAAATAGGTATTTTTTTCTTGTTCCAGGTGTCTCTCAGTCCTTAAAATGCAGATTGTAAATATTGAAAAGGATGCTATACTGTACATGGTTTTACCAAAATTAACATGAAATATCCCCTTTTTCAAGTAGTTTCTTACTAAAATGATTGATATATGAAATATTTACACATTTATTTGTAATACTGTTGTGCACTTTAAAATACTTCAGATCTCAATTTTTTGTTCTATTTCAGGTTGAATCATGTAGCTGCTGGTCTTGTTTCACCAAGTCTGAAATCAGATACCTCTAGTAAAGAAATAGAGGAAGCCATGAAGAGAGTACGAGAAGCACAGTCCCTAATTTCTGCTGCTATAGAACCAGGTAAAAAAAATATGTTAGCCAGTTGTGTTGAATCTTAAACTATACAACTGTTGACAAAAATGATTATTGCATAAGTTTGGGAATATGTTGAGTAATACTGGTAATCATTTCTTAATTTTCCAAATTCTGATAAAAGATCATGTAGTAGAGCGATCCTGGTTTGGGAGAGGGGACGTGTCACCTGGACATAATTTGAAAATATCTGGAGATAATTAATTGTCAAGCTGTTATCAACTGCACCTCTAGTAGGTAGAGGATCAGGACATAGCTAAACATCCTACAAGGCACCCTACCCCATCCCTCAAAGAACAATGCATTCCTTAATAGTAGTGCCTGGATTTATGTTAGCTAGTCTTTTATTTGACCTAGAAAACCTACTAAAGATGTTTCTGTTAAGACATTTGTTTAAAGAAAAGCAATCTCTAAAAACAGTACCTTATTCTCTGCAGATTGTCTTTGAGATGAAATGAATGGTTATCCTATTGTCTGCCTATATAGATTGGATATTTGGTCCTGGATTATTTTTTCCCCATTAAATAAATGTTTTATTAATTTTCACTCCTATTTCTTAATACATGAGAAGGTTTTAGATATGTATAGTATTAGGAAGATAATTTTAAGTATAATGTTGGGTAAATTAATACCAAGTGCTTTATGTCTGTTATTTAATCAACAGAATTGATTGGTCCAAAGCCACAAGGCAAGGAGTAGGAGTTTTAGATACACAATTGGATGTATGTGACTCCAAATCTAGGACACCATGCTGTAACTTTTTGTTTTCATTGAAAACCAATAACTGGAAATACTGAAAGTGGTTTATTTATGAATTTCTCCCAAGATTTTTGTTAACTTAATAATGACATTTGCAATAAATTGAATCCTTTTAATGAAATGAATTAATCTCACTTTAATTATAGACCATGTTTGAAGAATGCAGTGGCTTTATTTCTCTTAAGTCCCAATTAAAGGAATTGCTTATGTATTTAAAAACTAGGAAATGGGAGTCAAATCATCTATATATGTCTCCTAACTTGCACAGTTGAAAATTGGAGAGGAAGAGGAGGTTCAAACAGATTAAGAAAGAGAGCTAGCTTACTAAAAACCAGTTCTGTCACAGATTATAGTGAGAACAGTGAATGAGTCATGACTGTCTGGAATTGAAGGCCAAATATTGAGCCTGTTAATCAACCACTTTAACATAAATATATAGGAATTTATTTAGCAGAGGTGCATAGGCTTAAGTGGTAAAGAAGGAACATTTTAATAGATCAAGATGTAAAATGTCCATATTTCTGTTTATTATGAATCTATTAAATATATTTATTTTACAGTCGAGTGCTGATTGGGGAGATGTTAATATATAACATATGAAAATAAAGTTTTAATCTTGGTGAATTATAGCTATATTTGGGAAAGTAGGAACCTAGGAATAGAAAAAGAGACTCATTTAGAAACCTATAAAGAATAAGAAGGGTAATTGTTTTCATAGATTGTTTGTGTTTATGACAGTATGTCACAGCCTTCCAAGTCTGGTACAAATGAAATAGTCAAAGGAAACTTTGGTTAGTTGAAAATCAGATGTGTAATTTGGATCTACTGAAAGCCTAGAAAAAAGGATCATTTAACATTAAGGATGTATGAAATCTGAAAATTAAGATAATGAAGAATTTCTTAGAATAACTCCTGAGTGGGCATAATCTTTCGATTTGATGATTTCTAAATCCAGATTCCTTTTTTTTTTTTAATCCAGATAAGAAAGAAGAGAAACGAAGGCACTCAAGGTCAAGATCACGTTCTAGGAGGAGGAGGACTCCTTCATCTTCTAGGCACAGGTTTGATAGAGTGTTGTTAGTAGTTAATTGTACCTTAGACAAAGATAATTTCTGTATCTCAAATCCTTCTTAATTTACTACCTGTTAACCTACTTTGCTCTTGGTTAAAGTGTGTTTTAGTAACTGTTACCATTAGCAGAGTGTGTGAGTTCATATGTGAACACAGAGAAAAAGGTATGGGCTAAACAGACGATCGATTGGTACTTTAAAACTCCAAAATCTGGGGCTGGGAGGAACGCATTGGGACTGGAGCACTAAATTGAGTTAGTACTGTGGAAGAACACTAGACTTGAAACTTTTGACTTCAATTCTAGTTCCGAGTTTTCACTAGACCCTTGAGACTTTTCCTTTAGCTTACCCATCTAACGCATGAATATTTGTAAATAACGACTTTTGGTAATATCACCACACATCTCATCTGAAAACCCTTTTAAGTATTAGGAATCTGTCGTGTTCACAGTGATAGATTCAGGTGTTCTAAAATTTAATTTTCTCTTGAAAGTTAGGATCTTACCATCAGCAACTAATTTGTTTTTCTTGAAATGATAGGCTTCATGCATTTTTTTCAAGAAAATGTCTGTCAGTGGTGTAGTCTAAACAATCAGAGTTTGTCATACTTGTTTTGTCAAGTAGAGATGTTATTTCATAGGAAAAGCAGTTAGTTAAGCTCGCAACTCAATCACACAGTTGTGTTTCTTGATAATGGTCACTGAACTTTAATAGAAGTGATCTATGCATTCATTGCACAGTATGTTGCTCAAGGGCCTAGATTTAATATTTACTCAGTAATACTAGGTTAATAGCATTCAGAGAATCAGATTTAATAAAATAGTCTTTTTACTGCTTCATCAAAGACCTCTTTAGTGAAAATGGCATTTTTTTGTTTTTTTTTTCTTTTACCGCAATTGCATACTACAAATGCCAGTGAAGAATACAGGTGACTGCTATGGCAATTCAGTACCTGCTGCCTTGATTGGTGCTAAGAAGATGATAAAACCCTTTCACACCACCATTGCTTTTGCACTGTTAGTTCAAATGTCAACACAGTGAAAAGGGCAAATAATATCCTGGTTTTCTGAAACTAATTTTGACCTGTGGACCCCGTGATATTGTCAAGTCATTTCATAGTCATTTTTTTAGTCCACTTGGCTGCTATAATAGAATACCATAGGCTCAGTGGCTTACAAACAACAGAAATTAATTTTTCATGGGTCTAGAGGCTGGGAAGTCCCAAGGTCTTGGCAAATTAGGTGTTTAGTGAGGACCCTTGTTTATAAGTCTTATCACTCTATCCTCACATGGAATGGGTTGAGGGGTTTAGATCTCTTTCATAAGGTAATTAATCCCATGAAAGCTATACTCCTGTGACCTAATTACCTCCCAAAGGCTCCAACCTCAGTATCATCACATTGGAAATGGGTTTCAAATGAGAATTTTGGAAGGGACACAAAATTCAGTCTATAGCAGAATGTTACAGGGTTGTCCTTCCCCCCGCCTCCCATCTTCCCCCAGCCTGTCTCATTCCTAAAATGTCTTTCAAAAAACCAAGTCTGGATCATGTCACAGCCTTGTTAAACTTTGAGGAGCACCCTTATTGACCTTTACACCCTTATTGACTGTAAATAAAATAGAATGGCATTCAGGTTTCTTTACTATTTAACCCGGTTTATCTTTCCACACTTGTCATTTGCCCCACTCTAAAAACAGTTAACTACAGTACTATTTGCCTGAATGTACATTTTCTGTACACTTCCATGTTTTTGCTCATGATGTTCCTTTTTTATTTTTTTAAAGATTTTATTTATTTATTTGATACACAGAGAGAGATCACAAGTAGGTGGAGAGGCAGGCAGAGAGACAGGGAGAGGAGGAAGCAGGCTCCCTGCCGAGCAGAGAGCCCGATGCGGGCCTCGATCCCAGGACGCTGAGATCATGACCTGAGCC
The DNA here is from genome assembly GCA_002007465.1 of Ailurus styani. NCBI lineage: Eukaryota > Metazoa > Chordata > Mammalia > Carnivora > Ailuridae > Ailurus > Ailurus styani. The sequence goes on along the minus strand of LNAC01000512.1, from coordinate 420,705 downwards.
GAAAGCAGAGGCTTTAACCCACTGAGCCACCCAGGCGCCCATGATGTTCCTTTTTGCTCGTGTTCTTTCCCACATCTTCATCTGCACCTGAGGAATTCCTTTTTGTTCGCTTGCTCAGGATTATACCGCTTTTTATAATATTGGTACTACTTATAATCCTAATTTTCCAGGACCGTGCTCTTTTATTTTAGTTTGACACTTAAAATGTTTGAGAACCTAAAGTTCTTTTTTCTTGTATACACCAAGTACATAATAGTGTTCTCAGATTTTAATTTGAATTATTTTAATACAACCAGTGGGAAATAACAGTGAAACATTTATTTCCTTGACCAAAGTATTTTTGGATGCTTGTAATAGTACATTATAATGGAGGATTATTATGGGTTGTTGTATCTTAAGCATCTTGGCATGTAAAATGACCATTACTTTTGACAAACTTTTAAAGTACAATTTTCGTATATTTTTCTGATTTAAGAGCTTATATAAACTAGTAAGTGTGTTAAAGCAGCTCTGTAGTACATTACTCTTAAAAAAATAACTTTCAGGACCTTATAGTGGATAGATGGCTGTGATATCTCTGCTTATTAGATTTTTGAAACTATCTTATATTAATCATTTGTTTAGAAAGAAACTAAGAATGTTTTTGTGATTTATTGTTTCTGTATGTCTATTTTTTGTGTATACATTAAAGGTAGGAAAAATGAGTAACTCGGTTTAGCTAAAATGGTGGTTGACTTAATTTTCTTAAAGGCAGTATCCTCAAAAGATGAGTAGTGTTTAATAACATCGATTTTTATTTTCAAGAATNACAAGTAGGCAGAGAGGCAGGCAGAGAGAGAGGAGAGAGGAGAAAGCAGGCTTCCCGCTGAGCAGAGAGCCCGATGTGGGCCTCGATCCCAGGACCCTGGGATCATGACCTGAGCCGAAGGCAGTGGCTTTAACCCACTGAGCCACCCAGGCGCCCTCTTTCTGACTCTTAAAGAGAAAGTGATGATTCTGATATTCTGTAGAGTCACTGTCACCCAAAATATACTATTAGTACCTTTTACTGGATTTAGGCACTGTAGTAATTGCTCAAGAGTAGAGTGTTGAATAAGACAAATTTAATCCCCATTTTTATGAAGCTTACAGAAAGGTAGTTAAGCATTAAATGAACATTTCCTAGGATATAGACATGCTATTGAGAAGGATTGTTTTAGTAGTTTCCAAATAATGGTCAGAAATAGGAGATGATTAAAATGAAAGTCTGTTGATTCAGTAAGACACTAGTGATGGGTTTTGAAATAGTGGTTTTAGGGAAGGAGACTGCAGAAACCATATTAGCACATTAGTGAGAGGAAAGAAAGGAATCAGTAGTTCATATACACACCTATACTAAGGCACTGAGCTGACTTTTTAGTTTCGTTTTAAATAACAGATACTCGTAGGTGCTATTATTTTTCTTTAATAGGCTCAAAGAATGCTCTCCATTTGCTGGCTTTTAACTGAGCTTTGGACTTAAATCTTTATCATTTCTGAACTGTTTATCCTCTGGGCACCTTAAGTGAATGCAAAAAGTTTTAGACTATATTAGAAGTTTTCCATAGTCTACGGCCATACCACCCTGAACGCGCCCGATCTCGTCTGATCTCGGAAGCTAAGCAGGGTCGGGCCTGGTTAGTACTTGGATCGGAGACCGCCTGGGAATACCGGGTGCTGTAGGCTTTTCCCAAACTCTTGGGCGCCTGGGTGGCTCAGTGGGTTAATGCCTCTGCTTTCAGCTCAGGTCATGATCTCAGGGTCCTGGGATCGAGGCCCGCATCGGGCTCCCTGCTCAGCGGGGAGCCTGCTTCCCCCCCCTCTCTCTGCCTGCCTCTCTGCCTCCTTGTGATCTCTCTCCCTCTGTGAAATAAATAAATAAAATCTTTAAAAAAAAAAAAAAAGAAGTTTTCCATAGACATAGGTTGAATAGTCCCTAAAAGTTAAATGATAAAAATCTTAAGCAGAGGATGCAGTTTATTTTTAATTATTCTTAAAAGAGAATAAAATACAAGAAGAGGATCAGTGACAAAATCAAAAAGTTAATTGTGCTTCTTAAGTCCTGGAAGAGAAAGTGTATAGGATTGGGGGAAGAGGCTCGGAGAGGGCACAGAGAGAAACACTTCTGTTACATGACAGGAAAGAGACGATCATGTAGAGCTAGTGATAATGTTAAGAGGAAATGAGAATAAAAGAGGCAGTTTGTGCTGAGTTGTATATATCAATATAGGGCTACATTGCTTGGATTTCTCAGAGGTTATAAATCAAAGAAGTAAAATAATATTTCAGAGAAGAATTAGAAATCACAGAGAGCAACAACACACTTTAAGTGGTTTCCATTTATAAAATGAGAATAATAGTACCTACTTCACAGGTTAATTATGAGAATGAGTATTTGTAAAGCATGTAGTAAGCAAACGTTAAATATTTGGTAGTTGACAAATAGATTTAACCTGCTGTAGTGAGGAATCACATAAGACATATGCTAGAATTCTATGTAGTTGTGGAGGATGGTGCAAGTAAATCAGATACTTTTTATTTTCCTTTATTCTCAGTACAATTTTTAGGTTCAGAGTTAGTGTCAGGGCATAGGACTATTTTGACAGGTTGAGGTTAAGAGGTGAGAAATTCTGGGTGTTAGAAAGTATTAATTTCTAGGGTATCAAAGATGTTTTAGGGGTGCCTGGGTGGCTCAGGTCAGTTGAGCATCTGACTCTTGGTTTTAGCTCACGTCATGATCTCGGAGTTGTGAGATTAAGCCCTGTATCTGGCTACAAGGTCTGCTTGAGATTCTGCACCCCCTCTTCCCCCCCCCCGTCACTTTTGCTCCCTAAGGTAATAAAATCTTCAAAAAAACCACAAAGTTTTATTTAGGGACTAAATAAATATTATCGGCAACTGATAGGAAGTTACCCCCACTTATTGATTATTAACTCATATTTCTGAATCATTTGGTGCTAAGTGAAACAGTCACAGAGCTAGTCTGTTTCCCTTTATATACATGTATTGGCTTTCTTTTGCATTATTAGGCGGTCAAGAAGCAGATCAAGAAGGAGATCACATTCTAAGTCAAGGAGTAGGCGACGATCCAAAAGTCCAAGACGGAGAAGATCTCATTCCAGAGAGAGAGGTAGAAGGTCAAGGAGCACATCAAAAACCAGGTACAGTAGACCATTGACATTAGGTGGGAAGACAAATTTTAAAGTTACCAAAACCCTAAATACAGGCTACTTAATGACAAAAGGTGTGGTAGGACTAGATTGGAGAAGGAATTATTTAATTTTTGAAGAGGCTGACATTTGTTTTCCTGGGCTCCTTTGTAAACTTAAGGTTTCTCCTTATAGCTGAAAACAGAGATACAATTTCTTTGTAGTAAAAATTCTTAATTGTCCTACTACATTCTTTCATTTTATTCTTTCCACTCAACCCTGCTAAGGATATAGTGCTACCACCATTCTTTACAGTATGCGAAGAATTAGTTTATGTCAGACAACCATGCCTTAATTCACCTTTCTAAATCCCATTATCAGCACCTTTTTATAAACATTTATTAAGAATTACTGTATGGCAAACACTGAACCATACTTCGAGAGCCTCCTGTCCCGTGATTTGGAATGATAGAAGATTAAAGTTGAGGATTCACTAAACAAACATTGTACCTTAACATTGTATTTTGACTTAAACATGTGTTCATACAGTAGTCAAATCTTTTTTATATAGGGCCACACCCTTTTAAAGTAATACGTTGTCTTGAGTACCATTTATAAACCAAGTCACTGGTTTTTCATATGAACCACCTTTACAGTGGCAAGAAAACTGTCACTTAAAAAGTGCCTAGATTTTTATTATATTTTTCTCATTTATAGTTGTCACACATACACATTTTCACAACACTTATTTTTCTTTAGCAGCTGTCCTTATCTCTTTCTTAAATATTTGCTTAATTTTCTAGAAGCAGACCTTTTATTTTATACTATCCATTTATCCATTTGTATATTTAATTATGTAATTAAAATAAGGACAGCTGAAGTCCAAAAGAGTTTATTCTCCATGAGCATATAACTCAACTGGGAGCAAAGTTTTGGGGGGTAGCTTTACTGAGTATTCACCCTGTAAAGGAGGCTTTTAGTTACTATATTTTATAGGGTGAATTGTCAATCCAGTCAATCAAACAAGCTTGTATAATGAGTATCATACAAAGAGGAATTAGGCATTCTTTCCCTTAAGGAACTTTTTTTTTTTTAAGATTTTGTTTATATGACAGAGACACAGTAAGAGAGGGAAAACAAGCAGGGGAAGTGGGAGAGGGAGAAGTGCAGTCTTCCTGCAGAACAGGGAGCCCGATGGCAGGGCTCAATCCCAGGACCCTGGGCTCATGACCTGAGCCGAAGGCAGACACTCAACAACTGAGCCCCCCAGGCGCCCCAAGGAACTTTTTTTAAACAAGAGGGGTTAATGTAATTACCAAGGAAAGGTCAGTGCTAGTAATATTGTAAGAGAATTAATGAGAAGTGACTGAGTATTAAATTTTGATAGATTTAACTGCATGTAGGAGCATGGTTTCAGATACAGAATGTTGTTTTCAAAGCTAGCATAAGTCCTTGGATTGGCAAGTATTTTGGTATGGGAGGTGGCTAGGAAATAAGGTCAGAAAAGTATAGGAAGACAGGTGGCACACAGAAGGCTGTGTTGTTCCCATTAAGGAGTTTGTACATGATCCAGGAAGCAGTGGGAAGAGATGGAAAAGTTATAGAACAGGGAGTTATTACTCTTCAAATTTGTACTTTGAAAAGATGTCTGATAGAGAATCAGTTTGTAGAAACATGACTGAGTCTCCTTGAGGGAAAGTTAACAGTAATCAGAAATTACAAAGACTTTAACAAAGAGGGGGTAACTGATGGAAGCAGGGTGACAAAAGAAGGGAAGGATGGAAATAGGAGCTGTAGGGAGGGATTAGCTTAGAAAAACAAGAGGGATACTTTAATCTCTACCATTATAGTTGAGGATAGGTATGTGTCTTTATGGGAATGAACGACATTTCATTCAACAAATACATTGATTACCTTTTGCAGAGAGTCTTGGGGAGAATGGTAATCTAGGAGGAAAAAATGCTATAGGAAATGAAAGTGAATTTACAAGAATCTGTAAAAAGATTTAGAGTTGGAGTATGTATAGTAACAGTCCATTGTGATGGGATGTTTTTCCAATAGCACTGAGTAGCATAGAATATGTAGGGGGGGAAAAAGTAGAAGGTTGGCTTGGCCCATGGTAAAGTTTAACAACATATGGGGTATGTGCTTTGGAAGAATATTGGTAATGTTAATCGTTAAATCTGGTAGCGTTTTGTGGGTTCTGGCCTGACAATAGAGGACAGAGTCATGGTAGGTGGGGAAATTGGTAATCAGCTGAGAGAAGATGGGGTATTGAAGAGCCTGGAGACAATTGTTAAAACTATTGGTGTTGGGACACCGGGGTGGCTTAGTTGGTTAAGCATCTGCCTTCAGCTCAGGTCATGATCCCAGGGTCCTGGCATTCGGTCCCATGTCAGGTTCCTTGCTCAGCAGGGAGCCTGCTTCCCCCTCTACCTGCCACTCCACCTGCTTATGTGTTCTGTTCTCTCTCTCTCTTTCTGAGAAGTAAATAAAATCTTTTTAAAAATAAATAAAATTTGGTGTTTATTGCCAGACATACCAATAAATTGGACAACATCCAATTTTTTTTTTTTCATCACATAGTCTGTTTTGCTCTTTTGGAAAGAAGTTTAATGTGGAAAAGCAGGAAATGGATTTTTTTTATTTACCAAATATGCCACTTAAGTTATTATTACGTTTCTATGACAATATTCGTATTTTAAGAATGGGATTAGAGGGGCGCCTGCGTGGCTCAGTCGTTAACCGTTTGCCTTTGGCTCGGGTCATGATCCCGGGGTCCTGGGATCAAGTCCCACATCGTGCTCCCTGCTCAGCGGGGAGTCTGCTTGTCCCTCTCCCACTCCATCTGCTTGTGTTCCCTCTCTCACTGTGTCTCTCTGCGAAATAAATAAATAAAATCTTGAAAAAAAAATGGGGTTAGATCCCATTGTACTTTCTTTTTTATTTGTAGTTGCTTTATTTATATTCTCTGAATCTTGTAATGCATTTGTAAATTGTATTCATTTATTAGAGACAAAAAGAAAGAAGACAAAGAAAAAAAACGTTCCAAAACACCACCAAAAAGTTACAGCACAGCCAGACGTTCCAGAAGTGCAAGCAGGTAAGGTGGGATTATGAGTTCTTGGTACCTTTTACAACTTTTTTTTTCAAGAATGCCAATAGGCCGTGAGCATTAAATGTTTTTCAGTACATAGGTACGTACTTCAGTGTAGGAGTTGTTTAAAAGCAATTTGTGAAGAATAATCAAAAGTTCTTACACTTAAAATGACATGGAATTCAACAGAGGTCAGTTTTTATGTTTGTCATATACATTTCACATCCTGATGTAGTTCATTAAGTTTTAATGGTTAATGTTAATGGTTTTAATGGTTAATTTATTTCATTATTGTAAGTCATGTTTAAAATATCCACATATATAGTCATTTATTGATAAAATGAGAGGCCATATAAGTTCGATTTGTGTCATTCTTAGACTGGTAATTGTGTCTTTAATCTGCTAGTGAAAATTCAGTGTTGTAACTTTACTCCACAGAAAATCTATTTTTCACTCTTATGTGGAATCCATATGCTAGTAGTAAGGGTGGCTATTTCCATTTTCTTCCAGTCTCATTTACACGTCTTGCTGCAGTATTGTATTCTTTAATCTTGATGTTCAGATTCACTAGGAGGTTCACACTATAAATAAAAAGTAATTTACTGGATGAAAGACCTAAATATAAAAGCTAAACTAAAACCTGCTAGAAGAAAACATAGAATTAAATCTTTATGGCCTTGAATTTGGCAGTGGTTTCCTAAATGACACCAAAAACATAAGCAAAACAAGAGAAATATAAATTGGAGATCATCAGTACTCAAAACATGTGTTTCAAAGGACACTATCAAGAGGGTAAAGATAATCCAGAATGCTAGAAGATATTTGCAAATGATATATATAAGCTAGTAAGGAACTTGTTACCTAGAACATCGAAAAATCATAGATAACCAAGTATAAAAATGGGCAAAGATAGCTTCATCAGAGATAAGCAGGTGTCCAATAAATTCATGAAAAGATGTTCGGCATTAATTATGAAGGAAATGCTGCAAATCAGAACCACTTCACACCCACGAGGATGGTTATATTTTATATAACTAGTGGTTGATGAGGATGTGGAGAAATTGGAACTCTGTACATTGCTGGTATGAACATAAAATGGAACAGATACTTTGGAAAACCATTTGGCAATTCCTTAAAAAGTTAGAATTTCTTGACACAGCAGTTTTAGTTCTAGGGGTATACCCAAGGGAAATGAAAACATAATGTCCACACAAAAACTTGTGTCATTGTTCACAGTAATCCAAAAGTCAACCCAAATGTCCACTAACTAATGTGGGTAAACAAAATGGTATATCAGTGGAATATTATTCAGCAGTAAAAAGAAATAAAGGGTACTGATAGATGCTATAATATGGATGGGCCCTGAAAACGTTAGGAGACAAACCTCAAGAGACTCCTAATCTCACAAAACAAACTGAGGGTTACTGGGGGGTGGGAGGGTAGGGATAGGGTGGATGGGTTATGGACATAGGGGAGGGTTTGTGCTATGGTGAGTGCTGTGAAAGGTGTAAGCCTGATGATTCACAGACCTGTACCCCTGGAGCAAATAATAATAAAAATTAATAAATAAATATTAAAAAAAAAAACTATGTCAGATGAAAGTCACAAAGAACCACATATTGTATGATTCCATTTATATGAAATGTCCAGAGTAGGTAAATCTATAAAGACGGAATAGGTAAGTGGTTGGCATGAATAACTAAAGGGTTTCTTATCAGTATGATAGTTTCTTAAAGGTAAATATATAAACAAAATAAACTAGGTGTGAGTGCTTAAGAAAGTGCTAAATCAGGTCTACAAAATACGTATGTAGCAAAGGGGCATAGAAGATGGGATGGGCAACATACACTTTCTTACCTTGAAAACTAGAGGTTTTTTGGTTTGGTTTTTTTTTTTTTTTTTTTTTGCTATTGCTTTACTTAATGTACTTAGTTATAAGTACCTTACCCTATGTTAATTACTGGATTATTCTAAGTTAAGGCATATTCTTTTAACTTTTTATTACATACTTGCTGTGTTTGCAGTTGTTCTACAGTCTATTTAGTGACACAAAAATATAAAACATTGGGGCACCTGGGTGGTTCAGTTGTTAAGAGTCTGCCTTCGGCTCACGTCATGATCCCACTTGCTGTGTTTGCAGTTGTTCTACAGTCTATTTAGTGACACAAAAATATAAAACATTGGGGCGCCTGGGTGATTCAGTTGTTAAGAGTCTGCCTTCGGCTCACGTCATGATCCCGGTCCTGGGATCGAGCCCCCCGTCAGGCTCCCTGCTCAGCAGGAAGCCTGCTTCTCCCTCTCCCACACCCCTCTGCCTGTATTTCCTTTCTTGCTGTGTCTCTGTCAAACAAATAAATAAAATCTTAAAAAGAAAAGGAAATATAAAACATTTCTTTCATCTAGGATATCTTGAGTTTTGTTTATACAGCAAAAGCAAAAAGTATGAGGTGTATAAACTTGACAGACTTAATAAATACTTGATGAATGTAAGGTTGTATGTAATGTTTCTGCTAGGGAAGGTCACAGAAGGCAGTTAAGAATTTAAAAAAAAAAGAAGCTTTTTTTAAAAACCAACCAGAAGTGTGGGGTTTCATTTTTGATTATTTCCTTGCGCCTAAATTGTAATAATGGTCATCTTGTAAGTCTTAAAATTTTTGAGAATAGTGACAGAAGCAGAATATTAAAAAAGATAAAGCCACAATTTTTATTAAAGAGGGGAAAGGCTATATGCATTTTAAAACTAATTGCTCAAAACATGATTGAGGGGAACATCATTTGTTGAAGGGAGTCACTTTGATCTCTGTTACTACTAACTCTACTTGAATTTCACCTAATAAAAGTAGTTTTTTTGGTTTTTATTAATAATTGACTTTCATATCATGGAATATTATACCTGTTCTGGGTACTGAATTTTTGAATTTAAAACGGAAATAGTTTACTTCAGACTGCTTTTCCTTTCTGAATTAGAACTTTAATTTTTTTTTTTTAGATTTTATTTATTCATTTGAGAGAGGGAAAGCAAGAGCACAGGCAGGGAGAGCAGCAGAGGGAGAGGGAGAAGCGAACTCCCTGCTGAGCAGGAAGCCTGATGCAGGGCTTGATCCCAGGAGCCTGGGATCTTGACCTGAGCTGAAGGCAAATACTTAACTGACTGAGCCACCAGGGACCCCAGAACTTTTGTCTTTAAGAATTGCCACAAATTAGGAGTATTTTGAAGGCATGAAAGGGAAAGCATACAGTTTATGAAAGAATTATTCATTTGATTCTTCAGCTCAAAACAGTATTTGAAAACGGGTCTTTCAGGGGCACCTGGCTGGTTTAGTCAGAAGAGAAGGTGACTCTTGATCTCAGGGTTTTAAATTCAGGCCCCACGTTGTGTGTAGAGATTACTTGAAGTCTTTTAAACAAACAAAAAAGAAAATGGATTGTTAATTATCAGATACTGTTGTCAGGAGTTCCTAGTGGAGCTCCTTCAGTAAACACATCTGCCACAATGTGTCTGCATTTTTTAGATAATACTGTATTTTAAAATCTAGTTTGCACATCTGTGGTTCTAGAGAGAGACGACGACGACGAAGTAGGAGTGGCACAAGATCTCCTAAAAAACCTAGGTCACCTAAAAGAAAATTGTCTCGCTCACCGTCTCCTAGGAGGTAAGAATGTTTAGTGCTGTAGATCTGTACTTTATACATTTCAGAAGCTGACAGTTTTTATTTTAAAAACTCCTAGGCTTTTTCTTCCTTTTCAAGAATTAAAGAGCTTAAGAACATGCTGATACATTCCCTTTCTGCTTGAGACTGTGTTATTATAAAAAGTGTTTAGGATCGGGCATTTTAGACCTGTGACCAGTTACAGCCTTCTTGCCTGTAGCACTAGTGCACAACTTGTGTCCGGCATTTTGAATCGGGTCTTTGTTGTTCTTCATGTCATGTGAACTTGGGTCAAGCTCACCATCTGAACAAGTTTAAACTTACTACTGCACTTAAGGGTGAAATTTCCTGACTGGTTCTTTTAAAGCATCTTTTTTTGAGACTATTTTACTGTCATCTTAGACATAAAAAGGAGAAGAAAAAAGATAAAGACAAAGAAAGAAGCCGAGATGAAAGAGAACGATCAACAAGCAAGAAGAAGAAGAGTAAAGATAAGGAAAAGGATCGGGAAAGAAAATCAGAGAGTGATAAAGATGTAAAAGTATGTTTACAAACTAATTTACTTCGATATTTGGGGTAGTGCTGGTAATTTTAAGAAGTTATTTTTCTGGAAAGACATTTACTTTTTTTATTCTCCTTGGCAAAGCAGGTTACACGGGATTACGATGAAGAGGAACAAGGGTATGACAGCGAGAAAGAGAAAAAAGAGGAGAAGAAGCCAACAGAACCAAGTTCCCCTAAAACAAAAGAATGCTCTGTGGAAAAAGGAACTGGTGATTCACTAAGAGAATCCAAAGTGAATGGGGATGATCATCATGAAGAAGACATGGATATGAGTGACTGAATATTGCCTCCATGGGAATCCAACTGTATACATGCATCAGTGTCATTCCTTTGTGTGATTTCTTAATGCTGTATTTGTTCATCTCAAACCTAGATGTATACAGCTCTGAGTTATAAATGGTTATAAAGCTCCTGATACTGATATTAGTTATTACATCCAAAAGCTTTTAGAAAATGATACATGAGTAACCAATTCTTGACATGGTGAAATCTGATTGAGTAACGAAGCAGTTTTACTATTCTGGTGCTGCTTCATAACAAAAATGAAAAGCTGCATGCATCTACAGCAGGCATGGATTGTTTATGTTGTATGATCTCCTTTATTAAGTAAGTTCACTTATAGTATTTCTAGAATTTGATTCATTGCCATAATAGAGCCATGTAGGGAATGCACTGATTGCATGTTAATTGTGGCAGGAATATCCTAAATGTCATTAAAATCCTCCAACATGATGGATCTACTTACGGTCTTGTTTGTTGACATGACAGATTAACATTCTTATAGTTACATCTGAAAATGAACATTTGAAATAGATAATCCTTTAAGCCTTGTGGCTAAATATTTGTGGCTTTTGTTTAACTTTGAAAGGTTATATATGCACTAACCTTTTTTGATGGCTGATTAGGCTTTAATTACAGAAACAAGATTTCAAATGAAACTGTCTTTGGCAGTGAGTAAATAGCATATTTTGAAGTAGAGTTGTATACTTTCTCATAAGGTGTTTGGGAATTTTTTTTCCTGAAATAATTTATTCCACGTCTACATCAGTGAAAGCTTCTGCCTATCCTGAGTCCATCTGTAAAAGAAAGTTATCCTTTGTCCTGATTTTCAATTTTCCACTCTTTTATTAATTTGTTTTAATCTCAGTGTTGGAAAAAGGGGGTAGTGCATTTTAAATTGACCTTCATATGCTTTTAAAATAAGACAAATCTACTTGATAATGTACTTTTTATTTGATCTCAAGTTGTATAAAACCAATAAATTTGTGTTACTGTTACTGCAGTAGTAATCTTATGCACATAGTGATTCCATGTTAAATGCAAAGTAGTTAGGCAACTGTTTTCTTAGTTACAGGAGTTTCAAGCTTCACTTTTGTGCAGTATAAACAAAAGTAGGCTACAGTCTGTGCCATGTTGATGTACAGTTTCTGAAATTGTTTTACAAGACTTTGATAATAAAACCCTTAAACTTATGTTCATGTTCCTGTAAAACTGTATTTGTATTTATTTACGCTGTTGAATGTATGACATTTACCTCATTCATTTTACAAATCAAGATCTCTCCCATTTCAATCCACATATTTAAATATAATAAGATGAACTCCCATCACTGTAGTGATTAGTTGTCATCAAAATTGTCAAAGTTGGCTTTATTTCTATCAAAAGCAGTCTTAGTGTAATTTTATTTCTCATATTCCGGGTGTAGGAATTGGGTTGAGTAAAGCAGTGAACTTTAGGATTAATGATCCCACCTATATCTAGTAAATTTATATTTTCAGTGAAATATAAATATTTGCCTTTTCTGGAATAGTATAGAAATTGTCAATGGTATGTATCTACTGTACAGTACTAAATAGTATATTTATTCATTTATGAAATACTCTGAGTAGTGTTTGGCTGGCATTATAGGGGAAAATGAGACTTGGAATTGTAGGTTTTATGCAAGTTTGAGTATAATTTTTTTTTAACTTTTAAAGTTGAAATGCCATATAGAAAAGCAGCATTGTTTTTACAGTTTGTAGTAACTTTTTAAAGATTTTATCAAAAGGAATTTTGTCTATAGTAAGAAATTCTAGTAACAGTCCTCTGTTAATCATTGCACTTTTTTAAACACAAAATTGAACACAAATGACATTTGTTTAAACTTTCAAAAACTTTTTTAGTAGATAAAGGTTGAACCATATGACTGCCATTTTTGTAAGTGAAAAAAACAAGTAAAAATGTTGGCAGTTTCACATGGTTAAACCTAATATTAAAGCCTATTCACTCACTTATAATTTCTGAATACAAATATACTAACTTTTCAAAAGCAGTTAAGAAATTTTTGGCTTTAAAATAATGTCACTGTCTTAAGATGCTAACAGTGAAGGGAATCCACACTTAGGTTATTTTTCAGTGAACATTTTATGCACAAAGTTAGGGCTGCACTGAGACACAAGCCTTTAACACATAATCAGTTAAAATCAAGTGAATACTGCCTCCATGCTTGAGTTCTGTTCTGTATTTGGTAGTAAAAATGATTAAAAAAATAAAATGGTTTTGTTAGAAAAAATGTTTGTCCTATTTATTTACTTAAATTCTTCAGCAGTAAATGAGCAGTAGTAGGCTGTATGAGAGTCTGGTTATCAATTTTTGGCTTCATTTACAGGTTGGAGACCTGTTTCTTCATTTTCCTATCTAAAATGGGAGTAGTATCTACCTTGCCATCTATTTTGGTAGCTAAAAAATGTAGCCCCGTGCGTGGGTCAGTAAATGCTACCCCGTCAGTAAATGCATTTGATTATGGAGCTTTTCAAAACCATACAGTTTGAGGAAATGTTTTAGCAGAAACTCTAAGATAAATTGTGTGCACATAAAGCTTTGAGAAGGTATGTTTTCCGTTTTGTGAACGTGGATTTTGGACAAGCTTCCTACTAGTGATTATGTACTACGTGGAACATAGAAAAATGTTAGGTTCTTGGGGGAAAGAAAATCAAACTGGACTTTCACTGGAACCAAGTTTTCCTTAACCTTGGTGGTGTTGCATCTTAGAATTGAGTTAAGGTTCTGTTGGTATCAGCATGGACACACCAACTTCTCTAGCAAAACTACAAATTTCTCCAGTTGGGGACTAGGTTGTATACTTAGGGGGCTATGCTGTTTGAAGATTGGTAGACATCTTTCAAACTAGAATTGAAATTCTGTTGCTTTTGTCTCAAATCTAAGCTAATGAATTTCATCCCTGTCCTACATAAAATACTTCTCTGTAATCAAGTACATTTACTTGGGTTTATTTTAGCTAAATATGGATGTGGTAGAAATGCAACTGGTACTTTCAAGAGCATCCAGAATACGTCTATTATTAAGGCTTTATAATCAGAAGCAACTTTCTAAATGAGACCAATCTGGAGTTGTAGATTTCTGAGTCTGCTTTAGTTTATTTTTGTTGCCATTTTCATTTTATAATGTCAAAGTCTATGTGCAATGCATTCAGACATTCTTTAGCAAAATAACTCAGGTGTGAACCATGCTAATTTACCAGTAGGAATATTCGTAAGAATATACAAAGTGTATAGTAAATGTAACTGATGAAGAATTCAGAGAAGGGATCTGACAGAACTAATTCGTTTCTAATGATGTCCTTAGACAAATCAGGTAAGTGACATGTTCCCATTCTTTTCAGAAGTTACCACCATGTAAGGGGTTTTCCCAGTGCACTGTCGCTAAAATGACTTTCATAATGTCTTTTTTTTTTTTTAAGAAAGCTAGTTAGCTAATGTATGATTTGTGCATAGAAATTAAAGGTCCAGGGTCACATTTAGAATGTTCCAAATGAAGTTTAATATCACTTTTCAGTTACCTCAAGATACAATTTTATCGATAAACCAAATGTAAAAACTGCCTTTTTTCATTCACTGTGAAAAAGTTAAAATTTGCTTACTTAAATATCAAGTTTTGGAAGACAAGCACCACGTAGGTTAAAAATGTTTTTCTTATAAGTGTTCAAAGGAGCAGAATCACTAGAAACAACCTTTATTACAGAGGTTTGACCTTTACTGTGAGGGCTGGTTAAGTAGTCTCAAAGATGTTTATCGTCTTTGTATCTGATGCTGGAGATCCAAGCCCACATGCAGTCTACAAGAGAAGATGGATAGTTGGAGGAGTAAGAATAGATGGAACCACAAACAAGAGCCAGAGCCAACAAGGACGAGCTGAAACTTGGGTCAGACCTTGTTTTCTTCTGACCTCGGTGGCAGGGGTGTCCTAGGGAAGCCAGGACCCTTGTCGTGAAGGTAAACACCCACTGGCGCATTAGTCTGAGAAGCTGAGGGAGGATCTAGGGGAAGGTGAGGCAGTTATAGGCCCTGCTATCATGTCATCATCCCAAAGGGGCCAGCAGAGAAGCCACAATGTGTCTAAAGTACAAAATTTCTGCTTCCCTCCCTTCCGCCCTACAAAACTCCAACGCCAGCCACATTCATTATTTTAAAAACCTGGTGGTGAGTATTAAGGAGGGGANCCGCCCTACAAAACTCCAACGCCAGCCACATTCATTATTTTAAAAACCTGGTGGTGAGTATTTAAGGAGGGGAGTATTGCATGGAGCACTAGGTGTGGTGCATTAACAATGAATCTTGGATCACTGAAAAAATAAAAAATAAAAAAACTAAGGGTTATATAAGGTGGGGAGGGGATAACCGGGTGATGGGTATTAAGGAGGGCATGTGTGGTGATGAGCACTGGGTGTTATATGCAACTAATCAATCATTGAACACTATGTCAAATTGAATGTAATAAAAAAAATTTTTTAAAAAACCACCTCAGCCATTGTTGGGCACCATTAGTGACCAAGAACTCTGTGGGACATACAGATAATACAAGTGATGGGTTTATTTTTTTGTTTTTGTATTACACAAAGTTTTTACTTTAGGTTAGTCATGTTCACCTGCAAAACACAAATTCAGGAATGATTGTCAAGTGCCTTCCTTTAAAACCCTTAGGAGGGCGCCTGGATGGCTCAGTGGGTTAAGCCTCGGCCTTCTTCGGCTCAGGTCATGATCTCAGGGTCCCGGGATCGAGCCCTGCATCGGGCTCTCTGCTCGGTGGAAAGCCTGCTTCCCCGCCTCTCTGCCTCCTTGTGATCCCTCTCTTTCTCTGTCAAATAAATAAAATCTTTAAAAATAAATAAAACCCTTAGGAGATTATGCTTCAGTATTTATAGGTGCTGTAGCAAATGTGAAATTGTAATTTTGCGTACCATAGGAGCCATTGTGACTGGAAGTACTATTGTAAACTAAGCTATAAAGTTTCAAAAGTTCATCACTAGGTACTATAACGGATGGTCATATGATCTGAAAAAATATGTTAATACTTGAGATGGTGGCCGAGGACACCTATTGCCCCAGATTTTTGATACAAAATGCTTTGCAAAAGTAATTTTTGCTAATTGATAGTATACAGATGATGGGCTTTTAGCAAGTTTAATTATGCTGCCTTTACAAGTGATTTAACACTTCCTATGCAATTATCTCTGGGACAAGTTTCACTGTCAGTCATCCTTGAAACTTCCCATAGTTTCAAATATCCAACTTTGGTAAGGATGCATTTTGTTAATTTTGCAAAACATGGTTAAGGTACCTTTGGCTAGAGTTAACAGCAGAGACATACTGGGCTCCATGCTAATCAATAATTCTCACTCAATTTTAAAGACTAGAATACTAGTAGCAGGACTTCAAATTCACCTAGTTTTCTACTACAAATTTTTCTCAACCATGTTATTTGCCAATAAAAAAAAAACAAATAAGCAGCAGGAAGCATTTCCTTAATTCATTATATCCTGAAAATATTTACTCGCCTTTTGTGGACTCAAAACAGGATCTTTGCCGTAGAATTAGTGAAAACTGGCGAGGCGGCTTATTAAACAATCATTTACCATCATCCCCTCAGGTGTGAATAAACAATTTACATAATTAACACTAGGAAAACCCATTTTTGTGTCAGTGGGGGTCAACACCAGCCCTAAGCAGGAGAAAGAGAGCTGACACCTGAACATGGTTTGAACTGTGCAGCTCCACTTACATGCAGGTTTTTCCGATACACTACACACAGTACTGTAAGTGTATTTTCTCTTACGATTCTCTTAACATTTTTCTCTATTGTAAAAATATATAATACATATAATGTACAAAATGTGTTAATCAACTTTATCAGGAAGGCTTCCAGTCAACAGTAGGCTGTTAGTAAAGTCTGGGGGAAATCAAAAGTTACATGGATTCTTGACTGTGCATGGCACACCTAGCCCCTACGTTGTTCAAGGGTCAGCTATGCATAGTTGTTCAGCTTCTGTCAGCTGTCAGCTTCTCTGAAATGTGTTAATTTCCAGACCATTATATGTACCTGTACTCAAAGTCATAACAGCATCTGCTTTATGCACCCCTTTTATGATATTTGACAATTCACTGTATACGAATAACTACAGATGGAAGCAAACTGTCTTTGGGGAAAAATGTTCTTGAAGATAAGTACTAGTGGCAGGAATATTGAGCACTTCTGAAGGGCCACTGAAGGTGACTATTTTATAGTCTCCCAAGTTTGAACAGTTTCTTCAATCACAAATGGAAGGTATGGGCTTACACAAAATCTAAATTTTCATGTGCAATTATCAAAATACATGGTGTTTTGATCTACTTATGTGAAACACAGCAAACATATAGCTTCATTTATCAATTGGATTAAGAGGCACATTTTGAAAAGTCTAATATTGTGAAAAGTTTATTTGCATTAATTAACTCCTTGTTTTCACCATCATAAGAGATACATTTGCTTGTCCTTTGTGATCAGATAAAAGACATTTTGGAATGGATAATCTACTATTCTTTATGAAAGAAAAAGAGTTAAAAACAAAATCCAAGTGCAAAAGTTTTCAGTAGTCTTCCTACCTCCAGTGTACCCCAGCAAAATATTCACAGCTTTTAGGAAATTGATAAATCCCAACCTGCAATTTACCATGGTTCTTTTCCACTAAGTTGTCTGTACGTGTGAAAAAAATCCGCAGTATATTCCTGAAGTATACCATATTACCACAAAGTAAGGGAGCCTACAAGCAACAGTGATCACTGCCGTTCAGTGTCTCACACCTCAAATAATCACAGACAAGATAATTCAATCTCCAAGTCACTTATCAACAAGCATTCCCAAAATAATAGGGATCAACTTCTATTCAATAAACCTAATCTGGGTTTACCAACGCTTTCCACAAAATTCAACAGACCCACATATGGTAGTAATTGGTCTTTGAATTTTTAACTATGATTACTTCATTATAAAATTATTTAATAAATATGTCAACATATGCAATGTAGTATGTTTCAGCATGGAAGATGCAGCTTTAAAGATGTTTATTATAAAATTTTCTTATGGTTGATGCTTTGGATTTTTAAATAAATCCTCTCTTCAATAAAAGTCTCTAAATTCATTCAAATTATTTAAAATCCTGGAAAAAGTTTAAACTATTGGTCACTCTACAAAATTTGACAGATGCATTCTGACACATTTATCAGGATACATTTAAAAAACATTTCTTTAGCTACGCTCTTTAATACAACATAACATTTTGTGACTGTTATACATTATTCTCCATAATTTATTTTCAGTCTTGGACCTTCAAACCATCTTGGAATAAATATGAAAAATTTTAAATGCAAAAATGAGTAATGCATGATTTTACTTTGGAGATTAAAATCAATAAATATTTTCTTATGACTTAAAAAAATAAACAGTAGGAATTGTCAATCCTGTGTACATTTCTGGAATTTAGCTTGTAACAAATATATTCTGTTAGCATATAAAATGTTCTTACCTTACTTTGAAAGCATTAAATATGTAGGGATGTCCAAAATATGTGGGCTGTTTTTTTAAAACTGACATGAATGCATCCATATTCCATTAAAAACAAACAAAATAATCAGAATGATTTGCACTTATTAGGAAGCAAGTTTAAAAATTTGGAGTTTTTTAAAGTGCTGAGATTTGGAAGAGGAATATCTTTAAGCATGCTAACCATACGTTATCATGAACACAAAAAGGACATTTAAACTCAAGTTTAGAAAAAAAAAATAGAGGTTCTATGAAAGGAAGATTAGTAACAAACATTTTCCATTGAAGAAAGAATTCAGGTAAAAACAAATAGCACCACAATGAATTGCACTAAGGTGCTAAAGGAGGTACCTTATTCCCTGCAGAGTGAACGCTCCTTCTGAAATGTATTGCAACATATAAATGCAACTGTTTAATGGTTACCATTTGGTTCATTCATCTACAGAAAACTGCATTCCTTCTAGTTCATTATATTGAACAAACATTCAAATTACTGAACTATACATAATGTTACATAGTTTACATTTTATGAAAACAAAGCTTGAAGGAATATTTGTAAATGTCACCTTGAATATAAGATGACAAGTTTAAAAGGGCTTCATATCTCTTAAGACATTTAATTTATGTTAATGGTCCAGGAGTGTTTTAGATATAGATATAGATATAGATATATTTATATGCATATATATTTCAACAAGAAGTGTAAAAATTTTTAAAAACAAATCACAGCACTTATAGCTGTTTTACATAAGAAGTACTCAGGGTCATTAAGGTGTCAAACTATTACACTTATAATAATATGTATATTTTTAAAAAGACTGAAAATGGCACATCAGGAAACTTGCTGAAATTCTTTTTAAAGGCCCATTTCATAATATCATATTACTGATGTGTTGATTCAATGTAATTCCCTTTTCTTCTCAGAACATTTGTCCCTTCTATTTGGATTCACTTCTGGGGTCTCTGTATTCTCTTACTTTCCTTGGTTAGATGACATCATTTTCCATGTCAGTTAAAGATCAGGAAAACGGCTCGGGTCTTCCTTATAGTCATCAGGTATAGTAAAGATGGAGCCATCAAATTCATCATATCGAAACTCCTGAAAAGTCACAGTGGCTGTGATCGTAGGAAACACGGGAATATCTAGAGAGGACAATCAATGATAACATCATAAAATAAAATGCTTATCTATTTACAGACTATAAATACTATTAAAGATATCCATATTCCTTAAAATGTAAAAAAGTATTATTCAAGGACCCGACAAATCCTAATAAATGTCCAACAGTGAATGTGTCTATTTTGGAGAAGCATTTTTTATTGGTAAAGAGAGAAAGACATCAAGGCATCAAGAATCACATCAAAAACACAAGTTCCCATTGCTTCCCAATCTTAAAACTATAATGCCAGATTCCATTGGTCTTTTTATCTTTTTCTTGAGGCAGAGACATATACATTTGTACCTTTTGCATTCTGGCATCCGTTCTATTCATATTATAGCATATATACTATTCTGACTCTGAGCTTATTTTCATCCTAGTGCAAAAGTAATACATTAATCCCTTTTGTTTCAAAATACTAAATACAATCCATCACTTAAATATATGCAATAAAAGGTCTCATCAGAATTGAAGTAATATCATGCCAACACAGCCTAATATTTTTTTACATAAAATATATTTCTCACTGAAATTATAGTGAAATCTGACATAAAAAATGGCCAAATATATTAATCATTCTCCTTAGTTTTATCCCTAATATGAGTTTTTAGAAAGGGTTCTCATTCCTATAAATCATTTAATTCATGGTCTTCAGGGATTTCACCTATAAAATAAACTCTAAAACTTCCTTTAAAACCCTGAAATGATTCTACGAAAGCTAAGGTGGGTGTCAATCTAGAATAATGGCAAAGAGTGAACTGTTTCAAGGCTAGTATTTCACTGCAGAAAGTAATATTCTTCTGAAAAAAAAAAACCCCAAATCTACATAAAGATTACAGATTTCTCTTGGCGGAGGGGGAGGGAATCATCCATGTGTGTATATTAGTTACAAATGCTGTTCTAATTCAGGGGTCAGCAAAGTAAGGCCCATTGCCTGGCCTGTTTTTGTAAGGTCTATGAGCTAACAAGATTTTACATTTTTTAATGGTTAAAAAAAACACACACACACAAAATAGTATTTCATGCTGATAAAATTATATGAAGTTCAAACTCCAGCATCCCTAAGTAAAGTTTATTGGAACACAGGATGCTATTCATTTACTTACTGTCTATGGCTGCTTTCGTTTTCCAACAAGAATTAAGTAGTTGTGACAGAAACCATATGGACCGTAAAACCTAAAATATTTACTATCCTTCAGAAAGTTAATGACCCGTTTTAGGCACTGGAAACAAGGGAACAAAACAAGTGAACAAGAGGAAAAAAATCATGCACTTATGGAGATTATGGATATTCTGGTTGGGAGACATGGTAAATGAGTAAAAAGTATCCATGACTAAAGACACACAAAATTAGAGCACGGTAAGGTGAAAGGAGTCTCAGTGTTGGGGTAAGAACTCTTGAACAGGGTGGCCATAAGAAAACCTCAGTAAAGTGACCTTTCAGCAAAGACCTGAGGTATGAACCATACAGTTGTCTAGAGTAAAAAAATCCCAAGTAGAACAAGTACAAACACCCTAAAAAAAAAGAAAATGTCTGGCGTATACTGGGAACAGCTAAGAGACCATGTGGCTAACAGCAGAGTGAAGGGAAGACAAACAGACGGGGATCAGGGAGAAACAGAAACCCAGATCAAGTGGGGTTTAGATCTAAAGGATTTGGGTGTTTATTCTCTGGATGAAATGGAAAACCAATGGAAGGTTGTGAGCAGGGCAGTAACATGCTTTGGCTTAAGTTTTAGCAGATGGAATGAGAACACAGTGGAAGCTGACCAGAGTAAAAGAAGAGAGGTGCTCCAGAGGAGCCGTAGACAGGCAGGAAGAAAATCAAGGGAGAACGCTATCAAAGAAGTCAGAGAAAATCTGAAGAAAAACTATTATTCACTGGGACAAGGACTCTACAAAAACAGAGTCAAATCTTGGCCATATTAAGAACGATAACAGAAAAGTATCCAGTAGATTTAACAATATGAATATCAATAATAAACACAGTAAGACTGGAAGCGATAAAGAGAATGAGCAATGAGCAGCAGCTTGTTTCTAGTTTGGGTCTATTACAAATGAATCAACCCCTTATGTGTGACCAGTTTTCCCACATCTGCACATACGGTGTTGTCCCATGTTTTATTTTGACAATTCTGTTAGGTGTGTAAATTGATATTGTGGTTTTAATTTGCATTTCCCTAATGGTCAATAATACTGAATATTGTTCATGTGCTTATTTTCCATTTATATATCCTCTTTGGTGAAATGTCTGTGTCTTTTGCCCTTTTCTAATGGGTCTGTTCATTCTATTACTGATGAGTTTTAAAAGTTCTTGTGTTTTCTTTCATTTAATTGAGTCTCTCACAGAGCAAACAGTCTTCACTTTTGATGAAGTCCCATTCGTTGATTTTTCTTTTTATAGATCTTTTGTATCCTGTGAAGTCTAAGAACTCGTTGCTTATTTATTTCCTAAAGGCTTTACAGTTTTATATTTTACATTTATTTTTATTTTTTTTTAAAGATTTTATTTATTTATTTCACAGAGGGAGAGAGATCACAAGGAGGCAGAGAGGCAGGCAGAGAGGGAGGCGGGGAAGCAGTCTCCCCGCTGAGCAGGGAACCCCATGCGGGCCTCGATCCCAGGACCCTGAGATCATGACCTGAGCCGAACGCAGAGGCTTTAACCCACTGAGCCACCCAGGCGCCCTATATTTTACATTTAAATTCAAGTCTATAATCCATTTTCAATTAATTCTGGCATAAACTGCAGGACTTAGGTAAAGGTTCCTTGTTTTGCCTTTGGATGTCCAATTGTGCCAGCCTCATTCCTCCAATGAACTGTTAATGCATCTTTATAAAAAATTAGTTGTACAGATTTATGTCTATCTCTGGATCCTCTGTTCTGTTATGTTGATTTATATGTTCATCCCTCAGCCTATACCACACAGTCCTGATTACAATAGCTATATAATAAATACTGAAATTGTGGGCGCCTAGGTGGCTCAGTGGGTTAAAGCCTCTGCTTTCAGCTCAGGTCATAATCCCAGGGTCCTGGGATCGAGGCCCGCATCGGGCTCTCTACTAAGCAGGGAGCCTGCTTCCTCCTCTCTCTCTGCCTGCCTCTCTGCCTACTTGTAATCTCTCTGTGTCATATAAATAAATAAAATCTTAAATAAATAAATAAATACTGAAATTGAGTAGACTACTCACATTTTATTCTTCTTTTTCACAATTGTTTTGGCCATTGTTGTGGGTTAAATTCTTTCCCCTCCAAAGAAATATATGTTCTAGTCCTAACTTCTAGTACTTCAGAATGTGACTATTTTTGCAGATAGGGTCTGTAATTTACAGTAATCAAGTTAAAAGTCATTACAGTTGTCCTTAATCCAATGGCCAGTGTCCTTACAAAATGTGGGAATTTGGAGGCATATAGCAAGAACATCATGTAAAGATGAAGGCAAAGACTGGAGTGATTCTTCTATAAACCAAGGAAAATCTCCAGAAGCTAAGGGAGGGGCACCTGAGTGGTTCAGCTTTGGTCATGATACCAGGGTTCTAGGATGAGCCTGCTTCTCCCTCCCCCACTCACCCTGCTTGTGTTCCTGCTCTCTCTCTCTCTGTCAAATTAATAAATAAAATCTTAAAAAAAAAAAAAAAAAGGAGAAGCAGCAGCAGCAGCTAGGGGAGAGGCATGCGTAGTCTCTGAAGGCTGTAAGAAAGAGGTCAGAAAACAAATTTCTGTGTTTAAGCCACTCAGTTTGATATTGTTATGGCAGCCCAAAAAAACGAATACAGATATTCTGGATTCTTTGCCTTCCCATGTAAATTTTAAAATAATCTTGTCTGTATCTACAAAAAAAATATCATTGGGATGGTGACAAGAATTGTGTTAAACCTGTATAGCAATCTGGGGAGAATTAACATCTTACCTATGTTGAATTTTCCAATTCATGAGCATGGTATATCTCTCCATTTGTTTAGATATTCCTTTAATTTCTTTCATTAGTGTTATGTAGTTTTCAACATACAAATAATGTACATGTTTAATTAAAATTATGCCTAAGTATTTTTTTAGCAATTGTAAATGGTACTTTAAATTTTGGTGTCTATGTGTTCAATGCTAGTATACAGAAATACTATTGATTCTTATACATTTAATTTGTATCCTGCCATCTTGCAGAACTCATTAATTCTAGTTTTTGGTAGAACTGTTGGGATTTCTACTTATAGAATCATGTCTCGCTTGCAAACAGAGAAGGTTTTCTTTCTTTCTGCTCTGAATGTCTTTTTCTGCCCCCTTCAATTTTTTTTTTTAAGATTTTATTTATTTATTTATTTGACAGAGAGAGAGAGAGATTACAAGTAGGCAGAGAGGCAGGCAGAGAGAGGAGGAATCAGGCTCCCTGCTGAGCAGGGAGCCCAATGCGGGGGGCTCAATTCCAGGACCCTGAGATCATGACCTGAGCTGAAGGCAGAGGCTTTAACCCACTGAGCCACCCAGATGCCCCATGCCCCCCTTTCATTCTTTATTGTACTTATTTTTTTGATTTCTGGAGGCCTGCAGTGCTATCCCATTTCATTCCTTATAATGATAATTGGTGTTTTCTCCCCTTTTTTATCAGTATTGCTGCACATCTGCTGATTTTATCAATCTTTTCAAAGAACCAGCTGCATTGCTTTAGGGTTCTAGATTGCTGTTCTAGATTTGTTTTGTTTTCTCTTACCCTGATTTCTACTCTATTATTTTCTTCTTTCTGTTGGCTTTGGGTTTATTTTGCTCTTCTTTTTCTACTATTATCTAGTATGATTCTATTATGAGTAATTTTTTACTCTTTTACAATTACTGAGGTTTGTTTTATGGACCAGGATATGGCCTATCTTGGTATATCTTCCATGGGCACTTGAAAATAATGTGTATTTAGCTAATGTTGTGTATATGCCACAGGTACTTTAGTTTATAGTGTTGTAGAGATATTCTATATCCTTGCTGATTTTCTGTCTAGTTGTTACATCAACTATTTAGTGAAGAAGGGTGATAAAGTCTCCAATTATAATTTTAAATCTATTTTCCTTTCATTTCTTTCAGTTTTTGTTTTACCTATCTTGTAGCTGTGCTGCTTTGTACATATACATTTAGAATTACTATTCTTCATGAACTGATCCTTTTATTATTATATAATATCCCTATCTGTCTCTGGTAATTTTTTTTTTGCTCTGAAAACTACTTTATCTAACATTAAGAGAGCTAGTCCTGTTATCCTTTGATTAATGTTTATATGAAACATCTTTTTCCATCCTATCGCTTTCAACCTTCCTATATCATATTTGAAGGCAGTTTCTTGAAAAGAACATAAAGTTCATGTTTTTAATTTGTTTTGCCAATCTCCATCTGTTAAATAGTCTATTTAGACTACTTATATTTAATGGAATTATTTACATATTAAGACTTAAGTCTGACATTTTCTTTTCTTTTTTTTAAAGATTTTTATTTATTTGACAGAAAGAGAGATCACAAGTAGGCAGAGAGGCAGGCAGAGAGAGAGAGAGAGAAGGAAGCAGACTCCCTGCTGAGCAGGGAGCCCCATGCAGGGCTCGATCCCAGGACCCTGAGATCATGACCTGAGCCGAAGGCAGAGGCTTTAACCCACTAAGCCACCCAGGCGCCCTGACATTTTATTTTCTTATTTGTTGTCTCTGTTTTTCATTTCTTCGTTTTCTTTTCTTACCCTCCTATAGGTTACTTGACTATTTTAGAATTTCATTTTCATTTCATTTATCTATAATGTTTTTGAATATACCTCTTTGTATAGCTTCTTTAGCTATATATATTGTGTGTGTGTGTATAAAACTTATCATAGTCTTCTAGTGTCATCATTTTAGCAGTTCAAGTGAAGTAAAAAAGCTCTGCCTCCCTTTATGTCCCCTCACCTTCTCCCCTTCACAAAAAAATGTAAATAGAAAGTAACAATGGAGGGGCGCCTGGGTGGCTCAGATAATAAGTGTCTGCCTTTGGGTCAGGTCATAGTCCCAAGGTCCTGGGATGGAGCCATGCATTGGGATCCCTGCTCTGCTGGAAGTCTGCTTCTCCCTCTCTCACCCCCCTGCTTGTGTGTCCCTCTCTCACTGTGTTTCTCTCTGTCAAATAAATAAACAAAATCTTTAAGAAAAAAAAAGAAAAAGAAAGTAACAATGGAGATAGATAGACATAAAACTACACTTTCAAGTAGCCTGGCTACGAAAAACAAAGATTAAAGGCATGTGCTGGGCAGGGAATAGTAAAAAGGGTTATTTTACGTAGTTGGTTGAATTTTAAGGGGAGAAATACCTGAACAAAGCCTAACGGCTAAGAAAGAAAAGCAACAAAGAAGGGAGTTTGAAGATAAAAAAAAAATATGGGGAGACTGATTAAGCAAGGTTTTTAAAAGAGATGGGCGAACAGATCCATAGTACAAATGAAGAGATTATTCAAGCTAAGAAGAGAAGTACCACTTCCACTGAGATAGGAAAGATAAAGGAAAAGATGAGACTTGGGACAAAAACATCTGTATGGGGGACTGGGAGTAATAGGGAGGTCTCATTTCTGATTGTCTCTTTTTGTAACTAAGGAAGCAAAAATCATCCGCTTAGACTGTGGAAGGAAGTAGTGGGAGAAGCTGGCGACTGGTAAAAGAGGATCGAATTTAGCCTCTGAGCAGAATGGAAGAAGCAAAGAGAGAAAAGATCATTCATAATTAGCATTTAAAGCTCTGGCTGATTTTGAAAACACAATTACCTTAACAATAATTTCTAAATTTTTATAATTTTCCCTTCAATTGTATTTTTTAGGCTGAACACAGAAACAGAAATGGTGGAAGATTAAACCGACCCAGGGCTAGAGTTTTACAGGTTTAATTCAAAAGAAGGACAAAAAGACAAAAGAGAGAAAGGTAAACAAAATTCTGATAACTTTAGTATACAAGCAAAAGATAATCAATCCCTTGTTAAGAATGTGGTTCTACATTAGAGAAATGCCTGCACAGAAGTATTGTACATTTTTTTTCCCTTTTCACATAATCAAAATATTTCTTCTGTACACAAACCTATATTGTACTGTGGGTTTTGGGGTTTAGGACTTAAATAGAGGTTTGAGACTTAAAATAGATGTTTTGGACTTAAATAGATGTGAACACTGGGATAGTTTGAAACTTTCATATATTCAATCTCTGCCCACTATTTTACCTTGGTACTTTGCCTCTTTAAATACAGTACCTAAAATTGAGTCCAACTATTTTCTGGCAATAGAAAATTACAGTGGGATTTTAAGCTTCTGGAGAAATGATCACATAATGATCCAGATCCATAACTCAAACACACATCTCTTAATTGCTTTAGTTTTCAAATCATGTCTGCCTTCAGATCTTATCACTGGTTTCTTCAAAGTAGACACCGGGTTCCCAGTAATTTTTCATCACAAAGGGAAATCTATAGTGACATTTTGAAATGTTTTAAAATCAATTTTAACCCACAAAATGCTTATTTCCAAGTTTGTGAAGCTGAAAAGCTCATGTTTACTTTTTAGCAATGAAAGCATTATTTCTGTGAGAAAAGCATTTTGGCCTAATTATTCTGAAATGTGGTTTCAGTAATACTGACTAAAAAATAAAATCCATCTGAGGCATTAAATAAAGGTTATATTTACTGTATATTTATTTTTCTCTCCCACTGGAATGTAAATCCTAAGAGGCCAAAGACTTTACTGCCTCTCACCCCTAGAAAAGTACCTGGCACATAGCAAGCACTGATTAAATATGTGGTGGAATATTTAATACCATCCAAATAGCATATGGGTGGTAGTAAAGGCTCTCCTCAAGATTAATACTAAATCTAAGCCTAAACTAAAGAATCTTTTAAGAGTCTCTAATTCCCAGTTTTCTGATATACTTAGTTAGATAAATATGCACAAAAATGGGAGCTTACTCTTCTTAAAAATCATTGCTTAAGATGAAGTTAAGTTTAAACATTTAAGACTAAAAAATAAAATGTGTATGACTTTACCCATGAATGGTGACTGTTGATCCTAGAAACATCCCCACTGTTCAGGAGCTCAAAAATCTGCTAAAAATTTGGGCTAAAATCCAGTATCCCTATTTGACACTAGAAAACATTATCACAGTGCATTGTGTTCACCCACCACTCCTGTATGAAATATCTGCATATCCCTTACATCATATTTAACTTAAATCCAGTAGAATTAGAACTCTCACTGTACACTTTACATATTTGATAAAACATGAATCTCAATCGATGTAATCACAGAAAAGCTTTATAGAAATGTAAGCAACTAGGAAATCATTTTCCTTCAAAACACATATTAATAATGTTAGTAAACAGCCCCATATTTCTAACAGACACTAAAATTACATGTAAATTTTCTCTTACCTAGTTTTACAGGAAAGCCTGGAGGAAGCTTCATCTGAACAAATTCTCTAAGCTTGTTAAAGTGCTTGAAGGGAGCTATTACTTCCAAAACATTCAATAACCTGAAAATTGAAGGAGAAAAAAATGTTATTATTTTTCAAATTGATTTCTTTGTATCTTTATATTGTTTTATAACTACATGCATCAAACTCAGACAGTAGTATTGACTTCTAGATGTTAAAGATTAGAAAATGTCACCTCCTTCTTCCTCCTGATTTTTTATTACTCTTTTTACTGGGTTAGAGTTTACATTTACATTTGATTGTGAAGCCATAATTTCTACAGTTCTTTGACTTTAGATCTATATTGAAATGAAAAGGCTTACTTACAGCCATTTTCTTCCTGAAGTCTACACATTCCTGAGCTCTTTAATTAGTCCCACTGGGTGACTGAATTTCATGGTCAACTTGGTATGTGTGAAGGGCTCTTACATTCTTCATATCCCTTGATTTCTTAGAGACTTCATAAATGAGTGTTTCTTTTTTGCATATTTAAAGGGATATTTGGCTGGCATAAAATTTCAGTTTATGCTTCTTTCCCTCCAAATTATAATTCTATAATGTCTCCCAGAATTCAGTATTAACATTAGTCTTTAACTATAACTTCTTTCATCTTTTAATTGAATGGATTTCATTTTCAAGTAGTATTATTTTTCTTTGAAATTTTTCAAGTAGTATTCTTAGATGGGTGCTATGTTTTTTAATTCTTCAATGTTTTCTTCAATTGCCTTGATATGTAAATGGTATCTTAGCGGAAATACTACCCAATCACATTTATTTTCTTTGTCTCAGAAATGTCAAGATGTGAAAAGATGTAAAGCCAGGTTTGGGTATTTTTTGTTTTTTTTGTTTGTTTGTTTTAAAGATTTTATTTATTTATTTGACAGAGAGATTACAAGTAAGCAGGGAGGCAGGCAGAGAGAGGAGGAAGCAGGCTCCCTGCTGAGCAGGGAGCCTGATGTGGGGCTCAATCCCAGGACCCTGAGATCATGACCTGAGCCAAAGGCAGAGACTTTAACCCACTGAGCCACCCGGGCGCCCCTAAAGCCAGGTTTTTTAACCTCTTTTTTGCCTAACTGCCTTTGAATTTCTTTATTAACAATCCACGACCAGGGGCTTCTGGGCAGCTCAGTTGATTAATGGTCTGCCTTCAGCTCAGGTCATGATCCTGTGTTCCAGGGACTAAGTCCCTCACTGGGCTCCCTGCTTCACGGGGAGCCTGCTTCTCCCTCTCCCTCTGCCATTCCCCCCGCTTGTACTCTCTGGCTCTATCTCTGTGTCAAATAAATAAATAAAATCTTACCAAAAAAAAATCAAAGTCCAATAGTTTAATCATGATAATTATTGTTACTAATCATTCAATTTTTTCCTAAAACCTAATCTTATACTACAGATTCAGTCTTCCCTTATAAATTTTTACCCTACTTCAAATACTATTTTTGATTACATTTTGGAGGCTTTCTATGTAAGTGGATCACCCATGATCCTTATGTTGAACCCTCTTTGTCTTCTATAATTATTTCTTCTCTAATTCCTTTAATCTTTTTTTTCATTAAATTCACTATGAGCTATCAAAGTTTACTTTTCAGCCACATCTTTTGTGTCCATTGTTGTTTCTAATGTATTTGTTCTGCAATAGTGTTATTTAGTACTTAATTTATTCCCTTAGCTTCATAATCTTTTCATTTAATTCTATTATCATCTCATCTAGAACAACCTAGTTTACTGATTTCACATCTTTTTATTTTTCTAAAGCACTTACAAGGAATTTTCTTCTGTCTTTGACCTATGTTTTATTCTAGAATGAATATTTTGTCTGGTTTTTACATGTTATGTTTGTTTTTTCAGATGGAATGGTTATAATGGCCACATTTTATAAATTCTAATGTACCCATTTTTTCACATATTAACTATGAAATTGGGATAACACCTAAAATTGATAGCATCTTACAATTAGCCACATTTTTCTTCTTTATTAGAACATAAAACTGGTGATCCTTGAGTTAGTTGGGTCCAAGATAAGATGAATTAAGCAGATTTGTAGGTATAGCTAAATGCCCTTTCCACATCTTCTCACAACTATCAATCTCCCTCTCTGATCTACAGATTAAAGGCTGTATAGCTCATTCTACCCATTTTTCTAAATTTTGGTTACTGAGAAGTATGAGACATGTATATCTTTTGTAGGAAATAGGAGTCCTTCTTTCTCCTATCATAATTAATTTTTAATACACTAGGCCAGAGAAGGGGAAGGAACTAAAAAGGAAAAATAGGGCGCCTGGGTGGCTCAGTGGGTTAAAGCCGCTGCCTTCGGCTCAGGTCATGATCTCAGCGTCCTGGGATCGAGGCCCACATCGGGCTCTCTGCTCAGCGGGGAGCCTGCTTCCTCCTCTCTCTGTCTCTCTGCCTGCCTCTCTGCCTACTTGTCATCTCTCTCTCTGTGTCAAATAAATAAATAAAATCTTTTAAAAATAAAAAAATAAAAAAATAAAAAAATAAAATAAACTAAAAAGGAAAAATAGCCTGGTGCTTCAATTCATCCCGTTTTAGAGAGGAACCTAAAATTATAGTTCTGTCAGTCAGCTGTTCCTATCCACCACTCCCATTCCACCCATTTCTGCAAATTGGATTTCGTTTTTTTTTTTAAGAGGAGGAGGCAGAGGGTAAAGGAGGGACAGAATATTAAGCAGGCTCCACGCCAGCACAGAGTCAAGTCAAGCACAACACCAGGCTCAATATCATAACCCAGAGATCATGACCTGAGCTAAAATAAAAAACAGACGCTTAACCAACTGAGCCATCAAATTCAAACAAATTGAATTTTTTTTAAATGAATGTCTGATGAGTACAGGTTTGAAAGGATATCTTCAAGATGTTCGCTGCAGTATTGCTTATAATAGTGACAAACTACAATCAAAATCTGTATCAGTAGGGGGACAATAAAGGACAGTACATCAATACTACAAAATACCAAGGAAAGAAGAAAAAGATAAAAATGCAATTATTGTGAGAACTCCAAGTACATGCATTTTTAAAAGAAAAAAATGAAAGTCACAGGACAAAATGTAAACTATTCCTCCATCTTATTAAAAAAAAAAGGCAAAAACACACAGAAAAATCTAGACACAAATACCCCAGTTATTCACCTATTAACTATTAATGAGATAAAAGTAAACTCATTTTTATTCTATAAATTTCCATGCTGTTAGATTTTTTATAATAAGCATGGATTCATTTACTACTTTCATAATTTTAACAAACTACTCAGAAATTTATCTGGTTAAAATAGTAAAAATGTTAATAGTTTGTGAAACAGAAATTGTCTAGAAGGGTGCACAACCTATCAAAGCAATGGCTATTTGCTTTTTGATTCAAAGGACTCAAATGCAATACTCAGATGCAAATATTATTACGGCCTTTAAGGTCTCATAGTTTCTTTCATAGCCTTGTATAGTTAGTAACAAACTTACGACTCTATTCCCAAGGGAAATTCCTGGCTCATGGCTATCGTGGCTTTAAACGTTTTCTTACTCTCTTTGCACACAAGTTCTCTACCCAGATGAGGAGCTCTAAAATGGGAAAAAAATTAAAAATTAGGAAACTTTTTCTATCCTCTTCTAAATCTGTCCTCTTCTAATGACATTAGTAAGTTAATTTTTCTTAACCTGTACAAAAATAAATTTAAATTATACTAAAAGGACTTAAGACATGTATAAAAAATGAGACAAGGGTAACGAAAAAAACTAGTGTAAGGTAAAAGTTCAGAAAAAAAAATGTCAAAAAATTTCATACTGAATATAATTTAATAATGACTGTTTTTAGGAATAAATGAAATTGCTAGAAAAAATAAACTTTAAAAATACTGTGTATCTTATTCAATTCAGTGTCTTTTACTGTCTGTACTTCTTAGCAGTGACCAGTAAGAAATAAAGAATAAAGAATTCTATATTAACTCTAGACTATTATAAGCTGGAAACATTTTGGAGAAGTTAGAAAAGTATAATTATAAACCTTAACTACTAAAGAAAAAAAAGTCATGACAGCTTCTTCCTAATCATGAAGTAGGTAATATTTTATTCTCTACCAAAAGAAAAAAATATTTCTACAATCAACTGTACCTTCTTTGACAGGGTTGGCTAGGAAAAAATCTTTTTATTTATTCATTCAAAATAAACCATTTGTTCACTCATCATCCTTTTCTTCAATAAATATTTACTACATACAAACCATGTAATAGGTACTCTAGCAAAGATCAGTAATATAGCATTAAGCAAAGTCTTAATGTAAGGATGGTGAGAAGAGGTCTGGCACAGGCTGAAATAGATTATGAAAGGGGATGTGTAAAAAGGCAAAAGGTAGAAAAATAGGGAATGGCTTTACCCACCATGCTAAAGACTTAAAATAATAACAGAATATAAAAGTTCACATATAATGAAAAAACTCAAATAAGCAACTGCAGTGGAAAATTCCTCACATGATATATTTTCTTAGAATAATGTGCTGTAAGTTTTTTGGGCTGTATAAAATGGCAGCAGGGCTGTAAAAAGGCAGCTCCACAACTTATTCAAATGTAACCGGGGTTACTTCTTTCCCCCATCACGCTTAATCCATATTTTAAAAGACAAAAGAATTATTTCAGAGAAAACAGTATTAAAAACTCTTTCTAAAATAATCTTACACCTAAACATTCACATTTTTACAAATTGTTCTTTCTAAAAACCAATGAACAAAATAAAACAAAAAAACTTACTTTCCATTTTCAGCAGATATATATTCTTCCCATGTAATAGTGTTCTGAGGAGGAGGGGTAAGGGACTGCCTTCGAACAGGCTGCCAAAAAATAAAAAAGAGGCAAAGAAAGAGGGAGAGACAGAGGGAGAAAAAAAGAAAAATGACATATTTTAAAAGATATAAAATAAAAATATGCAATAAACTATGTAAATTACGAATGTACTTAAATTAAATCTCTTCAATATAATGCTTTAAGGAATTACTTCTGAGATAATTCCATGGTGACTTAAGCTCTATAAGTAAGATTTATTATCAATTGTNTCAATATAATGCTTTAAGGAATTACTTCTGAGATAATTCCATGGTGACTTAAGCTCTATAAGATTTATTATCAATTGTTTTTCTAAATCTCAAATAAGATAAGTTATCAAAGTAATAAAATCTATTTATTCGATGGCTTAATCATCTAAAATGCTCCTGGCATTATGCCAGATGTTGAACATGGGAACTAAAGGGAAGTATAAAAATTAACCCCAGCCTCAAGGAATTTATATTCAGAGTTGAAAAGAAGAAGAAAAACCAAACCATACAGACATAATAGTCAGAAATATAAAGTATTGTATAATTAAAGGCCAAATGAGATTACAAAAAACTGAGTAGTACAGAAGTTCAGGAAAAAAAATTGTCTATGGATAATAAATTGAGACTAGGGACTGGGGCTCAGATTTAAATGAAAACAAAATAAAAATATTTTAGACAAGGAGAATTAACGGTAAAAACACAACTAGACTAATTTTTATGAACTGGAAAATTCAAAAGGAAGATCAACAATAGTGATAAAGGTCATGTCAGATCTTAAAACTTACATATTAACATATCTTTGTTAAATATGAATTTGTATCACCACAGGATGAACTGGCAATAAGGAACTAAGGGAGTGGCGGTAGATATTAAAAATTGCTAAGAAAAATTACCAAGACAAACTCATAGAGCAAAAGCGTAATACATGAAAGACTGATACAAATAACAAGGTGAATAGTTAACACTGGGAGAGGGTCCCATTTATAGTACGGTTTTGGATATTATAAAATATTAACAGGCAGGGTATTAGAGCTGTTAAAAATCAAGGATTCTGCACTGGGTGTGGTACATAAACAATGAATCTTGGAACACTGAAAAAAAAACAAAATTAAATTAAGATGTTACAAAAAATAAATAAAAATAAAAATCTAAGAAAAAAAAATCAAGGATTCTGAAAACAACAAACTGAGTTGGAATTCCAGCTTCACTACCTGATAGTTGTAGGAATTTGGGCATTCATTACATTCTCTTATGTCAATTTAGCTCATCTGCAAATGTATGACCACCTATCTCATAGTTAAGAATTCAAGGTAATAATGTATACAAAGAGCATAATGCCTGGCAGGGAATAAAGTATTTAGTAAATAACAGTCACAATTATATACTGTGAAGTTCCCAGAGGGAAGTTACAAAAAGAAAAGGGAAGAAGTGAGAATTAAAGATATGGGAATTCTTTGAATAGATTAAAAAAAAATTAGTGAGAAAACAGAGGGTTGATGACTAAGTCCTACAAACAACATGCATAAGGGGGAGAAAAAAAGACAGAAAGGAGCCAGATATTAATCAATGAGGAGAAAAGAAAAATCAGAGCATCAGATTGTCAAGGAGGCCAAAAGACTGTTATGTATCACAATGCAAAGACTTTAAAGAGAAAGAAGCCTGAAAAAAGGCCATACTTTTTTTTTTTTTTGGTTAGAAATGACTGAGATCTTTGAACAGCATCAGAAGGATGTGGGGAAAAAAGGAACCTAACAGTGTTTGAGCATCAGGCAGTATGAAAGACAACAATTCCATTCCTGAAAAGTTTACAAAGAGACACGCAGAAATTGGGTTATAATTCAGAGTAATGGGGGCTATGATTAAGGGATCTAAAGGATGACATAAAATCAGAGAAGGGGTTTCTGACTTAGACTGGGGTAGCCAAAGATAAGTGCCAGCAATCATGGTTCCTGAGCAGAGGAGTCTGCTAAAAGAGCCTAAAAGAAAGGGAACAAAATAACAGCTGAAGGAAACTGAGGAAAGCACAACAATGAGAAAAGTCATGTGATGTACTGGAAAACTGCAAGTGTACTGTATCTACTTAGTACAAGTAGAATACAGGAAGAGAAAGTAGTAAGATGCAAGGATAAGTAAGCAAGACAGAAACAAGAAAAAGTAGTTTGGATGGGTTTTGTACACTGAGTAGATTGTATTTTACCCAGAAAGCAATGGACAAATATTTTGAGCAATATAATGTGGTTTGTAAACACAGATTTTGGAGCCAGACTGATGAAACCCTGTCTTCGCCAATTACTAACTCACTTTGGACAAATTATTCAACTTCTTTTGTCTTAATTTAGTCAACTATATAACCTCACAGGGTTTGTGAAGATAAAAGTGATTTGTTAAATATAAAGTACTTAATATAAAACAGTGCCTGACTAGTGATTACTCTGTACATTTTAGCGATTGAGCGTAGGCATTACATAGTCCACTCTATTTCAGGCAGATCACTCGGACAGCAGTGTGTATGTTACAAACTTATCTCAGTAATCCAAATGAGAAATGGTTAATAGTATACTGTTTCAAAATGGAAGTAGAAAAACAGATTCAAGAAATCTTCAAGATTTTGTTTCTGACCAGACACAGAGTAAGAAATGCTAAGAAATCTAAGGACAAATTTCAGGTTGTTGGGCTGGGTGATGGTACTAGATAATGGTGCCACCACTCAAGATAGAGAAGATAGGAAGGAGGAATAAAATTGTTTGATCAGATTTGAACATACTAATTTTATTTTTATTTACTTAAGGAGGCTCCATGCCCAGCATTTAGCCCAATGTGGGGCTTGAACTCACAACCCTGAGATCAAGACCTGAGCTAAGATCAAGAATCAGATGCTTAACCAACTGAGCCACCTAGGAGCCCCTAAACATACTAAATTTTATATACTTATGTTTATCCAAGTGGAGTAGATGAAAGCACTACAGATCTGATGATTATAAGGCCATAATTGAAAGCATATTTTGGGTGAGAGTTACCAGTATTTACGTGGTAATAGAAGCAATATCAGACAGTATCTAACCAATGAGACATTAGAGACTACTAGTTGTTCACCAGGTATCTATTCTCCCATTACTGTCTTAAAAAAAAAAAAACTCACATATTCAAATTTTTGACTGGACATATGACTTCCTAAACTAAAGACTTATTTTCTAGCCATCCTTGCAGCTAGCTAAATGTTACCACGTTCCTAAGTTCTAACCAATGGGATGTGAGCAGAGTGATGGATGCGACTTCTGACTGGATTCTCAAACAAAACAGGCAAGCCCTCTCCTTCCAAATTACTATTAGGAATTATAATTCCTGCTAGCTGGAATACTAAACAGGTAATAAATGATCTTATACCATGTGGATGAGAGTCACATCTAAGAACAGCAGAGAAATAAGACAAAAAAAGACTAGATCTGAGATTAAGCCACAGAGCAGAGAAACCACAGAAACTCAGATTTTTAATGAGAAAAAAGTAATCAATACCATTTTAATACATATAATGGGATACTACACTACACATAATACTATAGCATGTGGTAATGGCTTAGCAGACTTAAAAGGTAGTTAGTGACCCTCATAAATATTTTAACAAGATATTAGGTAGAACAGTATCTTGTGACACTGCAAAAAGTAAACAAATACACGCTAACAAAATCTGTAAGTCTAAGGAAAAAGACTGGAAAAATTTAAGACTGCCACTCCAACCCAGAACAGAAGCAAAGGCTAATCTCACCTCCACCCAAAATTTTTTTTTAAGATTTTATTTATTTATTTGACAGAGAGAAAGATCACAAGTAGGCAGAGAGGAGGGCAGAGAAAGAGGAGGAAGCAGGCTCCCCGCTGAGCAGAGAGCCCGATGCGGGGCTCGATCCCAGGACCCTGAGATCATGACCCAAGCTGAAGGCAGAGGCTTTAATCCACTGAGCCACTCAGGTGCCCCTCCACCCAAATCTTTAAGCAGACCATAAT
The DNA here is from genome assembly GCA_002007465.1 of Ailurus styani. Taxonomy (NCBI): domain Eukaryota; kingdom Metazoa; phylum Chordata; class Mammalia; order Carnivora; family Ailuridae; genus Ailurus; species Ailurus styani. The sequence goes on along the minus strand of LNAC01000512.1, from coordinate 383,964 downwards.
CAATTTCTCTTTCAGAACACTGCTTAAAATTTGCCTCTTCTTGCTTCCAGGCTAGTTAATACTTGCATATATTTGGCTTTAACTGGTTTTACACATTATATATAAATGTATATACACATATGTATATACCTATATGTACATATTATCATGCATACATATCTATATCTACATAGATATAGATATCATAGTAAAGACTCATTTACCAGGCATGATTAGATAATGTGGTATGTCACTTAAGTGTATCTTTTCAGGTAATAAACTTCTCTAAGCAGTTCTGTTTCTTGTAGAATTCTTTCTAAACTGTACATTATACATTACCCATCTTATAAAAAGACTGTAATGAATCTAATCTGTAATTTAACCTTTTATTGAGTACTTTATCTCATCATGGTATCTATTATTTTATCTTAATAAAGTCTTTCCAAGTTTGTTTACTCTAATTGACCCTTTGTTATACACTGACACTTGCAGCTAAATCTTTCAGTGTTCCCGTTACACTGCTACAATAGCTATCTAATAAAACAGGAAGACATGAGGGCTGCCACAGGATACCAGATGGCTTTCTAATGTTATTTTTCCAAGTCAACAGGCTCTGTAATTGAAATGTCATCAAACCTTTCTTCACAATTAAATGCAAAAATTCTAATGCCTGTTTTCCTTGAAGCATATAAAAAAAAAATATTTTTGGGGGGGTAAGGATTTATGCTATGGTGAGTGCTATGAAAGGTGTAAGCCTGATGATTCACAGGCCTATACCCCTGGGGCAAATAATAATAAATATATATATGTATGCATATATATATACATACATATATATGTGTATATATATACATATATATATTTTTAAATGTATTGCTAGGTTTGCTCCTATTCTACTATATGGCAAAGTTTTCTGGAAGTTTAAGATATTCATGTATATCTATGTATTCCTATTTAGATTTTATATATTTAAAAAATACATAAGAATTAATAGGACTTAACTCAGTATTCTATATAGTTGGCAAAATAAGTACTTTTATCAATGACTCTATGTCTAAGGTATAAACAAGGCATTGTTCCCCCCTCCAACAATAACTGGTTAGAACAAAAAGGAAAAAGAACACCAAAAATATAAGAGCAAGTATTGGTGACTTAAGAAATTCTGACCACTTAAATTTTATTATAAAATATACTGTCAAAAATATGTACTAAATACTAAAAACACCTGGAAAAAACGTAAAGGAAGAGGAGGCATGGCAAAACTAGTTAAATGGTAAGTAATTCCTCCTAATTGCTATCTATAAGCTATTTCTTATGGAAATTAGAACAAATATTTGCCTAAGAAAATAGAAACTCAAAGCTATTCATTTACGATGAAGAATATAAATTCATTCTGAAAACAATTAGACATTTATTTTTAAGAACTGAAATTCTATTAAAAAGCAGCTTCAAAATATAATATTGTCATGTTTTTTGAAAACAATCAGAAGTCACTGTTCAATAAAAGCATCCTCCCAAGGGAGAAGAAAAAAAAAAAAGAAAGAAAGAAAACAATCAGAATTGTCGTATGTATTTTGTAGGTTCCTGAAACTTTCAATAATGGTCCAAAGCCAAAAATATTTTTTTACAACTACGTGTTCTATGCACATAATTTTAAAAATAACCACAACACTGATTTTTTTTTTACTACATTTATAAATAACATCTTCCCTAGAATCGTATCTTAAGGTTCCCCCACTCCTTTTCCAACTTCAACTTCCCAATATGTTGAAAGAATTACTAAGACATGGTAAACATCTGAATATACAGGAAGAAGCAACTACAACAAAGGCAGGCTGGAAAGGAATATACTTAGAGCAAAAACAGCTTGGGTAAGGGTCCTAAAATCAAAACCTACCTTTGTTACTTCTAGTTTTGTGACTTCATATAGATTAATTTCTTTAAACCTCAGTTTCCTTTCTATAAAGTGGGGCAATGATACTTGTCTCATAAGGCCATTATAATAAATGAAATGACATATGAAATAATACAATGCCCCTGGTAAAAACAACTCCAATGTTTTAAGCCAACATAAATAAGTGAGGTGAATATGGATTCACCTTTTTAATTTTTTAATTTTAAGTTTTTTAATGTAGAAACTGAATTTAGGTTTGTGGTACTCCATTCAGATTAGGTCACTGGAAAATCCTCTGTTATTCTCCAATATAATGTAACACTTTGTATATAATGGTCACTAATTAAAATACATACATTTGAACAAGTAATCTTATTTCACCCTGACTTGAAAGTTAATAAAGCATACACTGATTTCCACAATTAATTTGTTTTTGTATTACCAAATGGGACCAAGCAGCCATTAATTTCAATACTGGTATATGGTTTTTTAAACTATTAAAATTTTAAACATAGTTCATCATTAAATGTCTCTTGAATTCAATAGATCCCTCTTTACTCTTTTTCACCCCAATTTTTAGACCTTATATGTTAATTTATGTATCCCTTTCCTAAAAAGCTTACTTAGGTTTAAAAGAACTACATTCCTAAAATTATCTACAAAATGCATTCAATATTTCTCTTCTCCTTTAATGCCACTACTGAATATAATTAAACTGGTATCAGTTTCATGTTGCTTTCCATGTGTTAGCAAATTGTGTCTAAGAAGAAACACACACACACACACACACACAAAACCACACATTTTATTTGTATCTTTTTTATAATAACATTTATCAATTCTATTTTGATGTTCTTTCATCCTGCACCTTACCTGATTCAACCAAATCAAATTATATGTATAGATGAGTATCTGACAGAATTACTATTTTCTTTAAATTTCTTCTAAATATTTATAATTGAACTCCAAAAAGATTCTCAAATGTAATTCTTCAGTTCTTCCCTATCAAAAGTCCAAACAATATATAATGAGATACATATTTTTTATTCTAAAATAATAAAAATAAAATCTTACAAGGATTATAGAACTAACAAATAACAGTATAGCCATGGCTTTTAGTAATTCTTAAGAAACTACTTATGCCACACTGAAAATTAGTATAATTATCTCTTAAAATTCACACATATAAAAAAATTCCTTCTAAGGTCAGGAAAAAGGCATAGCACCTGCTCTCAACACTTTCATTCAACATTATATTAGTGTTACTTCCCAGCGCAATAAGGTAAGAAAAACAATGAAATGAAAAAGTAAACCTTTATTACCTGACACGATCATCTGTAGAAAATCCTAAGGAATCTATAAAAACTATATAACTAATATATTACTTTACCAATATGGACAAGTCATATGTATTTCTATGTACTATCAAGGAATGACTGGAAAATGAAATCTAAAAACATTACCACTTACAAAAGCACTAAAAAATACTAAATGCTTGAGAGATAAAATTTAGTAAAATATGCTTAAGACTTCTATACTAAAAACTACAAACATTTCTGAGATAAACTAAAGACGATCTAAATAAATGGAGAGATATACCAGGTTCGTGAAAGAAAAGATTCAATATTTTTAAGATACCAAGTACCCTCCTTTAATTTACAAATTCAACACTACCCCAATAAGAATTCCAGCAGGTTATCCAGTGGAGGAAGGACATATTTTTTTTAATGGTGCTAAATCAACTGGACATCCAATCAACTTGACCATACAGCATACCTTAAACAAAATTAATTCATGGACTTAAATGTAAAATGTAGAAATATAAGACTTTGAGCAAAAACATACAGGAGAAAATCTAAAGGACGTGGACCTAAGCACAGACTTGATGGAAGTCATAAAACAAAATCTGATAAACTGGACCTCATCAAAATTAAAAACTTTTCCTCTTCAAAAGACCTGTTTAATAGGATGGAAAAAAATTAGCTACAGAGTAGGGAAAAAATATCTGCACACACATCTGACAAAGAACTAGTACCTAGAATACATAAGGAACTTTAAAAACACAATAGTAAAGAAAAAATCCAATTAGACAATGGGCAAAAGACATGAAGAGACATTTTACCAGAGAGGATATAAATTTGTGTATTTTATGGCAAATTAGCACATGAAAAGATGAGCACTGAAATACCGTTAGCCATTAGGGAAATGCAATAAAAAACGAGACAGCACTATCCACTATCTGTTATGTACTGAATGTTTGTATCCCTTCAGAATTCATGTGTTAAAACTCTAACTACTAATGTGATGGTATTTGAGGTGAGGCCTTAAGGAGGTAATTAGATTTTTTTTTTCTATTTTGCATCATTTTATTGAAATGCAACTACATATAACCCTATGTGAGTTTATGGTGTACAACATGTTGATTTTATACATTTATGTATTGCAAAATGATTACTACCACAGCATTAACTAACACCTCCATCCAGTCACAAAACTATGTATCTCTGAAGGACAGTTGTTATTTCTTCCTTTCATACAATGCACACTATATTATTCCCTGTATTTCCAGTTTTTTCCCCACTAGGAGGAAATTTAGAACTAAATGTAATGCTCAGTTGTGACAATCACCTTGTGCCACAGCCCCTGCACTTTCTGCTTATTCCTCACCACTGCTTCTAGTTTTCCTTTTTTATTTTTCAAACATCTCTCTAAATGTGATCTCCATTACAGGCCTCCTCACCTCACAGAAATTAGATAGGCATAAATTATAAACAAGCATCAAGGCCCTTCTTTGGCTATTAGCATCTAAGGTAGTAAAAAGAATAAAATGTTCTGCAGAGGGGCTTCCTCTGGGCTACTGGGCTATTCTGCCATCTCCTCTGCCAAGTGTATGCTTGTGGACTAGTATCATCCAAATTCCTAGGCCACAAATCTCCCAAGATGATAGGGAACACAAGGATAGTGGTAGCTGGGAAGTGTGACTCAGTATCACAACACCTACACTGCACAGGGCTTCAAAGCAAAGCAAAATGAAACAAAACAAACCAGGCAAAATCTTGTCTGTCCTAAGGAATTCAAGAGGGCTGAGGTTGGTCATCAGCAAAAGATGAAGGTTAGATGAAGCAAAAGCAGCTCCTACAACATGCCAAGGGCTATTCTATTCCCAGCATTCTCACTGGTAGGATCTCCTAACTATTCCAGCAAACTTTTTTTTAATTTAAATTCAATTAATAAATATATAATGTATTTTAAGTTTCAGAAGTACAATTCAGTGATTTATCAGTCTTATATAATACCCTTTATTTATTATATCACGAGTCTTCCTTGATGTCTATCACCCAGTTACCCCAACCCCCCACCCCTCCCCTCCAGCAACCCTCAGTTTGTTTCCTATGATTAAGAGTCTCTTATGGTTTGTCTCCCTCTCTAACTTTGTCTTATTTTTCCCTCCCTTCCACTCTGATCCTGCTTTGTTTCTTAAATTCCACATATGAGTGAGATCATATAATTGTCTTTATCTTCTTTTCTCTTACTTCACTTAGCATAATACACTCTAGCACCATCCACATCATTGCAAATGGCAAGATTTCATTCTTTTTGATGGCTGACAAGTATTTCATTGTGTGTGTGTGTGTGTGTGTATATATATATATATATATGTATATATATATATACACACACACACACACACTATATCTTCTTTATCCATTCATCTGTCAATGGACATCTGGGCTCTTTCCATAGTTTGACTACTGTGGACACTGCTGCTATGAACATTGGGGTGCAGGTGCCCCTTTGGATCACTACATTTGTATCTTTGGGGTAGTGCAATTGCTGGGTCACTGGGTAAGCTCTATTTTCAATTTTTTTGAGGAATCTCCATACTGTTTTCCAGAGTGGCTGCACCAGCTTGCATTCCCACCAACAGTGTAAGAGGGTTCCCCTTTCTCCACAACATCACCAACATCTATCGTTTCCTGACTTGTTAATTTTAGCCATTCTGACCAGTGTGAAGTGGTATCTCACTGTGGTTTTGATTTATATTTCCCTGATCCAAATGATATGGAGCATTTTTTCATGTGTCTGTTGGCCATTTGTTTGTGTTCTTTGGAGAAATGTCTGTTCATGTCTTCTGCCCATTTCTTGACTGGATTCTTTGTTTTTTAAAAAGGTGTTGAGATTGGTAATTTTTTTTTTTTTGAGCTTGGTAAATTCTTTATAGATTTTAGATACTAGCCCTTTATCTGATTAGACATTTGCAAATATCTTCTCCTATTCTATCAGTTGTCTTTTGGTTTTATCAACTGTTTCTTTAGCTGTGCAAAAGGTTTTTAATCTTGATCTAGTCCCAATAGTTCATTTTTGCCTTTGTTTCCCTTCCCTTTGGAGATACCTAGCAAGAAGTTGCTGCAGCCAAGATCACAGAGATTGTTGTCTCACATTTAGGTCTTTAATCCATTTTGAGTCTATTTTTGTGGGAAATAATTAGATTTAGATGAGGTCATAAGGGCAGGACCTACATGATGGGATTACTGTTCTTGTAAGAGGACCAGAGGGCTCTCGCCCTAAGAACACAGCAAGAAGGGCGCCTGGGTGGCTCAGTGGGTTAAAGCCGCTGCCTTCGGCTCAGGTCATGATCCCAGGGTCCTGGGATCGAGGCCCACATCGGGCTCTCTGCTCGGCAGGGAGCCTGCTTCCTCCTCTCTCCTCTCTCTCTGCCTGCCTCTTTGCCTACTTGTAATCTCTCTGTGTCAAATGAATAAATAAAATCTTTAAAAAAAAAAANAGTCAGCCATCTGTAAGTCAGAAAACCCGTATCGGGGAAGCAAATAGGCCAGCATCATGATCTCAGTCTTTCCAGCCTCAAAAACTGTGAGAAATATTTTCTTGTGGTTTAAAACCAACCAGTTTATGGTATTTTGTTATGCATCATGAGCTAATTAAGTAAGACACGATCAGAATGGGTAAAATTAATAATAAAAAATAAAATAAAAACAAAAAAAGAATTGAAAGACCCTCGCCTATGAACACCCTCCCCCAGCCGTTGACTAACTAACCGCCTTCTTGCCTTTCTGTAACCGCTTGGCTCCAGGGCAAAGGGCTTTTCACCTTTTGTTCTCTCCGCGTTTTTGCAACCCCACCTAACTGCAGGAACAGGAGGAGATCAGGGAATGAAAAGTCCCAAAAACCCCTCCCAGCTGTTATGGGGAACTAGCCCCTCCCAGCCGTTTCTGGGAACTGACCCCTCCCGACAGCTTCGAGGAATTCCAAGGGAACCGAAAACCTGCGCACCTGTATCAGCCCGAAGAAAGGCTGTTGCTATGTAACCCCGCCTTTCTTCCCCTATAAAAAGCTTGTAAGCCAGAAGCCCGGTGCGCTCAGCCAGCTGATGCTGCTGACCGCCCGCAGGCGCGTCTGTGAACAATAAATCCTCTTGCCTTTGCATCCAGTGGAAGCCCGGTGTCAGATTCTTGGGTAGCGGGATCTGAGGGTCTTTCAGAATGAGTAAAATAAAAATTGTGACAATATCAAATGCTGGAAAGGATGAAAGAAACAATCATTCACACACTGTTTCCAAGAATGGAAAATGGAAAACATTCTGGCAGTTTCTCACAAAACTAAACATTTAACTACCATACAACCCAGCAACTATACTTTTAATTGTACTTGAACCTGAGTGCAGAATCTGCCCCCCCTCATCCCTACCCCAACCCTAGGACAGAGGAATGTGAATTCATCATTATGGAGAAAGTTCTGAATGGACCAGAGCAAAGACAGTATCTAGGCATTCTAGAGATGAGTGTTGAAAAAGGACTTCAACCACTTACATTTGACCTCAGTCTGTACTTTCTAATTAAGTTCTTCTTTCCAGTTATCTTTTAACTCAGACAAAAAAAAAAAAAAAACCCTACAGGCAAAGGATCCCTTGACAGAAACCTAAACTACTCCTTCGAGCAATTAAGAACTGCCCTGACACCAGCAAGACCCTACATGACTGACCCCAGGGCAATGACCAACCTGACCTTTACTGTCCAGCAGCATGTACCTATGTACCTTTGTCCCATATTTTCCTTATATAAACCAGAAGTATTTTCAGCATTTTGCATAGTCTTTGAGACATCAGTTAGCTGTCTTCCTGGTGTTGACCTCACCAAAATAAAGTCCTTTTTTATTTCACCAGCACTTGTCTATCTGCCTTTGCATCTTGCCAGTGGCAAGTGGCTAGCTGAACCTGGTCTGTTTGGGACCCCAAAGAACAGGTGCTCTTGCTTGGGCCCAGTTACAGTATGAATGGTACACAGAGTAGACAAATCAGGTGTGAACTGTCCTCTAGAGCCACCAGGGCCGTGGGGCGCACAGGGTCCTACAGCCTACTCCCCAAGGGTCCCTCTACCCAATTACCCCTTAAACACACACACAAGCAGCCAGCTTCATGCATTTCCAAAGAGAGCATTTATCCCAGAGAAAGATGTATGTTCACACAAAAACCTGTATGTGAATGTGTATGGCAGCTTTATTCATAATAGCCCCAAACTGGACACAACCCAAATGTCCTTCAACAGGTAACAGTTAAGCAAACTATGGTACATTTATAACATGGACTACAACTCAGCAGTAAAAGCAACAAACTATTGATTTACAACTGGGAAAAATTACCAGGGAATTAAGCTGAGGTGGGGGGGGGCAATCTCAAAGGGTTATATACAATACTCTTGAAATGACAAAATTTTAAAAATGGACAGATTAATGGTTGCCAGGGATAAAGGACAGGGAAGGCACAAAAAAGCAAAAGGTATGCCTACACAAGTGGAATAGAAGGAATCTTATGGTGATGGACCTGTTTTATATCTTGACTATAAATGCAAATACCCTAGTTATGCTATTATATTACTGTTTTGTAAGATGTTACCATCTGAGTAAACTGGGTGAGGTGTATATATAGAATCTCTCTGTATTATTTCTTATGACTATGTATGTGACCTATAATTATCTCAAAATAAAAAGATGAATTCAGAAAAATCAAGCAGACCTTTATGTAAAAATTGATTGATCTATATAGTCAAGATCATCCTAATCAAAATCCCACCAAGTTTTTTATCTTTTGTAGAAATTGATGAGTTGATTTTTTATTTATTTATTTATTTATTTTGACACAGAGAGAGAGATTACAAGTAGGCAGACAGGCAGGCAGAGAGAGGAGGAAGCGGGATCCCCGCTGAGCAGAGAGCCCAATGCGGGCCTCAATCCCAAGACCTGAGATCATGACCTGAGCTGAAGGCAGAGGCTTTAACCCACTGAGCCACCCAGGCGCCCTGATGAGTTGATTTTAAATATTCATCAAGAACTATAGAGTTCAACAGGCTATGCTTCACACAGGACATGTTTCCTTTGATTTCTGAGCAGAAGTGAAAAGCTTAATTAGTTATTTATTTCATATTATTTTGTTCTATTATATACTCATTTAGAATTTAACTATGTTTTAAGTTCAAAGTTCAAAACTACTGCCGATTAGAATGCCATTTAAAGACCCCATTAACAATTCAGGTGCATCAGGTTATATAATCTCTGCCCTAAAGGAAATCATGTTGTGTACTAAAACTTAAACATGTAAGTTTAAATGTAGATAAATCAGACAACTGAAGACAAAAAGCAAATGGCCCATGAAATTCTATTTTATCAAGTTTTGTTTCTATGTATTCATCCCCAAATAGTTTATTGCCAAACTCAAAGGTAGCAATAACTACAATCAAAACAAAATCATTTTTTAAAAAACAACTCCAATAAAATTTAAATCACAGTGCAAGTCCAAAGAAACGGCCTTTTATCTGGCCAATAATCGGAGAGGGTAGCAGCTTTGTCAAAGACTGAGCTCAGCATTTCCTCTCTCAGTTCATCTGCATTTCTATTTCCTGAGCACATCATGTCCTATATCTCTTACTGATCAAGAGATCAGTAAATACTAGAAGGCTTACAGAAAATGAAGTCCTGTGAGGCTCTATCCCAAGGACAAAAGAAAAAGGTATACAAAGAGGATCTGTCATGAGGGGACAGGATCACACTACATTGGCATAATCACAACTTTAACATTTAATAAGGATTCTTAGACATTTTATATCCTGTACTTATTTAACTAAACTATAGTTGTTTCACTAAACAAATGAACTTTGGAAACATTCAAATATTTTCCTGGCATGTACAGCATTACCATGATTTAGCTGGAACCTGGCACACTGTTCTGAAAAGTTTATCTACCCCTAAAACATAATCTGGCACAATACCATCGGAAAGAAACTTAACATTAGAGGGATTCAAGCCTCCTCATAGAAACCTTTAATCTTTTTACTACTGTGGCTCACATTTGACATCAAACCAGCACTCACACATACGCATATTTATACAACACATACACCCCTGAAACTATTATTTCATAGAGTAATGACCCATACTACATGTCATGTGTTCTGGTTTTACTCGAACATCCTCATTTAGGTTCTAATTTTTTTCTCTTTTAAAAAGGGTGGTCACAGCCCACTAAATTAATTTCATAACCTACTAAGGGGTCCTACTAAGGGGTCCCCACTTTCAATTTGTAAAACACTGCTATACAACTGTAGTTAACTGTTAACATTTGGTGAATCTTGATGAAGACTACTGAGGAATTCTTTGTATTATTTTCTTTGTACTTTTTATAAATCTAAAATTTTCAAAATGAAAAATAAATTTAAGACCCCAGTGATGATGTCTCATATACCTTTGTATTTCCGAACTTCCCCTCCCCTTCCCCAAGTGTCACGAAATTCTTTGAATATAGCATGCTCTCAATATACACCTGCTAAATAAAACTTAAGGGAAGGTATAGATTAGAAATGACTTCATAAGGGAGTTAAATCTTTAGGTGGGCCTTCAGAGCAACACAAGACTCCAGTTGGTGAAGTAAGAAAAAGAAGATATGCAAAGGGACACAGATTAAAAATTAACACTGGGTTTCATGCTTATAAAATGATTTTAATCTATTAATGAAGACTCAAAGGCTAAGAATACATACACGAAAAATCACCAAAGGCCTTATCAAAAATAAATAAATAAATAAAAGCTGATATATAAACACATAATAAATAAAATTAAAAAAAAAAAACAAACAAACCTGTGAGTGTACTTAGTGTACTTATATAAACTCACTGAGTGCCATAAATGAAGTCTACCCCCTCTCTCCTTAGAACATTATAAATTAGAAGTAAATATTATACCTCAAAATTCTGTTCCATTATGTTTCCACCTTTACTCAAACTCTCCATAATGGCCTTATTTCGAAGAATATCTTCTTCACTAAGATGTTCTCTTCTTTTTCTTGATTCTAAAACAAGTCCATTCACCAGATAAAAGTCTGCCAAAAAGTTTCCTACTCTTTCCTAAAATGAAATTAAATAATCAAAATAATAAAATATTCAAATATTTCAAAATAATAAAATGAATTAAGTTTATCTTAGATCAAAAAGAAAGCTTCAAAGTAATATATATGCTTTTCCATAAACATGTAACATTTAGGTGAAAATAAATATTCCTTTGGTAATTGAGCTTATCAAATTATCTTACACATTCTATTAAATTGAAAAATATTTAAATCACACATTTCATATTTGTAAAGGAAAATTTGAAACACACAAGATGTATGGTAGTTAATCTGGAAATGAATTAAATCTAAATAAAAATACCACATAGTATTCCTTTACAATCTACTCCCAAGTAGCACAAAGCTATCTGAAAACTTCATTTAGCTGATACTCAATCATGAGTAACAAGGAGGGGTCAGGGATAATTACTGTTCCCATTTTATAGATAGAAAAAAAGTGTAATAAAAAGAAATATTCTAATTCACATAAGACTCTCTAGCATAACTAGAATTAATTGCCTGCTCCAAAACTCTATTCTCTCACAAGATCTAATTTCAAGTTACAGTTGCTTGCTGCTTTCAATAAAGACAGAACGACAGAATAGTCTTGCTCACCAATACAATTACAATTAAGTGTTTATGTTATGGATTCGGGATAAGGAAATGCAAGTGATATAATGGTATCAAGGAAATAGTTGTTATTTCCTTTCAATGAAGACCTCCTTCAACATTAGCCTTCACCTTTTTCAGACCCATGGGTGGTCAGCTTCAAACACCTTACTACAAAAACCATGACAAATGACTTACTGAAAACAAGCTCCCCGTTTCTACTGCATGCAATTCACTTGGTCTCCATCTTACTGATGTTTTCTGGCATTCCAAAACTACGTGTTTAGGGCTGTTCCCATGTCCACCTTGCTTTTGGTGGCCTCCTTATCAGTCATCAAAAAGTAAAGCATTCTGCACCTGTTTCTACCTACAAAATGGGAACCATAAGTATTACTGACTCCCTCCTTACCTGTCAAAGATTTAAGAAGATCACCTAGACGCTGTTCAAGAGCTTTGAGCTGCTTAGCAGTAGCACTAGATGAATAGCAGCTTCAATTTTTATCTTCTCTTGAGGTGAACCTTCTAATGCTGTCCAGAAGAACAGAGTACAAACAAGTAAGACTTCAAGCCAACAAATGGACTGCAGTGTGGGAGCTCACAACTGGGAATCCTATGATACTATTTGCTGCCAAATAGACTTAGAAAATAAAGTTGATGAACCTACAACTAATAGTGAGAATTTATCTGTGGTTGAGAAATACTCAGGAGGTAATTCTCAGTTTTTAAAATTTTATAATGAAAAAAGCATTAAAAGTGAATCATCATATCAATAAAAATGTTAAGTACATATTCTTCATAATCCAGCCACTCCATTTTTTGCTAATCCATGTGAGGGCATGTAAATGGATGGTAAATGCAATATCATTTGTAATGGCAGAAAAATGGACACAAATGTGTGTCATTCATCAAAATGTCCATCAATAAGAGACTAGATAAATAAACAATATATCCATGCAGTTGCTAGAAAGAATGAAGTGGTACTACTGATAAGAAAAAGCTTTCTAGGGACGCCTGGGTGGCTCAGTTGGCTAAGCAGCTGCCTTTGGCTCAGGTCATGATCTCAGGGTCCTGGGATCGAGTCCCGCATCAGGCTCCTTGCTCAGCAGGGAACCTGCTTCCTTCTCTGCCTCTGCCTGTCACTCTGCCTGCTTGTGCTCTCTCTCTATCTGACAAATAAATAAAATCTTTTAAAAAAAAGAAAAAGAAAAAGCTTTCTAAACATACTAAACAGTGGGGGAAAAAAGCTACAAAACAACACAATATAACACTAGAAAAAATAAATATCAACTAAAGCTACATATTACTATGGATACATATTTATGTATGCAGAGAATAAAAAAAATCTAGAGGATATATAAATGGATAATTCTCTACAAAGTACTCTGGGGACTGAGTAGTAATAAAGGGGTACTTTTCAGGTTTATGTATAAGGTTGTGTGGTGATTAATTTTGTGTCAATTTGACTAGACTATGGTGCCCAGCTGTCTAGACTAACGGCTGCCTAGATGTTGCTGTGGAGGGGTTTTTTTTTTTAGATATAATTAACAGTTATATCAGTAGACTCGGAATAAAGCAGATTACTCTCCATAAAGTGGGTAGGCTTCATTCAAACAAATGCAGGCCTAAGAGTAAAGACCAAAGTTTCCCAAAGGAAAAGCAATTCTGCCTCAAGGCTGCAACACAGAATCCCTGCTTGAGATTGCAGCCTACAGACTTTACACTTGATCTTAGCCAAAAGGCCGAGAAGCGATAGCCTACAGACTTTAGACTCACTATCACATCAACTCTTCCCTCAACTTCCAACCTGGTAGACCACTCTAGAGATTTCAGACTTGCCAGCAGCACCTGTATTCACATAAGCCAATTCCTTTAAATAAATCAATCTCTCCCACACCCCTCCCTCCTCCTCTCTCTATATCCAAATCTTTATATATAGATACACATGTATCTACATGTAGATAGATATACAGAGATACAGAAAGAGAGAGATCTCCTACCGATTTCCTCCTCAGAGAACCCTAATACAACCTGTTTTTGTTTCTCTGGTAAGAATATATTCATTTCTACTGTGTGTAATAAAACATAATTTTTAAAACCTAATTGTTGAAAGCAGTAAATCTTGGCCCTCAGCTATGTGATGATTTATTCTTTTTTTTTTTTAAGATTTTACTTTTAAGTAACCTCTACATCCAATGTGGGACTCAAACTCACAAGCCTGAGATCAAGAGTTGCATGCTCCACTGACTGAACCAGCCAGTTGCCTCTATGACGACTTATTAATTGTACTTAAAATTTTATAAAATGCTTATGTCTAATTAAAAATTTTTAAATATATTTTGAATAGTCTTATATAACCTCCTGCCGACAGATGAAATGAGAATAATGGGAAGAATTTACAATTCACTAATGAGGGAAACTCCATGGAAATTTAATGACAATGTTATAGAAATGAAAGTTCATTTATTTTAGAAACGTAAGCTTATTTAATTTTAATCATATGTATGGAATATTGAGAAACAGATACTGAGTGAGTAAATAGTTTAGAAGTCTAAAAGAAGAAAGAAAAAAGAAAGGTCCAGGGAAACTAATTCAAAAGTGTATCCCTCTTTGTGGTCTTAAGGAATAAAAGCATTAGAAATGTAATGGGACCATGTGAAGCCACTGTTTCCTGTAAATAACAAGGCAGCTAACAGCAAGAATCTTTCTCAACAAAATTCAAAGGAGCTAAACTTTCTCTCCTGACTTCTGTAAGAATATCTTCCAACTCTGTAAACTACCATTATAATTCTCTATCTGGATTAAGGAGGAGGGAATAAACTACTGGGAGACAATTCAGTAAGCTACTTCTTTCTGCATTTCTACCACATTATTTTGGTAACAATACTGAGCAATTTTTAAAATTGAAAAATCAAGATTTACACATACTGTTTTATCTTCCCGAAAAAGCCATCCTGTTTGGGCACGCGTGAAAGAAATTGATTTGGTTGATAAAGTTGCAGAGTAAATATCACTACTCATTAAAATGTCAACCTCTTCTTCTGTTTCCATCTCTGATTCCTGCAGTGGGTATAAATATAAGAATCTAGGTTTTCAAAGGTTATTAGTACTACATATGAAAATATCAACAAATAAAATGTTACAGATTTCAAAACCAAAAAGGACAGATTCTAAAAAATGTGAAGTGCAACTTAATCTAAAAACCAATTACAGAAGTTTTAACTCCATATCTCTAAATGAGTTAAAATTATGGCTAATTATAAATCTGTAAATACGGGGCACACGAAATACAGTATTCTTATACTGTTAAAGATAGGTCATGGAAACAATACTAGATTATTGATTATAGAAATATAGAGTATGCAGAGCAATTTTAAAAGATTAAGAATTACGTTGAGAGATCTGAGACAAAATTCCCTTATCAAGGTTTTCTTTAAATACAGATCAATCTTACTTTAATTCTTTTTCCTCCAAAGACCCACCACTATCATTTGAGCCTTTCTTTCCCAATAGCTGTTAAGTGGAAGGAAGGGAAGGAGAAAGGGAGGGAAGGAGAGGAGAGAAGGAAGGAAGAAAAGAGATCCTCTCTATATTCCTTATAGAAAGAAAGGGAATCCAAGAATATCAACCATGGTTTCAAAACTTAATAATTAGTCTTGTTTCTGGTTTATTCTCTAAATATTCCCCAGAGCTGGTATATAATAACTGATTAATAATTATTTTTTTTAATGAGAAAAAAGGTTTGTGCTTGCTTCAGGGACAGAACACTAAATGATCAGGTACAGGAGGGTAAATGACTAGGTATAAAATGAGATTCTATTCTATAATAGGCCAAGAAGAGAATCTCTGATATTTAGGACTACAG
The DNA here is from genome assembly GCA_002007465.1 of Ailurus styani. NCBI lineage: Eukaryota > Metazoa > Chordata > Mammalia > Carnivora > Ailuridae > Ailurus > Ailurus styani. The sequence goes on along the minus strand of LNAC01000512.1, from coordinate 368,229 downwards.
GGTTCTAAGGGGAAAAAAAAGAAGAAAAAAGGCAGAAACTAGAGAGGTGACTGGGGAATAAGAATTGTCCACAGGGTTTTATAATGACTAGAGGCTCTATTTCCCATATCTCCTGATTTCTAGCTTCCCAAGAGGTCCATTTTCTATTCTTAACCACCAAACTTCACCCAAATATAGTCTATTTCTGAATTTATGAGTCTACAGAAAAAAACAGCAATACCTTGGAACTGGGACAGTGCCATTTCCTCCACCCTTACAAGTAAAGAATGAAAAATCCTGACATTAATGCTAAGGCTGTAAGAGGTGCAAAATGTAGTCCTGGTAACTAAATTAACTCTGAAGACAATTTTCTAAAGAAAAACTTTGGCTGGCATAGGTATAGAACTGTTAGGCTTTATGTTTCAAATATACTATAAATCAATTAGGACTTGATGTATTAGCTTCAGAGCAATACTACATACAACACTGTCTGAAGAAACTTGCCTTAAGTTTCAAAAACCCTCTTTTTAAATAAACTTTTGCAACAGAACTCTTCTATAAATCATAGACCACATCACTGAAAAAGATCAACTGCTAACTACATTTGTTCGATAAACAGTTATTGGAAAGTTATTATTTATGTGTGTATATTAGGATAAACAACGACTATTCCCTGCCTTGAGGACTGATGCTCAAAATCTAGCTTTTATTTTTTTAGGTATAAAAAACACACACATATACCCTAAATACCAATCCTTTCATGATCTCATTGATACTTTAACATTAGCTAATACTTATTCTAGTGGCCTCAATCTCTGGCTTCTATTTCAATACCACGCTTCTAGCTCACTTGTTGCCTTTAATATGCAAAAGGTCAAATTATTTAATAAATTATCCAAGAGTCTAGAATAAAGGCTGGTAAACTATGGCCAGTAGGCAAAATCTGGCGTACCACCTGTGTTTATAAATAAATTGGAGTACAGCCACACTCATTCATTTAAATACTGTCTATACCTATTTTCAGGCTACTAAAAGCAGAGTTGAGTAGTTGTGACAGAGACCATCTGGCCCAAAAAAGATATTTACTATTTCTCCCTTTACAGAAAGTATTTGCCAAACTCTAGCCTGGGATGTATCAATGCACTATATTAGGTACCAGAGAATACAACCAGAGGAACCATGGGGAGCAGAGGAAGAAAGCCATATAAATGAATATAGCATTAGAAGCTCTATGGTACCAGATTTAGTAGGAGCATAAACAAAATAATGGTCACCTGGCAAAGGAGGAAGTAACACTAGGTAGATGCCCCAGAAGTATGAAAGTAGGAGAAGAGCATTCCAAGAGGTGGAAACAATGTGAACAAAGGAATGAAGCCCTAAATACCATGGCACATCTGAAAAACTGCAAAGAGCTCAGTATGAGGGTATCTAAGATAGTAAAGTAAAAACAGGCTGGAAAAGTAAGCAAAAGCCAGGTCACAGAAGGTTCCATGTCATGTTAAGGAATTTGAATTTCATTCTTTAAGACACAGGGATCTTTTAAAGTATCATTAAAGAAGGCAGGTTTCATGAATTTGCTTTCAGTGTTCAAACTATCTCTGATATGTTGGATAATTTAGAAGCAGACAAGAAGGGGACCAGGACAATCATTTTTTTTTGATGACCATTTTGCAACAGTCCAGTTGAGAAATAATGAATACCTGAATTATAGCAGTAATGGTATGATTAAAAAGAGATAATTATTAGGGAGACAGAAAGGACCACTCATGTTCTCTAATAAGGAAATATGGAATACAAGAAAATATTTCAAAAATAACTCAGTTATCTAGCTGAATAAATAATGTCATTCATCAAAGGAAGGACAATGGGAGACAGGGCAGGTTTGGAGTTTAGATGGGAAAAAAAAGAATTAAGTTTCAGATGAGCTGAATTTTGAGGTACCTGATATCCACCAGGAACTTAAGTAGATAGATCTCCATTCAGAGATCTATCATCAACCCGTAGTAGGTAGTCTGAGATGTAGGAATGGAAGAGATTATTCTAACAGTTTGTAAAAATGAGAACCACATTGAGGGTACACTAATATTCAAGAGATGGCTGAGAAAAAGGAACAGGCAACAAAGAATAGGAAGAGAAGGGGAAAGAACACTTGACCAAAGCCAAATCCTAAGGAAATGATAATTTTAAGAACTAAGTTACCAATAATAGCCCAAGAAGTCTGATAAAGTCAGGGTTGAAGCAAGTGCACTGATTTTAGTAAATGACTCAAAACTAACATCTAAAATCTCAAACCTATACATTTCCAGATCTTCCAATTCTATCACTGGCACCACATTCATTCCACTCTTCAAGGCAGAAGCACTACACTTACCCTTAAATCTTTCTAATTCTTAATTCACTACATTCAAACTATTAGCAAATCACAATCTTTTATTCTTAGAAATGTAAGTCATAGTTTCTTCAGGTATTCATTGTACCATCCTAGTCAACACCCTTATCATTTCTCAACTGTAGAACTGTAAAAAATAAAAACTTCTTCCATCCCTACCTCTAATCTCCCCTTTTTCCCAATCCATCTTACATACTAGTTGTGTGATCTTGGAGATGTCATTTAATATCTATAAGCCTCAATTTTCTAATCTGTAAAATGGAGATAATACTACTATTTGCTCTGACAGATTTTTTTTTTTAAAGATTTTTATTTATTTATTTGACACAGAGAGAGAGATTACAAGTAGGCAGAGAGGCAGGCAGAGAGAGAGGAGAGAGGAGGAAGCAGGATCCCTGCCGAGCAGAGAGCCCGATGTGGGCCTCGATCCCAGGACCCTGGGATCATGACCTGAACCGAAGGCAGAGGCTTTAACCCACTGAGCCACCCAGGCGCCCTGACAGATTATTTTAAAGATTTAATGCAAAAAGCTATAAAGCACTGAAATTACTTGACCAAATCAATACCTTATTTAAGAATCTATGATTCTCTATTGCCAACTACAGCAGATCCTGTTATCTTATCTGGCTTTTAAAGCCTTCCATAAACCACATTCCCATGCTCAGTAACAGAAACCTTCACCACAGTTAGATAGACCTCTTTTCTGTTTCTCAAAAAGACCATTCTCATTCCCACTTCCCTGACTTTATTCATACTGTTTCCTCCACAAGGAATACCTTCTTTTTCTTCTCCTCTTCCAATCTAAATCTTCAGTGCTCACTGCCAGCTAGGAAAGTATTTAATAGTACACATACAAGGTAATTAAGGTCTCATCAATAGACATGGTAGTAGGAAGGTCTGAACTAAGAGATACTAAGGAAGGAGCCACAGAACGTGGTGAATGACTATGTAGGGAAATGAAGTGTTGAAAATAAAAACAAAAGAAAAGCAGGGTGCCTGGGTGACTCAGTAAGTTAAGCATCTGACTCTTGATCTCAGCTCAGGTCTGGATCTCAGGGTTATGAGTTCAAGCTCTGTGTTGGGCACCAGGGAAAAGAGGGTGGGCGGGGGGAGGAGAGGAGACAAGATAAAAGCAACAGTGGCAAAATACAATGTTGATTTAAAGACATTTTTAAGGCTATCAATGAAATATAGATACAGGAAAAACTTTTTCTTTGGTTTATAGCAGAGAAAGGGACATTCAGGGAACAAAGGATAAAGATAACATGTATATGACTTTCCAATGGTGGTTGTAGTGGCAATATTAACAGGAAGATATGACACGACAGAAGGAAGATATTTTTGTATTTTAAGAGGGAAAAGATAGAGAAAAGTAGCCAAAGAGTTAAGGACAGTAAAAGAGTACAAAAAAGAGTACAGACAGCCAAAAGAGATGTTGCTACTAAGGGGATGGAGATAGTCAGCAACATTAAAAGGTAGCAAGATAATAAATGGTAAAAGGGCCAGCACACATGCAACAAATCAGAGCTACAAATGAGAACTAAAAGAAGCTGGAGTTCATTTAACTAGAAGATTATCAGTGAACGACGAGCAAACAGTCTCAATAGAATGGTCAGGATGAAGACCAGAACATCAAAAAAACAAACAAAACAAAACAAAAAACCTTAAAGCTAGTAGTAAAGAAATGAAAACACTGGGAATGAATCATTTCACCTATACTTTATGCCTTTTAAAACAATTACACGGAGGCTTGGCCACATATATAGACATTTTTAAAAAACCATTTAGAGAAATACTGATAAGATGACATGCTCACCTCATGGTGTATTCGCTGATAGACTTTTTGTTCATTGTCTAATACTACAAAAGATTCAGAGGGTGCCGCATCCCCATTGAAAATGAAGCTTAAGTCCCCTCGTTGGCACTTCATGTCAGTAAAGTCTATGAGAGTAGTGTCGAGCCTGTGAAAGATGGGTAGATGAGAAATCCTGACAAATAAAATTTTGATGAAACTCCTTAATAATTAAACAAGCTTTGTTGCTTCTAAACTCAAACCAAGATGCTAACACCATATTTCAAAGTCTAACTTACAGTAAAAGCTAAAGCATTTTATTTAAAAACACTGAAAGAATATTTAAATGTATATTCCATTTTTCTGGTATTTCATTTCCTGAATATATACTTTATAATTCCAACAAGAAAAAGATTGTTTCCACATTGTTCAAATATTTCCCCAACTATACCTTGTTCCCTACCATTGCCCTTGGTAGCTACTCCATAAAAGTTACTTCAATTGTGAAGGGCATTAATGGAAAGCAGACTTGTCTAACATTCTTTGATCCCAGTAAGACCATGTTGCTAGCTCATCAGAGTATATAAGAAGGGTACAGCAATGAATGGACCACATCCTCAGAATAAGAACTGTGTCCAGTCTTGCTCTTTTGATCTACATCTATGCCTTAAACCTAGCCATCTGATACCAAACCTTGCTTCATCCTTCAACTAGATAAAACATTTAACTTATTCCAAATTCTTGTCCTTTCTGTTTGACTTCCCAGGTTAATCAGATTAGCAGTCTCTTTCCCATCATCTCCATAGCCTAAAAACCTTATGGATCATTTATGTGCCAAAGATTCATGGACTCACACACTTGTGTATTTATTGTACTCTTTGGTAACTAAGACCTGGCATGGTCTGGGTCCAATGGATTGGTCTCAAAAGAGTGGACAAGTTCACAAGCACCCCAAAGTGCTTCAATCTTTCATTAGGCTTTTGTAGATCACATTAGGATCTCACTTACTGGCGGCTCAAAACACACTACTTAATCTAAAAAGTGGGTTGACACAGCTGTTAAGAGCTGCTGATCACATCCTAACTACTGAGTTTCTAAGAATTCATTACTTCATTTAAGTTACCCAATTCTCACCCCAGGCAAAGGGAATGAGTATTCTTGGTTTCCCTACACAGAAAAATCTGAGAACTGGAATATATCTTATATGCTGCATCAAAAGAAGAACTGGGGTTACACATAATTTGTCAACAAAACTGCTACCTCTTAAAAGTGAAGGTGATACTATTAATAATTTTGCCAGGACAATAGGGAGGAACCAAGAGCAAAGAGGGAAGTATGGTTACCTTATATACAAGGGCCTCCTTTCTACACCATATAAAATGTATACACCCCCACAGAATAAAATCAAGAAGCCCTAAAAAAAAGCAAGTCACAAACTTCTGAAGGGGTGAATCCTGCCTGCTGCTTTATAGCTGAATTCTAGCTCCTGGTCCACCTCCACAGGTCTGCTACTGTACTACAAGTGCTTGTACTACTAAATATACTGTTACGACCCTACATGTGGCATAAGGGAAAATAATGACAGCAAAAGAGGCTCATCCCTTACCTCTGTAAGATGTAGGCTACTGATAATACTAAAAAGGAAAAGATCATTTTATATAAGTGGTCTATATGGACTTCAAACTTCAGCTACCAGGGAACTCCACACCCCACATAAAAGAGGGAATGAAACAGAACAATCTCCTCCCTCCATTTCCTTACCTATCCTGGATGAAAGTGGTAGTGGGTTGGAAGGAATGGAGATAAGAGGAAGGGGTAGAGATAAGAACAGCGAGGGAAGAGATGCAGGCAGAGAGAGAGACAGAAAGACAAAGACAGACTGACATGGTCACATCTGAATCCTTACATCTAGCCAAACCTAAAATCACTCACAGTCAGTTTTTATTTGTGTTTTTATAATTTGCAACTGCAAGGAGACTGCCCAGTACATTTTCTGGAATATCTCTGACATATGAGATGGCCTACTGTACTACATATGCCTCAGAAGGATATAATTTACCATGATGGTATTTTAACGTATTAAATAGTTCTTGCTTTAAGCCTTTGAATCTAAAAATAAATAAATAAAATAATAAACTTTTGAGTCTAAATATTTTTAATTTTTGCCATGTAATTAGCCATGAAAAAAAAAGTTATATAACTGCAAAAATCTGAATAGAAAATGTTCAAAAAAAAGAAAAAACAGAAAACATTCTTTTTGAAATAAAAGCTTAAAAAATGGCAAGTAACAATGAAAAAGAATATAGAGCCTTCTCTTGAGACAGGAAAAGCCTGAAATGAGGCAGTTTGCCCTGATAATTTCAGTCAGTGGTTATAGATTACCTCATAATTATTAACAGTGAAAATGTTTACTAATATACTCAACAATAAAGTTACTCATACTTCCCTATTTCCACTAAAGTATTCATTTCTCCTTGACACCAGAGGATATTTTTTTTAAGATTTTTTTCTTTAATTTATTTATGTGACAGAGAGAGAGATCACAAGTAGGCAGAGAGGCACGCAGAGAGAGAGGGGGAAGCAGGCTTCCTGCTGAGCAGAGAACCCGATGAGGGGCTCAATCCCAGGACCCCGAGGATCATAACCTGAGCAGAAGGCAGAGGCTTAACCCACTCAGGCGCCCCAGAGAAGATATTTTAAATGATCACATAGTTGTCATGAAATACAAGTAAACTTTAAAGATTTCTTTTTTCTTTTTTTTTTTTAAGATTTTATTTATTTATTTCACAGTGGGAGAGAGATCACAAGGAGGCAGAGAGGCAGGCAGAGAGAGAAGGGGAAGCAGGCTCCCTGCTGAGCAGAGAGCCCAATGTGGGCCTCGATCCCAGGACGCTGAGATCATGACCTGAGCCGAAAGCAGAGGCTTTAACCCACTGAGCCACCCAGGCGCCCTAAAGATTTCTTTGAACATACATATTTTCAGTTTCATTTGAAGTGATGTTAAATAAAAAAAAAAAACTGTCTCATGATGTTTACATTTGAAAGTTATTTAATCTTAATGGATTTGCTTTTCATTAGATTCTTCTCATCTATCCAAAAAAAAAAACCCTTTGCCATACAACCTAAAACCCAGCCTCTCCATTAATCTGGTAAACTTTGGTAACGAGAGCTTTAGAACCTATCACATTTCTACTTTATCTTCAGCTGCTTCTAAGCCCCAAGCCTGAGTGTCTTGCTAAATTATAGAAGCTTCCTCTTACTTTATATTCTCTGACACAATTATTCTCCTTCGGGCTCTTATTCTTATGTCTCTATTTTAACCATTTTGTGGTTTTATTGTCTATATTTATTATGTAGTATGCATCATATCATTTACTTCTAAAAGTCATATAGAAATGTAAAATAATTTTTTAAAAGAAGCTCCTTTTTTCCTAAATCTAAAACTCAGAACAAAAACTAACCTTTTTGAAAGTAGCATATGGAAAATAATATTCTCCCAAATTATCTACTTCCTTTGGCAAGCACCTTAACATTGTTAAATTGATGAATAACTTTTGATAAAATCATAACATAATGCTAATAGGCTGCTGAAATAAATCTCTATCATTATCAAATCCTTTCCCAGTTTTTCTTCTATTTTTCTGTATTTTGCAACGTTTCTATACTGACCATGAATTTAATGTACCTAAGTACTTCCATAATTAGAAACATCTGAAGAAGTTATTTTTTGAAAACAAAAACCAGAAACTTCCACCTTAATCAAATTCTGTTTGAGGATAGTTACCTTAGAACTTACTTTCAACTAAAGATTATCTCTTCACTATAATTCAACATAACTCATAATAAATCTCAGAATTGACTTTCTAAAATTTCTGCCTTGTGACATGGTGAGAACAAACAGGAAGCCAAAGGTCCTGGTCCAGCCATTAATTCACAATATGCTCATATAAAAATCACTTCTCCTCTCTAAATTTTCTCATCTATAAAATGAAGAGTTTTGGGGGCATGTGGGTGGCTCAGTCATTAAACTCTGCCTTCCATTCAGGTCATGATCCTAGGGTCCTGGATCAAGCTCCGCAATGGGATCCCTGCTCTGCAGGAAGCCTGCTTCTCCCTCTCCCACTCCCCCGGCTTGTGTTCCCTCTCTCGCCGTGTCTCTCTCTCTCTGTCAGATAAATAAATAAAATCTTTAAAAATAATAATAATAAAATAAAAAGTTTTTATGAGATAGTTTCAAGATCTTTCCAGTTCTAGACCTTTACATGTCCAAATTAATATTCTGGAGATATGGAAAGACATAGATTTATGAAATTATTGAGATATATATAAATGATTTATAAATACACTAATATATATATTAAAAAGTTGACATATTCACTAGTATTATATACATCTTACATATGTATAATCTATAAATACACCTACATTAATATAAAGTTTAAAATATAATGAATGATAAACATAAAATGAGTAAAATAAATACCATTAGACCCAAAAGTCAACTTAATTTTAAAAAGAAAAAGAAGAAAATTAAAATTAGCCTTAAAGTACTCACTAGAAGGAACAGATGATTAAATAGATGCATGGATAGACAGAGGAGGGAGAGGTAAGAGAGGGATGGAGGAAAAAAGAACAAGAGCTGGGTGTTCCTTATTTGTGTCCCTATTCCTTAAAAAGTCAGATCAGAGAGATAACCATCTTAAATCTTCTCATTTTAAGATCTTCCTGATCTTCACTCTGTTTGCCTTCTAGATAGTATGCAGTTGAATAGGAATTAATACCTTTGATTTAGTCAAGATTTTATCTTTGGTTCCTTCTCTATAGGATGTCTCAAATAAGATAAAATATTGTGAATATATTACAGCATGTTTAAGATATCAAATACTACATCCAAATGTAATTAAGTTATCAAATACTACATCCAAATGTAATTAATACAGAAAGAAAAGCTTCCTCTAAATCTCAATTTTCTTTTACTCAGAAAAAAATCAATCACCTTACCTGATATTGATACCTTGTTTGTATATTTTACATGCATCAGAAGGCAGAATTCGGGAAAGTAAAGGCACTGTATTTTTAAAGAGAAAAGATAAAAATTAACTACCTAAAGTTCTGAGACATTACAAATTTCTTAATTAGAAAAAGAGTAACTTAAACATTTTATTAATTCACTAAAATTGTAATAATTTCCTTTAAAACAGTATTTTCCACTTAAAAATAATATATAAAGCAATTCTGAGCAACTTCAAAAATCTACTATTTAATTGTAATTGCTATATAGTTCACCACTCTCCCCACCCACCCACCCACAAATACACACATGAATAGCAAAGTCAATACGTGCCACTCTTGGGTACATATTGGAGGACATTATTACTGATGAGAAAACAGTGCCCTCCAATAACCAAACCATCCTGAATGGGTAACCTGATGAATCTGGATCCTTTTTGATCCTTGAAATATAACCTCATTAAATAGTAAGAAAGCAATGCATATTTTAAAAACACAGACATTTTTAGAGCTAAATAGTCTAATTTGAGTTTAAAGTCCAATATGTGACCTTGGTTACTTATGGTTACTGCACCTCAGTTTCAAAATCTGTAAAATGGAATCATACTATTTACCTACAGATTTCTACATCCAGTGTTGTTCATATTCATATCACAAGCATATTCTGATTTTTTTATTATTTATTAACTGCTATGTTTTGGGAAATACAAGTTATTCTTTGGATGAATGAATCTGCATACAGGCTATACTAAGCTACCACACACAAAAGAAAAAGCAAAAATGTGAAGCTCAAAATACTTGAAATCAGGATCACAACACATATACGTATGTATATAAGAATGTGTGTGTGTGTAAGATATACTACATGCATATTTTACAAAATTCAGTGTTTTAAAAATGAGTGATAAATCAACCTCAGTAGAAAGAAACAAAAACTTTAGAGAAATTAAAGGCTAGTTCTTTAGTAAACTTTTTAAAAAGCATCAATATTTTCTAATTAACACAAAAAGTATATTAATATATCAATGTCTTTTTAAAATTCTTTTTTAAATTATTAAAATCCAAAATGATTTTCAGCATTAAAGACAGTTCTCTAGACATTTCATTGTACAAAAATAAGAAAAGTTACTGCCCAAAGGGAATATCAATTAAGAATTACCCTAGTCAAAGAATATAAGTCATTTTCTTTTTTTTTCTTCTTGGTTTGAGAGGTAGAATTTAGTCATTTATCAGTTGCATATAACACCCAGCACTCATTACATCAAGTGCCCTCCTTAATACCCATCACCCAATCATCCCTTCCCCATACCCAACTCCCCTCCAGCAACCCTTAATTTATTTCCTAGAGTTCAGTGTCTCTTATGATTTGCCTCCCTTTCAATTTTCATCTTCTTTTTCCTTCCATTCCCCTATGTTCATCTGTTTTGTTTCTTAAGTTCCACATATGAGTGAAATCATATGGTATTTGTCTTTCTCTAACTGACTTGTTTCGCTTAGCATGATACCCTACAGTTCCATCCACGTCGTTGCAAATGCCAAGGTTTCCTTCTTTTTGATGGCTCAGTAATCATTATCTGATAAAAATTTTTCCTCATATGAAACAAAAGAAGTTGAGAACAGCAATAACAGCATTTATCTTATATAAATGACCAAAGCTCTTCTTTAATGCTCTTTAGTCAAGATTCAGTTTTCCTGTCCTTAAGTATATAGTAAAGCTTGAAAAAGATAATTAAAAGATAGCACTCTAATTTGTTATAACTTAATTTATTGCATCTTTTGAAGTAGTATGGTAACCTACGATAAAAAAACTTAGAATTATATATCAATACTTATTTATCAAAAATCAGAAACACAGGAACAGACGAATACAGAGACAAAATAAGAAATTAAGGAACTGAGAAGCAAAAGTTAAAAAAAAAGGAAAAAAGGACTATCATAGACAAAAAAAAAAAAAGATTCCTGCTAGATTTTAACACATTCCAAAAATGGAGCAATTTGCATTCTCCCTATTCTATGATGATTTTTTCCTCTCTCATATAAACTGATCAAGTTCTCTGTATCTTATCTCAGCATAATCTGAGAGTTTAACACAGTACTTCAAAAAGCATAATTCACTGAACTGAAAAACAAAAAGTGTCTACATTTTAATTTTGGATTTTTCTTTTTCAACCTTTCCTTTTGATTTGGGGTCTTTTCTGGTTCCATACAAATTTTAGGATTGTTTGTACCAGCACTTTGAAAAATGCCCTTGGTATTTTGATCAGGATGGCACTGAAAGTACAGTTTGCTCTGGGCAGCATAGATATTTTAACAATGTTTATTCTTCCAATCCATGAGCATGGAAGGTTTTTCCATCTTTTCGTGTCTTCTTCAATTTCTTTCATGAGTGTTTTGTAGTTCCTAGAGTATAGATCTTTTACTTCTGTGGTTAGGTTTATTCCAAGTATCTTATGGATTCGGTGCTACTGTAAATGGAATCGATTCTCTAGTTTCTCTTTCTACAGTTACATTGTTGGTGTATAGGAAAGCAACTCATTTCTATGCACTGATTTTGTATCCTGCCACATTACTGAATTGCTATATGAGTTCTAGTGATTTGGGGATGGAGTGTTTTAGGTTTTCCACATAAAATATCATGTCATCTGTGAAGAGAGAGAGTTTAACTTCTTTGCCAATTTGAATACCTTTTATTTCTTTTGCTGTCTGATTGCTTTACTAGGATGGGTATTAAGGAGGGCACAGATTGCATGGAGCACTGGGTGTTATACACAAACAATGAATCATGGAACACTACATCAAAAACTAATGATATACTGTATGGTGACTAACATAACAATAAAAAAATTTGGTTTTGCTGTCATTTATGCCTTGATCTTAAGAACGGTTTCTTTTCTTTTTTTTTTTTAAAGATTTTATTTATTTATTTGACACAGAGAGAGAGATCAGATCACAAGTAGGCAGAGGCAGGCAGAGAGAGAGGAAGAAGCAGACTCCCTGCTGAGCAGGGAGCCCAATGCGGGCCTTGATCCCAGGGCCCTGAGATCATGACCTGAGCCGAAGGCAGAGGCTTTAACCCACTAAGCCACCCAGGCGCCCAAGAACAGTTTCTAAACCTAAAGTTCCATCTACAACACACAAATAATAGTCTCAAATACAGAATGGATATTCTGTAGATTATGAGATAAAGAAACTTCCAAAACTATTAGTTTTTCTATTTAAATGTGCTATATACACAAACCTAAATTTGAAGTCATGATTATTTCATACTATAAATTATTTAATGCTTTTATAGTAGGTATAAAAAGGGCTTCCTTCAAAAACAGCTTCATTTCTTCCACACCAAAATAAAAGTTTGTAATATCTGTGGCAGTTATTATCCCCATTTAAAAATAAAGACACTGAGGCTCAGGAAAGATATGTGATTTGCCACATCAGATAGGAGCCAATACTTCTGATACTGATTTAAAGTTTTTCTATATCTAAAAACCTAAGTTGGGATAGTTTAGTTTACTTGCTATTAACCAAGTCTGAAGCTATTTTCAGCCAAACACAAATATAACAGTATGAAAAAGACTGCACATGCTCCACTACCTCTAATTAAAACTAATCCTGGATCTCAGTATTTCTTATTAACTTCCCCTTATTTCTGGGTTGCCCTTTTATTTTTTAATATCAGGGCTTTTTTTAAAAAACAAAATGTCATGTTTATGTAGCATTTTATGTTTGCAAAGGGAATTTATAAGTTCTTCCTTTTTTTTTTTTTTTTTTTAAGTAGGCTCCATGTCCAACATGGGGCTTGAACTCACAACCCTGAGATCAAGAGCTGTATGTTCTACCAACTAAGCCAACCAGGTACCCCAATATTAGGAGTTTTGACAATGGAAAGAAACACACCTACATTCTAGAAAAACACTGATTAATCAAATCTAACAATAGGGATTATCCTGCATTTTTCAAATCCAAGGTGTCCAAATTAAATCTAGCCAATGAGCTTAGTTTTTAGAATTACACAACATCTAACCATTAGGTGCTAGTAGTCTTGACATGAAATCAGTAAAATTCTTTATCAACAATGAAACAGATGTGATGACTTTTTTGCATCAAAGTCAAGTTCCCAAAGAAGCAATACTTCCAGCAAATACTACAGTTGTTATATCATAAATTTGATTATGCAACATTTATAAAGTTTATAACTACAGATATATGTACAATTTCAGCAGCGATTACATCCATTTCTGTTTCTTCATAAAACTGAAATGTTACTTTTAAAATATTTTAAAACATTTGCTCCACAAGATAAATTAACTATTTTAGAATTTAAACTACTAACAATTTCTTGAGAATCAGTTAAAGAGCCAATATACTCAAGGGACTACCTTGAATATAAGATTGCCAAGCAGGCCTGGGGTTTTTACAGATGGAAGAAAAAGGGGGGGGGGTACAAAAATAGTATTTAGGCTTTACACCAATCAGACTTGCAGTTCTTTTATTTTACAAAGCTACTACAAATCTCTTTTTATATCAGTGTTCTAAAACACCTGGACTCTGAATGATAAATAAAGCATAAAGGCAAGGTAGGCCTACAGTGTAAGAAAATGTGTGATTTTGATACAGCCAAAACTAACCTAATAAGCTAGAGTTATAACAATGTTGGAAACAACTCAGAAATCAAAACTTTACATTTACAGATTAAACACACTACAAAAATTTTAGTCATTCATGCTATACATTATTATGTACTTGTTAAAATAAAGTACTTCCTCATGAACCAATATGGAAATACGCCTATGATACATTATGTAAAAATAACAAATTGTATAACCATATAATGGCATGATCCCATTAAAAAATAATTCTGAGGATATATACACATATATGTATTTCTGTGTATATGCACAGAACTCTGTATGCACACATACACCTGTAGAAACTCTGAAAAAGGTTTGAAAGCATTCATGTGAACAGTAACAGTGATTTTTATAGTTGTCAATATCTGATTAGTTTGATGATGATTTGGGGTATAAATATCACTAAGCATTCAAATACCTCTGTATCATAGAAATTAATTCAGATGCTTTAAAAAACACATGTAAGCTCATTATATCAAAGACTATACACAGATTACATTGTTTTTAAATCTTCAAAAAACACCCCAAATTTAGTTGTTTTAGTAGTCGCTTAATTAGTAAAGGTCACTAGCATCAAACTCCTATTTAGACATGAAGGTTTTCTCCCTAAATGGACTGAGGTTTAAAATGGGGCAACTTACCTTGCCAAGATAAATCATTAAATGACTGCAAAATATCTAGGGATTAAGGTTTTATATATAATTGAAACAGTGTACAACCAAAGAGTATGTTAAGAAAGTACCCATAGAGTATACAATAAAAGTGGCAAAAATAATTGAAAGATGACAAAATATACAAAATCATAATGTTAACTGAATTCTTCTCATTCAGGGATCTAAGTACTATATTTCAAACCTCCTTAAATTCAGTAATTTAATAATCCTGTAATTATCCTCTTCCCTTTGAGAATTCCTTATATTTATTAGAATATTCAAACCTTCATTTTGTTTAAAAAAGATAATTTTCAATCTTAAAAATAAGATTTTTGAAAATTACTAATTAGATTGGGATAATTAAGTATTACTACTTTACTACCATTACATTCAATATAATGAAAAATATTTAACTTTCCTTAGGGCAGGTATCAAATTTACTAACATTTCTATATAATAGTTACTTTTGCACTTGAATTTCTGCATCTGTACATATTTTATAGTAAAACACAGCACACTCTTACCCCAGCTTTGAAAATCCCAGTGAAGTTCCAGATAAAAGTCACCTAGCTGAGAAACGAAATACAAATAATTACTAAATGCACCTTGGTTTAACAGCTCTTTTATCTATTGAATATTTTGATTTTTTTAAAAAAAAAATCTATTATCACTAAAGGTCTATAAACAGGAATAAAAAGTAGTTTCAATTTTTGGAACTGGAGGAAAAAATACAGTTAAATTACTTAAAACAAAACATTACAATAGTACAGATTATTATACTTATCTCAAAGGAAAACATGCACCAACTGTAGATTTTATAAGAATATTTTAACCACAGTGAAACATATCTGAAACTGACAGGCATTTAAATTTCTATCAATAAATAGTCCGTTTCTCAGCATAACCAAAATAATAACTATAAAAATAGCTAAAACTTTAGATGTCTTATAAAATATGACTTCCAAAGTCTGCACAAAGACTTTGTGCAGCCTCGTAATGGACTAAGAAAATGACACACTGAAATAGAAACTTTTTCTATAAAGTGGTAATACAAATTTACTAAATCTGAAATATGAAATTACATCATATGAGATGCAAGATTGTATTTCACAAATCAGAAGCTAGACAGCAAAGCCTATAACTGTTAAAGAAACTACTATGATCAAATACTCTAAAAAAAAAATTTATCTCTTGAGATATAAAACCAAAAAAGCATACTTCAGAGGAGACACAGTTAGCACGATAGGTCTATCTCCCAAAGTTCTTTCAGACATCAAACATACAGTGGACAAAAATAAGAGAAAACAAAGCTCTCTTCCTTTCTGTGCCAGCACACCCAGCTCTTACCATCAGGATGTAGGATAGACAAAAAGAGTTTTGTTACATAAAGAAAATGCTGTTCCTGGAGCAGATAGTGGCTTCAGCTCTTATGGAATCTTCTAATCCAAAGGACGAAGTAAAATTATTGCCATTAATTAAGACCTACCTCCTTTTTTCTTAGAGCTCTTATCTAATTGATTGAAAAACAATAATTCTTTATCTACTTTCCTGGTTCAAAGAAAAAAGTGCTTCCATAGGATTAAATTTATCCGTTATAATCATGGTATTTTGTTTTATCATTATTGCTCAGTTCAAACAGGATTTTTACCATTTCTTGACTCTTAATTATCCAGCGATTAGACTGTATTTTAAAAATGCTTAAAAATACACTTATAATTTACTCCTTAGGTACAAGATTGGCAAAGAGATATAACCCACCTCTTTTAGGGCTTTTAATAATCGAGGTCGTTTTTCTTCAACACTTTCCCTGGATTGCTGCTTAAGCTTCCTTAAAAGAGCCGTAACTGAAGTTTAAATTAAAAAAAAAATTGTTTTAATTTAAAATAAATTTCACCATGCTAGATTGTCAAATATAGCTCAATTAAAAAAAATCTATACAGAACTTTTTTGCCATGTTAGAAAACACCACTAGCTTACTGTACAAAGACATAAATAGATAGACATTATAAATAAGTTATTAAGCTTAATAAATCTGTTATGAACCTCAAGGAAAACTGAGAAGAGATACCTCAACATGAACTTATATTCACATTAGTTTTCCTAGTTTTTAATTATCAGTGAGGATTTACCTGAGTGAGCCAAGATTAACCAATCTCAGTCAGATGATACAATGTCCTGTTGTAACACTGATCTAAAAGATCTCAAAGATCTCAGAAATCCCAATGGATATTACTTTTATAAAAATGTAATTATTTGTAATTATTAAGGGACATACCTGTTCTTTTCTCCCTCGAGGTCATACTCTCAAAGACTACCACACAGCAGAAAAAATACAAAAACAAATCCTATTTTATCTGTGAAAAGAATTTCTGAATCTAATAAAACCTGAAGCCCTCCATAGTGTTTTCTCAATAGTTCAGACTGAGATTTAAACACATTGCCTAACTGCAAACTCCAGCTTTACTAATTATTAGCTACATGTAAATGGACAAGTTACTTAATTTCCCTAAATTTCAGTTTCTTTTTTTCATTTGCCAAGTAAAAAATAAAGTAAAATCTATACAGAATTTCTGTAAGGGCTCAACATAAATTGCTTACTACTGTGCCTGCAATTAAGTAAATATAATTTGTACCTATTAGAATAAAGGTCTAAAATTGACTAGGAAACATCAATCAGTCCCTAACATTTATTGAAATAAGGGAAACTATTAGACTTAAATGAAATAAGCTTAACAAAAGGTAAGAAGACAGAAAGCATGCACTGGGGGGAAAAATATGTACATCACTAAATGCTGACTTCCTCTTAGTCCTGACATATTTTTCACATATATCTATATATCTGAATATATATATACTATTAAAAATACTATTAAAAAATACCATTTACTATTTTACAATATGCACTCTTACAAGCTACTTAAAGCCTTATGTGGAATATAGAAGCAAAAGGTAAAAAAAAAGAAAAAGGAAAGAAGACGACAGCACGAAAGCTGGAACCAGATTTGTTTTGTGTACAGTGGCCAAATTACGAAAAAAACCCAGAGAATAATCTGAAAAACAGTGGAATCTATTCTTACCTTGAACCACAGTTCTAACCATAACCCCACTGTATTTTAAAGAATCAAAAATCAAAGAACAGATTTAAATTACTCATGGTCTTGCTTTGGTGAGTGCTGTGAAAGATGTAAGCCTGATGATTCACAGACCTGTACCCCTTGGGCAAAGAATAAAAATAAAATTTAAAAAAAAAATTACTCATGGTCTTTTGGAACAACCGAAGAGGCTGAGATGAGACCTAGAAGCCAAGGTGTGAGACCTCTCATCATACAGTCCAACAACTAGCTTTGTGCTATAGGTCAATAGTTTCCAAATGAAACTCTACATTTCAGTGCCCAACTGTTCAAGTCCTCAGTGATATGCAGTAAAATGAATACTTTTTTCCATTTAAGGACTATTCTTCCTGCTATTTTTGGTTTCAAAATGTCTTTTTTTTAATGAAATGGTGATCACAGCAAGAAAGTAATTATCTTTTTTTTTTTTAGTTTTTACATGCTAAAATGAAATGTTAGCTACTCCCCATCAATCCTCAAATACAATTTTTTTCTGGTCTGAGAAATCCAAATAGTATGAGTACCAATGACCTGGATAATCATTAAAGTTCTTTCCAGATTTAAATTTATATGAATCTGGCTAACCTCATGTTTATTTAACTTTAATATCAAAACTATATTACCCAAAAGCAGTAGAATTCTTTTTATATTCTTCTCTACCATAAACTGAAGTATTTTAATAAATCTTCCTTCCCTTTTAAGGAAGGGAAGACAATTTGCCTTCAAATTCAAACAAACCTCCGTGAAGGTAAGGAATAGAAAGAATTAAATTCATAAATAGAAAAGATATCTTAATGAAAAGCATAAGTTAGGGCGCCTGGGTGGCTCAGTGGGTTAAAGCCTCTGCTTTCGGCTCAGGTCATGATCTCAGGGTCCTGGGATCGAGGCCTGCATCGGGCTCTCTGCTCGGCAGGGAGCCTGCTTCCTCCTCTCCCTGTCTCTCTGCCTGCCTCTCTGCCTACTTGTAATCTCTCTCTCTGTGTCAAATAAATAAATAAAATCTTAAAAAAAAAAAAAAAAGGAAAAGAAAAGCATAAGTTATATATTTTTCCCCAGGTAAATATATTGAAACTGACTGAACGCATGTAATAAATAACAATTAGATTAAAATGGTCAAACATTATTAAAAAGATAGTGACAAGGAGATTTACATTACACTAAAAAATAACGTCAATTCAAACTTTCTTATGGAAAAAGAAAAAAACATTCAGAATGCAATTATACAAAATTAGCAATATGTTTTTGTGGGATCAGGATTTGTACTCCCATATTTTAAGAATCACATTAACGATGACTGATAATAAGGATAAAATTAGCTTTAGAGGATTTGGATGGTATTAGAATTCATGCAAACACTCAAAGAACTCCAATAAACCACAACTTATTTAACTTCCTCTTTCTTTTCCCATTCAAAGAACTTTTAAAATATTCAGTTGGTTGTGCCTAAAACCTTTGGAACTATGCCCTCCTGCTCCAAGAATCACTTAAATCTGTATTTTCTGCCCTCCACTTTCTTCTATGCTCCAGAATAATTATTTCCCACTTCTTACTTAGATGGTTCTGTGGACGTACCATAGATAACAAACTCAGCAAATCTAATATCAAATTAATTAAATCCCAAACTGATGGCTCTCTGATACTGACCTAGGCTGATCGCTGTTTACCATGTAATTATCATAAGGCAGAAAAGCAACATAACCTTGAAATTTTATTAACTCTAAAGTGAAATAACTTTTTTTTTAAGTTCATTTTTTAGTATCTCTACGCACAACTTGGGGCACTCAAACTCACGACCCTGAGATCAAGAGTTACCTGCGTTTCTGACTAAGCCAACCAGGTGCCCTCCCCAAGTGAAATAATTCTAAATAGTCTCCAATAAATACAGTATCATATCACTGTTCTGAAGCACAAAAAAAAGTCAGCAGAAATCAGACCAAAAAAGAAACAGGTCACAGTTTTTGCTAATAATTTATATCAGATTACATTTTGCTAGTTAGATAATATTTTGGTAATAATTGTATTAGATTATCTCTGATTTCTCAAATAATGTAATTTTCTACGTCCAGAAAATTTTAATGTAACACAAGCTAAGTAATCAAAAATTTAAATCATATTATTTAAAACAATTTCAAAGTATAGACCCATTTAATACCATTATAAATACATCCATATATTTCTAAATATGTAGCTTAAGAGTTATTAAATTTCCTATTCCTTAAGTTAGCAGTTAAATATTTCCATTTCATATGATGGGAAATAATTTTTAAAAAGCACCGAATATTATGGATATATAATGATACAATGATTGGCAATGGAATACTATTCAGAATGTGTATCTAAGACATCACTCCATAGAAGAAAATTACTTTAAAAGCAGATCTCAACTACTACAGGCCTCAATCTTTTACATTAAAATCTAGTAACTGATTTTTCAAGGCAATGATTTCTTGGCCTTCCCAATAGATTATAATGCCTAAAGAGCAGAGACCATGTCTTCATTCTCCACATCTTACTATAAATGCATGCTTTATAGTAAGAACTCAATAAATATTCACTGACTCTAAATAAAAGTTATGTGAATGCCATGTAAGTCTCAATGTAAGTCAGAAACCCAGGAGTCCATCTGGTTTCCTCTCTATTCCACTAATGGGTTAGAAATATCAGAGAAAGTTCCTTTAGACTGGTTGCTGCAATTTTTAATTTATTCTCAGTTTGTTACATCTGTACATGTTTTGTCTTTTCCCTGACATAATTCTAGGATTATTATGGTTTCTTACTCTCATAAGAGTCTCTTGATTTTGTCCAAAAGGACAACTGTCAATGAATAACGATATATATATACTCATATAATTGTTAAATCATCACAATTTTAACTCATTAAATCCTAAGCCCAAATGTAAATTCAAGACTAAAAGCTGCCCAAAATGTGCAGAAAGTCCAAAAAAATATAGTCTGTAGATTACATATAAAGCTAAAACATAAGAGCCCAAAATGTGGTATCAAATAGAACTAAATCCACGTAACATCCTAAGAGCATTCAATCTTAATGCACTTCTTTAATAAAACTGTGCATTTTTTTATTGTTCCTTCCACAAGTCGAGATTTAGTTATTTTCAACCTCAAATTATAAAAAGACATTACCAAAAAGATAGTATTCTCATCATTCAGATTTAAATTTTCTAAAATTTTCTATTGAGATGTGATTGACAAAAATAAAACCTGTATATGAAGTTAAAAATAAAAAAAAGTTAGGAACAGGAGGGAAGGTAGAGTAACTGAACACTTTGTATACTGTGAGACAACATGTGACTTCTTTAGAAATTTTCAAACACTAAAACAAAGAGACTTGCTTCTTACTTTCAGCAAAGCCTATTTCCACCAATTAAAGCAAAAAGATAACTATTATAACACACTGTGATTATTTTCAGTTCCAATTAATGTTCCATATAATTAAGTGGCTGCCAGAAAGGACAATCAGGTCTCAGTGCTTTTAAAAATCCTTCATATTGAATAAATAAAACAATGGAAGTCTATCAGTGAGCAGATTACTGTAGAAGAAAAAAAATTATAAATATACTTTTAAACAAGATTCCTCAGTTCTTTTTGCATACTATCCAATATCCAAGTTCCTAAGTCATGAACAATTCACATATAAGTTTATGAATAACTAAAAACATTTCATACTATGGAAAGTTACACTAAGTGAAAATTATATCAAATGCATCACTTCATATTTTTAGAGTTTATATCAAAAAGAAGTAACTTATATTGCTTACTCATCTGTCTATCTCCATAGCTGATGGCTTCTGCCAGAGGGCTCCATCCCTGAGCATTTTTCACCTTTACAGGAGCATTGTGAGCCAAAAGTAAATGGGCACATTCTGAAACATGAAGTGGTAATAATATCAAACATCATGTAATTTTTAGAATCCCTAAGTATAAAAATCAGTTAGAAATTTAAGAACCAATGTAATATAAATAGATCTATAGTATAAACACTATACTATAAAGAAAAATAATTTTTAAAAGTCCTATATATCTAAACAAGGTTATTTCAGATCCTCAGACTTAAGAAGTATCCATTCTATTACTTAAAAATAAATTGTATCTCTCCAAAGAAGTACTATTTTGAGAATATTTCCATAGTCTAAAAGATAACCCAGGATCCCCAAGAGTAATTTACAGCAAAATTCTACCAATAAAACTGAAAAGAGGATTTGTTTATATGTAATGTCAAGTGGAAAGTTCCTAATTTATTTCAGAGGAAAAAAAAACTGCTTTCAAAAAGGACCAGTAATGTTTCCATAAACCCTTATTTTTCAAATGTTACAATTCTTTTACTTCACAAAAACACCCAAAAGAGGAAAAAATCTGTTTATGATTCTAAGAACAAATCTGGATAAGTCTTTCTAGCTATCAAAAGAAGGCTAAGGTATAGACCCTTCTATAGATTGAGGATACTCTTCTTAAAAATTAGAAATAAAAAGTATATTAATAGGAAAAACATTCAAAATTGAGGCTCCTGGGAAATTTGGGATGGCTATCCATTCTAAATTTCCTGAAGGAATGGTTCATTCATTCAATCAATCATTCAGCAAATATTTACCAAGTGCCTATTATATGCCATTTCTAAGCACTAAGTCCTCCAAATAGGCAGTGAGAAGACAAGGTCTTGCTATCAGAGAGCTTACATCCTCTGTTAGAAGAAAATAAGTGAACTAATAAGTTAAAAAAAGGCAGATAATGATAAGTGCTTTGAAGGAAATAAGGGTGTTATGACAGTGTCATGTAGTTGAGCACAGGTGGAAAAAGAAAGTGACTCCTAGTTATAGGAGGAATAACTACACCAGCATATAGCACTAGGAATAACTATACTAAGTTTTATTAGTAAAATAATTATAGAAATTTCACAAAGGTGCTTAAGAAAGTCTACAGCAGTATATAAGAATATAGGTACAAGAGAGGCTCCTGGATGGCTCTGCCAGTTAAGCAATCAACTCTGGATTTCGTGAGATTAAGCCCCACATGGAGCTCTGTGCTGGTGTGGTCTGCTTAAGATTCTCCCTACCTCTGCCCTTCCCTCCACCTTTATTCCCTCTCCCTCCCCCCAAAAAAAGACAGAGAGAGAATATATGTACAAGAATATATATTCTAGCAGTTTAAAATGGCAAACATATGGGAAATTAAATGAATATCCACCATGGGGGAATGACTGACTAATAGGATGCATTTATACCACTAAAGTAGTATACAGCCATTTTTTACAGATAGTGTCATATCAAAAGAACAAAGGAACCAGACCAAATGGTCAACTACTGCCCAAATTTGGGAAACCGAGCATCAAAAAGAATAATGATTAGTTATAACACATTAAACTAAAAACAATCAATTACAGGAAAATGCCAGCTAATAAATGTAGAAGAAGTGGTAGAATTTGAAAATCAGTATATTACAACACCAAAGTAATAACTGGTGTAGGCAAATGTCCTCAATGAATGCTAAAGCCACTATGTAAAATGCTATGGTGCTGGAAAATAGGATATTCACATGATACCAAAGTATTATCCCAAGATCACTTACTAATCACAAAGAGAAAAATGTTCCTTTCCAGTGAAGATATCTGGAGATCACCAGCTTAAACAAGTGACCAAATGTGGTCATATTAATAGTGGCATAACTTAACATTATGTGTTTCTAATGTGATGTAACAGTAAGTTCATAACATCACCTATGCAGTATTCTTTCCAGAAATAAAAATGTAACTTGAATCAAATCAAGCCTTGATACCTAATTTTCAATTTGCAGAAAAGATACAAGATAAGGAACAAGTTAAATTACATTATGAGAAAATAATCAGGCAAATCTGAGATGGGAAACATTCTATAAATTCTATTCAAAAAGTGAAGTACAAGGGAAGAAGAAAGAGCAGGCAAACTTCTAGATTAAAATAAAGTGACATAACAACCAAATGCAATGAATAAATCTTAAATGGTTCTTGATTCAATATAAAGAACATATAAAAGAAATTTTATACAACTGGAAAAATTAAAATATGGATTAGATACTAGAGATTACAACAATATTATTAATTTTCTTAAGTGTGATAATTAGTGATGGGGTGCCTGGGTGGCTCAGTGGGTTAAGCATCTGCCTTCAGTTCAGGTCAGGATCCCAGGGTCCTGGATCGAGCCCCATGTTGGGCTCTCTGCTTAGCAGGGAACCTGTTTCTCTGTCTCCCTCTGCCTGCTGCTCCCCCTGCTTTTGCTCTCTCTCGTCAAATAAATAAATAAAATCTTAAAAAAAAAAAGTGTGATAATGATACTGTGGATATGAAAGAGAATGTCCTTATTCTTAAACATGCATGCTAAGGTATTTGGGAGTAAAATGTCATGATGTCTACATCTAACTTTCAAATGATACAGCAAAAATAATATATATAACACTAAGAGAAAAACAAAGAAAGTATGACAAAATATTAACAACTACTGAACCTAGGTAGAGTATTAAAATGTTCACTGTGATCATCAAATCATTCTGAATACCCAAGAACTTGACCTGAGAGGACTGAGAGAACAAACTGCACAACTAGAGGGACAGAAAAGGCCACATCAAGGAAGGTGGGAAGTGCAGAGAATTGGTTTGAGAGAGAAAAGGATCCTGAGTGCTGGGGAGGGGAGACAGCCCTGGTTATGGAGAAAGGTGAGAAAGTGGAACACAAAGGGATAAGCACAAGGAGAACACTTCCCCACAGCCACTGGCTGGGAAAATGAGAGCGGCTGATTCTCATGAGGTTTTGCAACCAGGAGGGCTCAAAGACTGGAGTTTTGGAGCTCCTGGCCTTGGCTGGCATAGAAACCTCAGGGTACTGCCCTACTGCTGAAGAGAAGGCAGGCATGCAACCCCTGGGAAGATGGCACAATATGATGATCACCTAGGAAACAAGGGAGGAGACTGTTTACTCTTTCTGGAGTGCATCTGTGACAGCATTGCCTCTCTGTGGGCAAAGGAGCCCGCAGGCACCATTTCATTCCCCCATCCCGCAGTATAAGTGCAGAGGCTAACCCAGACACTGGACACTGGCTGTTTAGCCTGCTTTGCTCCAAATACCACACCCCTGCATCCTGGCACCACTGCCCTTCTGGGTCAAACCTGCATCGGTCTCAGGGCAGCAAGACCCTTACCCAAAAGACCAGCACAGGTCCCTGCCACACAAGGTCCCTGAAGTTTGAAGTTTTAAAAGTAAGCAGACCTGGGGGCACCTGGGTGGCTCTGCTTGTTAAGCATCCAACTCGTGGCTTCAACTCAGGTCATGATCTCCAGGTCCTGAGATTGAGCCTGCATTAGGTTTGCACTCAGTGAGACTTTGCTTGAGATTCTCTACCTCTCCCGCCCCCTCTGCCCCTCTCCCCACTCACGTGTGTATCCTCTCTAAATAAATAAACAAATAAATAAATGAATAAATAAAAATAAAATCTTAAAAGTAAGCAGGCTTCGCTGTGATAGAGTGCAAAGTGCATACTGCTGATCCAGGCAGGCAAGCAACCTGGAGAGAGACAGTGTGAAAACAGGGATCTCAAAAATGGCTAGGACACATGAGGGGAAATTATTCGCTTTTCTGGGAGGGCTTCCCTGAGAGCAGCAGGCATGGACTCCCCTCTCTGGGGACAAAGGAGTTGGCTATAGCCATTTCCCTCCCCTTCCCCTCAGCAGAAACCAACTTCAGTAAACAGCACAGTGCCAACAATGGCTGCCTAATCTACTTACACCAGGTCCTGCCCCACCTGCTCTGCTGGTGCTGCTTTTCTCAGGCAAGTGTGCCCAGTGACCAGCACAGCAGACCTCTCCCCGCAGAAAACCAGCACAAACCCACCATACGCACCATGTCTACTGACCATAGAGTTGTGCAAAGCTTCAACTCTAGTGGGAATAGCATCAGGTCTTATTTAGCAAGCACACCAGAGCACATTTAGTTAAAACTCATCACACTCTGGCCAAGGTCTAATCACTCTCCACTGCAGGCAAGGGGAGCCTCTGCAGAGGACTGACCTGAGGGAAAGGGCAAAGAAAACACAGCAACAGAGTGCAGGCAGCACACACCAGAGGCACTTACTGAAGTGCCAGACCCTGGACATTATGTGACCTCTTCTTCATAAAGCCATTACTCACAGGAGCAGGAAACAAAACAGGATTTTCTAACACAGAGAAGAAGACAGAGACCTATACAAAATGCCAAGATGGAGAAATTCATCTCAAAAGAAAAAACAAGAAAAGGTCACAGCCAGAGATCTAATCAAACAGACATAAGTAGTAGGCCTGATACAGAATTTAAAGCAACAATCATAAGAATACTCTTCAGGCTTGAGAAAAACATAGAAAACATCAGGAGACCCTACCACAGAAATAAAAGAACTAAAAAACAATCAGGCAGAAAAGAAAAATGCAATATCTGAGATTTGAAAGTGACTGGATATAATATGACAAGGACAGAAAAAGCAGAGGAATGAATAAGTGAAACAGAAGACAGAATTATGGAAAATAGGGTTCCTGAGTGGCTCAGATGGTTAAGCGTGTGCCTTTAGCTCAAGTCATGACCCCAGGATCCTGGGATTGAGTCCCACAGGGGGCTCCCTGCTCAGTGAGGAGTATGCTCCTCCCTCTCCCTCTGCCCCTTCCCTGGCTTAGGCTCTCTCTTGCTCACACTCTCTCTCAATTAAATAAATAAAATCTTAAAAAAAGAAAGGATTATTAAAAATAATGAAGCTGAACAAAAAAAAGAGCAATGGAACACGAGTAGACTTAGGGAACTCTGTGACTCAATCAAATGTAATAACATTTATATCATAGGAGTCTCAGAAAGAGAAAAAAGGGAGCAGAACGTTTGAGGAAATAATAACTGAAAATGTCTCTAACCTGCAGATAATACAAATCCAGGAGGCATAGAGAACTACCATCAAAATCAACAAAGCTGGCTAATACCAAGACATACTATAGTTAAATTTGCAAAATACAATGATAAAGAAAAAATCCTAAAAGCATCAAGGCAAAGGAAGTCCCTAAATTACAAGACCAGACCCACTGGTCAGCAACAGATCTCTCCACAGAAACTTGAGAAGCCAGAAGACAGTGGCATGATATATTCAACACGCTGAATGGGAAAAATCTGCAGCAAAGAATACTCTATCCAGCAAGTCTATCATTCAAAATAGGAGAGATAAAGAGTTCCCCAGATGAACAAAAGCTAAAGAATTTTGTGAACACTAAACCAGGCCTGCAAAAAATATTAAAGGGAACTCTTTGAGTAGGAAGGAAAGACCAAAATGACAAAGATAGAAAGGAACAGAGAAAATCTCCAGAAACAATGATAAAACAAGTAATAAAATGACAGTAATACATACCAATAATTATTCTGAATGTAACTGGACTAAATGCTCCAAACAAAAGACACAGGGTATCAGAATGGATTAAAAAAAAAAAAAAAACAAGATCCATCTATATGCTGCCTACAAGAGACTCATTTTGAACCAAAGACACCTGCATATTGAAAGTGAGAGGCTAGAGAAACATGTATCACGCAAATGGACATCAAAAGAAAGCCAGAGTGGCAATACTTATATTAGACAAACTAGATTTTAAACCAAAGACTGTAACAAGTGATGAGGAAGGGCACTGTATCATTAATAAAGGGGACTATCCAACAAGAAGACCTAACAATGGCAAATACTTATGCCCCTAACACAGGAGAACCCAAATATATAAAACAATAACAAACATAAAAGAACCCATTGATAATAATATAATAATAGTAGGGGACTTTAAGACCCCACTTACATCAATGGACAGATCATCTAAGCAGAAAATCAACAAGGAAACGTTCTCTTTGAATGACACACTGGACCAGATAGACTTAACAGATATATTCAGAACATATCATTCTAAAGTAGCAGAACATTATGTTCTTTTCAAGTGTACATGGGACATTCTCCAAAATATATCACATACTAGGTCACAAATCAGGCTTCAATAAATAAGAAAAGATTGAGATCGTACCATGCATCTTTTCTGACCAATATGCTATGAAACTTCAAGTCAACGAGTAAAAATTTGGAAAGACCACAAATACATGGAGATTAAAAAAAGTGTTACTACAGACTGAATGGGTCAACCAGAAAATCAAAGGAGAAATTTAAAAAAAAATACAATGGAACAAATAAAATGAAAGCACAATGGTCCAAAACATTTGGGATACAGCAAAAGGAGTCATAAGAGGGAAGTATATAGGAATACAAGCCTCCCACAAGGGGCAAGAAAAATCTCAAACAACCTAACCTTATACCTAAAGAAGTTAGAAAAAGAACAACAAACAAAGCTTAGAGCCAGCAGATGAAGGGAAATAATAAAGATTAGAATGGGAAAATGATAGGGAAACTAGAAAAAAAAGCAAAAAACAAAAAACAGTAGAACAGATCAATGAAACCAGGAGCTGGTTCTCTGAAAAAACTAATAGAATTGATAAACACCTAGCCAGACTTTTTAAAAAGAGAAAGGACCCAAATAAATAAAGTCACAAATAAGAAAGGAGAAATAACAACCAATGCCACAGAAATACAAGCAATTATAACGGAATATTATGAAAAATTATATGCCAACAAATCAGACAATCTGGAAGAAATAAATTCCTAGAAACATATAAACTACCAAAACTAAAGCAATAAGAAACAGAAATTTTGAACAGACCATTAGCCAGCAAAGAAATTGAATCAGTAATCAAAAGTCTCCCAACCAACAAAAGTCTAGGACCAGACAGCTTTCCAGGGAAGGCCCACCAAACATTCAAAGAAGAGTTAATAACTATTCTTCTCAAACTATTCCAAAAAAACAGAAATGGAAGAAAAACTTTCAAACTTATTCTATAAGTCCAGCATTACCCCAATTCTAAAACCAGATAAAGAATCCATTAAAAAACAGAACTACTGGCCAACATCCCTAATGAACATGGATGCAAAAATTCTCAACAAAATACCTGTAAATCAAATCCAACAGCATATTAAAAGAATCATTCACCATGTTCAAGTGGGATGTATTCCTGGGCTGCAAGGGTGGTTCAATATTCACAAATCAATCAGTGTGATGCACCACATTAATTAAAGAAAGTCATTTGACAAAGTACAACATCCATTCATGATAATAACCCTCAACAAAGTAGGGATAGACGAAACATACCTCAACATAATAAAGACTGTATATGAAAAAAAACACAGCCAATATTATCCTCAATGGGGGAAAACTGAAAACTTTCCCTCTACCATCAGGTACAAGACGGGGATGTCCACTCTCACCAGTTATTTAACATAGTACTGGAAAGTCTTCGCCTCAGAAATCAGACAACAAAAAGAAATAAAAGGCAACCAAAATCAGCAAGGAAGAAGTTAAACTTTCAGTATGGGCAGATGATGTGATACGCTACATAGAAAACCCAAAAGACTCCACCAAAAAGCTGCTAGAACTGATACATGAATTAAGTAAAGTCTCAGGATACAAATTCAATGTACAGACACCTGTTGCATTTCTATACACCAATAATGAAGCACCAAAAAGAAAAATCATGGAATCAATCCCATTTACAATTGCATCAAAAATCACAAGACAGGGCGCCTGGGTGGCTCAGTGGGTTAAAGCCTCTGCCTTCGGTTCAGGTCATGATCTCAGGGTCCTGGGATCGAGCCCACATCGGGGTCCCTGCTCGGCAAGGAGTCTGCTTCCTCCTCTCTCTGCTTGCCTCTCTGCCTACTTGTGATCTCTCTGTCAAATAAATAAATAAATAGAATCTTAAAAAAAAAAATCACAAGACAGCTAGGAAGAAATCTAAAGAAAGAGGTAAAAGACCTCTACTCTAAAAACTACAATACACTGAAGAAAGAAATTGAAGATGACACAAAGAAATGGAAAGACATTCCATCTTCGTGGATGGGAAGAACATCTATTGTGAAAAAGTCTATACTACCCAAAGCAATCTACACATTGAATGCAATCCCTATCCAAATACCAACAGCATTTTTCACAGAGCTAGAACAAATGATCCTCAATCTGTATGGAACCACAAAGGGCCTCCAACAGCCAAAACAACATGGAGAAAGAAAAGCAAAGCTGAAGACTTCACAATTCTAGACCTTACGTTATATAACAAAGCTGCAGTCATCACCAACAGTATGCTACTGGCACAAAAATAGACACATAGATCAATGGAACAGAATACAAAACCCAGAAACGGACCCATAACTATATGGTCAACTAATCTTCAACAAAGCAGGAAAGAACATCCAATGAAAAAAAGACAGTCTCTTCAACAAATGGTGTTGGGAAAACTGGACAGCAATATACAAAAGAATGAAATTGGACCACCTTCTTCCACCATGTACAAAAATAAATTCAAAATGGATCAAAGATCTAATTGTGAGACCTGAAACCAACAAAATCCTAGAGGAGAACACAGGTAGCAACCTCTTTGACATCAGCTGGCAACTTCTTTCTAGATATATCTCCTGAGGCAAGGCAAACAAAAGCAAAAATGAACTACTGGCTCCATCAGAATAAAAAGCTTCTGCATAGCAAAGGAAACAATCAACAGAACTCAAAGGTAACCTATGGAGAAGATATCTACAAATGACATATCTGATAAAGGGTTGGTATACAAAATACATAAAGAACATATAAAACTTGACAGCCAAAAACCAAATAATCCAGTTAAAAAATGGGCAGAAGAGGTGAATAGACATTTTTTCAAAGACATCCAGATGGCCAAAAGACACATGAAAAGATACTCAACATCATTCAACAACAGGGAGATACAAATCAAAACTACAATGAGATTATCACCTCACACCTGTCAGAGTGGCTAAAATTAACAACACAGGAAACAACAGGTATTGGCGAGGATGTGGAGAAAAGGGAACCTTCTTACACTGTTGGTAGGAATGCAAACTGGTACAGCCACTCTGGAAAACAGTTGGGAGGTTCCGCAAAAGTTAAAAATAGAACTACCCTATCCAGCAATTGAACCGCTAGGTATTTACCCAAAGGATACAAAAACACTGATTCAAGGGAGTACATGCACCCTAATGTTTACAGAAGCATTACCAACAATAGCCAAATTATGGAAAGAGCCCAAATGCCCATTGGCTAATGAATGGATAAAGAGGTATGCTATACATACATACATACATACACACACACACACACACACACACACAAAGAGAGAGAGAGAGAGAGAGAGAGGAATATTACTTGACCATCAAAAAGAATGAAATCTTGCCATTTTGCAATGATGTGGATGAAGCTAGAGAGTATTATGCTCAGTGAAATAAGTCAGTCAGAGAAAGACCAGTACCATATGATTTCACTCACGTGAAATTTAAGAAGGAAAGGAGATGAACATGGGGGGCAGGGGGTGGAGAGTGAGGCAAAGCAGGTAAGAGACTCTCAACCACAGAGATCAAACTGAGGGTTATTGGAAGGAAGTGGGCAGTGGGATAGTTTAAATGGTGGTGGGTATTAAGGAGGACACTTGTCATGAGTACTTGGTATTGTATGTAAATGATCAATCACTAAATTCTACAACTAAAACTAGTATTACATTGTATGTTAACTAACTGGAATTAAAAAAAAGAAGAAGAAAGAAGGAGGTTAACAAGGAAAGAGGATGACAGCACAGCTAAAAAGAACATTTTTAAAGAAATAAAATGGATTCTCCAAGAAACCTAGCATCATGGGGTTTTACACAATTAAGTGTAGATGTGTGTATGTATAAAGAAGACAGGGAAACATAAATGTGGATAGGTATCTACAGACTTATAGAACTACTTCATGATAAACTTTTGCATGAAAAGAAAAATATCCCAAAGTACTGTGTATGGTGATTCAACTTCAGTGAAAACAAACTAAACCCCTGTGTTATATAAATAAGGAGAAAAGGGTACAAGGATACCATAGGCTATTAATGTTAATTACATCAGGAAAAAAAAGTAGAAGAGATGATACTTTTATATGTCTTTGTACTGTATTATTTCAACTGTTTCAATAAGTATACATTAATAGCCTAAAATCATTTAAAATTTTTAATTTAAAATTACTGAAAAGTAAGATGGACAACAATCTAAAGCAGTATCCCAGTTGTGTAAACTAAGGTATGAGATTGGTGTGATTTACATATATGCTAGACATGTCAGCTATGTTTTCTGATATGCCATAAAGTCTGCTCAATGGCTTCCTTTGACTTACCCATCACAATTCAACTGATGTAGAAATGAATAACTAAAAAAAAGTCAGATAATCGTAAGTATGCCAGTCACCTATGACACATTCTGATACATTAAAAAAAAAAGCAGGATCAATCAAATGCCTCTCCCAGTAATTTTAACAATGAGTAATAAAAAACAAGATAGATTACAACAAGGCACTAAGGCTTAAAAAATATATAAATGTGCCACAAAAAAGTTAAGACCTGAGAAGTATGGATAAAACGAAATTATGAAGAACAGAAATCACATACAAATAAGAGCTATAAAGATAATAAAATATATAGAGAGAATAGGATAAATAGGACAGTGCAAAGAAAAAAGAACATCCAGAGAGAGACTCTTAGGAGAATAAGAAATCATATTAACTCTAGAGTTGTTTCAGGGAAAAAAAAGTTATACAAAAACTGCAGATCCAGAAGTATGAATTAAAAGGTGCAGCAATCGGTTTGATGGACCCTTCTTTGATGTCCAACCAAGAGAGTAAGAAATAAAGATTACTTTTCTATTTCATCTTCTAAAGATTCCTGAAATCTTCTTTAGGTATAGTGTTCTTTCCACTTCAACTCAAATCCATAACTCAACAACTTCCCAGACTAGAAGGCCAACATGGTCAACAGACCCAGAAATTCAGAAAAAAATCAGACTTCGATTTGAAAAAATAAGGTTATTAAATTAAGATAAATGAGAAAATTAAGTAATAGTGTAAAAGTCCTAGGATATCCGTCTTTAAGTCAATCCACAAATACTATTTTTCCTTTTACTGTGCTTACAAACAAGTATACAAATAGCAAGTTTTCCTTCAACAATGAAATCAGTAAAAGTATAGAATATTTATATCTAAGGAAAAAGATAAAAGAGAATGGAGTGCCATAGAGTGAAGAGTGGTACAATGCAAAATTAATTTACAGAACTAATAAGGTAGATGTTTTATCTTCCACTACACATTTCGATATGGCTCCTGTGTAACCAAATCTCAAAAATATTAAAGGCCATAAAGAAAAAGCAAAAAAGAATAGGTAACAAAAAAATGTAAATGGATCAGTATATTATCTGTTGTACCTACTCTAGATGAAACGGACTCAGAAAAAGCGAATATTGATGTTATTTGCAGATCCTGAATCAACTAACCAAGTGTTTGCAAAAATACATTCCACAGAACTCTAGTCTCTCAAGATACATGTGGAAAAAAAGCAAATCAAGTAACTTTGGGGAAAGACTATATATCCACCACCTGCCCCAACTTAAAAGGTCACAGTGCTTATTAGCATATTAAAGTTCTAAGAAAGTCCACAATAAAAAAACTGCTTAATATGTATTAACCCACTATTTTCCAAATTGATATGACCTGGAAATACTATTTTCCTCTAAACATTTATCAGTATGCCATAAAACTACTGCTCTGTGAAACATGATTTGGACAGGCTAATGTAAACCTATGGTAAAACAATGCCATTTCTGTTTTTCTTTCAATACTTTATTATATAAAATTTCAAATATAGAGAAAACCAGAAAGATGATCACAATGAATATTCAAATACTCTATACCGAGGTTCAATAGTTGTTAACATTTTATCACATTTGCTTTGTCTTCCTCTTAGTGTTATATATAATAAATGCCATTTACATATATATAAAAAACAGTAGATGCACCATAAGAGATAGACATATGGTAGGTAAGCCGGTAGGTATAGAGAGATGTGGGGGTGGGGGGTGGAATGCCTGAGTCTTCATATAGTCTTGGTCATTTCTCTTCCTGAGATATAATTAGTTCTCATTTCTTGAGTTTCTGTAATATGTAGCCTCTTAATAAATCTCTCTTTACTTAGAGGTTACTCAAGTGAGTATTCCTTGCAAGAAAGTATAAAAAAAACAACAACACATAACTAAATAAAAAAAGAACTAAAAAAATATTTAAGTCACCAATTTATACAGAATTAAAATCAAAATTAATCAGTCTGCAGATCATATGCTTAAGCGTACAAACTTAAAAACCAAACTAAGGAAAGAATTTTGTTTCTCAACAAAGCAAATTCTGGTAACATCCCTGGGATCTGCACACATTCAGATCAAATGTTTACACCAACTGTATTATACTATGTATCAATAACAGATTTTCCAGAATGATACTTCAAGATCACCAGAGAGAAAAGTGTTAACAAAACTTCATGACCATTTTTTAAAAATTTAAGACTATATGTTTTTAAAAACTTTTATCAAACACATATAAAATTTAAAAATCCAGAATCAAAATGTTGCCAATCCACTATCTGAAATCCTCACTCACTTTCCAGGATTACTGGGAAGATTTTATTACTTTTAGGAATAGCCTTAAAACATAAATCTTTTGGGGCACCTGGGTGGCTCAGTGGGTTAAAGCCTCTGCCTTCGGATCGGGTCATGATCTCAGGGTCCTGGAATCGAGCCCCACGTCGGCCTCCCTGCTCGGTGGGGAGCCTGCTTCCTCCTCTCTCTCTGCCTACTTGTAATCTCTCTCTCTGTGAGTCAAATAAATAAAATATAAAAATTTAAAAAAATAAAAATAAAACATAAATCTTTAATCTTTTACGGCACCCAGGCACCTGCGTGGCTCAGTCAGCCAAATGCCTTATGCTCAGATCATAATCTCAGGGTCCTGGGATCAGACCTGCATCGGGGCTCCAGCTCAGGGGGTTTGCTTCTCCCTCTCCCTTTGCCACTGCCCCTCCCACCACTCATGTTCTCTCTCTCAAATAAATAAATAAAATCTTTTCTTTTTATGTAAATCTTTTAAATCACCTGTCGATAAAGGTTTTCTTTTAAAGAATAAATGAGTTCTTACTATCATCTTACATATAAAAGGTTAGTCTTCTGAGTTTATATAAAATAATCCCTATTAATGAATCTTATAAACTCTTTGACTATTAAAAGGATTATAATAATTAATAAACCTTAATTGTTGGAAATTATAAATACTTGATAAAATAACAAAATAAGAAAAAAACATAGTTTCAAAAAGCATAAAATTAGTACAGGATTTCCACTAACTCTTAAGATAAACTATGGAAAATGAGAAAATATTATTTTAACATACTGAATCCTAACTCAATTCGCAAATAATCAAAAAACAAAACTTCAAAATTTTAACTGAATTTGAAATTACATGAGTGAAGTTAAACATAAGAAAGCAAATATTTACTAACCTTTATTTCCTAACATCACAGCAAGATGTAAAGGAGTGTTTCCTAAAATTAAAAAAAAATTAAATTAGTATAAAAAACATAGGAAATTTTATTTAAAAGTGGTTTTATTTCCTTCAGAAATTTCACTGACGGATTTTAAACAAAAATAATGTAACTGCAAAATGATCTTCCTTATATGGCAACTTCAAAGTAAGAGGATATGCCATGGTTTCTAAACACAATGTATTCTACTCCCCACCCTCCAACGCCTACCAAAAAAATGATACCCAGTTTGCTATTGAAATTTCTTCTCCCAACAGATTTCACAGATTTCTGTTACTAATTTCTGTATCATATCATTCCTTGTTCACTCAGCAATTTAAATACCTACATATATTCATCTTTGGGGACAGATATCAGAAAGACCCAATCCCAGTCCCCAAGTTGTTCAGAAGTCTTCTGTTAGAGACTGATATGAAAATAAATAATTGCTATTATTAATCAGAAGAGAGTATAGCACGATAATAGAACACAAAACAGAGCTCCTAATTGTGCCTATGAGAATAGGATTAAATATTGAAGAGGGACCTTTGAATTGAATTGAACTGAATTGACTGAATGAGTGTTGAAGAATGGGTTAGAAAATTTATAGGCAAAAAAAAAAAAGAAAAGAAATTTATAGGCAAACAAAGTAACACTGACTAGTATTCCATGTAGTATTCCATGTGAAAAACAATTCCCCCAAATTACATTCAAATGCAAGAATAGTTTATATTTAGAAAACAAATGTTTACAACTAGCAGCAGTAAAGAGAATAGTAAATAGTGAAATTGGAAAGATGAGCAAAAGATAAATTAATGATGATTATAGACTATGCTATGAAGTTTGGATTATATCCTATTAGTTGTTATATAATGATTAATTTAATTTCAAAATGATACCCTAAGCCACACTAGTGGCCTAAAACATCTTGATTATAAAAGAAAGCAAACCTACAGTAATATTTTAAAATAAAGTTACTGAATACATTTATATATACTAATTTTCAGATATTAGCATTTTTACAGAAGACACCACATGAACAATTTTTGTCAATAAAAGCTGCACACTTACCAAAAAAATCATACACAGGATAAAACAAGAATTGACTTTTTTAAAAAACCTTATATATAATCTACCCCAATTTCTTAGCTTGATGAAACTGCCAAAATGGTTAACACACACACATAAAATCTTTTGCTCAATAAAAGCACAATGGAATATGAATTGTTGGCTGTGAATACAATTTCTGTGCAAAATTTAGAAGTTTAATAAATTCACTAAACTTAAATTTTCTCTCTAAGTAATTTTATAAAACAAAAAACCTGGACTACAATAAATTTCTTCATCTTAATATTATGAACAACAAAAAGACAAATTTGGGTACATAATTCACATCATGATTTTTCCAAAATAAAATTTCCCTTAGCTACGAGGCAGTTTTCACACCTCATAATGAATTCTAGTTGAGATATGCAAACTTTGTTAATAATCAAACATTGAAGCATGTCCCCAGAAAAGAGGTTTTGCTCAGAATCCTACTTAAGTAAACTTCACTAGTTGCCAAGTCATTGGTATAAACTATTTTCCAAAAAGACAAACAGCACTTTGATGTATAAAGATGAGATAATTTTATTAGCACTAATGATCATAACTTCTATCAAAATATAATTACTTTCTCAGTGCTTTTAAATCATTCTTACCTGAATTTCAATTTTATCAGTAATCTTGCCATTCATATTTTTTTATCATTAACTCAACAATACATTTTCCATTTTTCCCAATCTCCTTTAGATGTGTCTCATAAAAGTCCTTTTCTTCTCTTTTAGCAGATGTCATAGTTATTTTTGGAAATTTTCTCCCTCCTCCTTTTTCTCAATGACAAACCTTATACACTAAGTACATGAACCAGGGAAAGCACATGACTCAAACCCAACCAGTCTGATTCCAACTAGAAAACTGCTTCAGGAAAGGGCACAATAGCCACCTGGGTCAAGATTCTTTATGGAAAATTTTTTCTCTTCTTCCTTTCCTTTTTTCTTTTACTAGAACTGGTAGGGAACATTATCTTTTGCCGCCAGAACTACCGTGCTTTAAGGTGAGTATGGGACCACATATTCTCTACAATATAGGTTAGTGGTTGTCAATCAAGGACAATTTTACACCAAAGGAACAGCTAGCAATGTCTAGTACATTTTTGGTTATAAAGACTGAGGAGTGGGGGTGCTAATGACATCTAGAGGGTAGAGGCCAAAGATACTGCTAAATACCTTACAATGAACAGGACAGTTTCCTTCCACAAAGAATTCTCCAGCACAAAATGTCAAGTACAGAGGTTGAAAAACTGAAATAGATAAAGCCCAGTTGCAAGAGAAAAGAAGGAAGCTCTACCTAACAGCAAAGCTAAGAGATTATTAAAAAAAAAAAAAAAAAAAAAAAAATCCTGAACTGCAGGAGTTCTAGATACATACATAACCAATACTGGCTCCCACCCTATCATTTTCAGTTATATGAATCAATAAATGCCTTTGGGCTTAAGCTAGTTTGCAATGAGTTTCACTTATAATGGCAAAAATCATTACTAATATGATACAGAAATAGAAAGCCTTATTTGTCATAACCATACTTTGGGAGACTCCTATTTTTTAAGTGCTTGTGTTTTTCTTTTCTATTCTTATTTATTTAGACTTTTAAAATATTTATTTAGACTTTTAAACTTTTAAAATTTATTTAGACTTTTAAAAAGACTTTAAAGGACTTTTAAAATTTAGACTTTTAAAAAGATAAAACGTAATTTATCTTCTGCAGTAACACAGAATATAGACAGATATATTTTAAATTCTATTTGTAGCAAAATTAACACCTTTTCAAAAATGTTTTTAAACTTATATTTATCTAACAAAGTAAAGAAATAAACCATACATTTGATTCCTTTTCTTTTTTTTTTTTTAAGATTTTATTTGAGAGAGAGAGCGCGTGCACATGAGCAGGGGGAGGGGCAGAGGAAGAGAAAGAGAGACTCTCCAGCAGACTCTGCTCTGAGCATGGAACCCGATGTGGGGCTGGATCTAATGACCCTGAGATCATGGCCTGAGGTGAAATCAAGAGTCGGATGCTGGGCACCTGGGTGGCTCAGTGGGTTAAAGCCTTTGCCTTCGGCTCAGGTCCTGATCTCAGGGTCCTGGGATGGAGGCCCACTCTCTCTGCCTGCCTCTCTGCCCTACTTGTGATCTCTCTCTGTCAAATAAATAAATAAATCTTTAGAAAAAAAAAAAAAAGAGTCGGATGCTTGGGCACCTGGGTTGCTCAGTTGGTTGAGCAACTGCCTTCAGCTCATGTCATGATCCCCAAGTCCCGCATCAGGCTCCCAGCTCCATGGGGAGTCTGCTTCTCTCTCTGACCTTCTCCCCTCTCATGCTCTCTCTCTTTCTCTCTCTCTCTCGAATGAATGAATGAATGAGTCAGATGCTTAACCAACTGAGCCACCCAGGTACCCCGATTCACTTTAACAAAAAATGAGAAAGTCCATACTTTTATTTCTCCTCATCTCCATTTTTGTTTTACTCATTCAATCAGTAGTTATAAATCTTTTTCTTACCCTTTATAGAATACATGCATGTCTTTTAAATTCTGAAGCAAAAGATTTTTTGGAAATTAACTCTCAAGATTATAATCATATTTGCTATGATTATTAGACTTCATGTATGTTATATTTAACTGGTTTCAATGTTCATTATCAACCCTTTTCTGATACCACTTCTTTTTTCTTGGATTAACCATGTAAATTCATCTCTTACGATCTGGGATACTTCTCTGAATAATACTTTTCAGAAATGATAGCATGGTGGTTACTCTATTTTCTATAACATTGTTATTGTTTTCACAAATGAATACCTGCCTAGAAAGAATTCTACAGTTGGAAGATATTATAGCAAGTATGTTCTAATATTGGAGAAATCTAAGGCCAAATTGATATTTATTTGTTCAATAGCAATCTGCACTCTTTACTTGTATATGTATAGAATTCTGCATTAAATTTCAAAATATCACCAAGATATGATGAATCTCTTTTAATTAATTTTCCCTGGAACACAGTATGAACTCTGACTTTGGAATCTGAACCAATTTTAGATCAAAAATATTTTCTTCTTTATTTACAGCTTTGAATACTGCTTCTGATCCATTTATTCTGTTTTATTCTCTGGAAACACATATTACTCATAACATGAAATCTATAGAGGTCTAACTCCGTATGTATAGCTTATCCCTCATTCTTTAAATTTTTCTCCTTTTCCTCTAGTCTGTTTTCAAATTAAATTTTTACATCTTTCATTCGGTTTTCTATACCGTCGAGATTTTATTTAACAGTATCTTCAGGATATTTATAATGACGCTTCTTTTATAATGTGTATTTTTCAAAGACCATCAAATGACTTTTTTTCTGTTCATCCATCCTGTAATGAAGATTTATTCAAATCTAGTACGGGAAAGGACAATCAGACTGCCTCCACTTCCCTCTCAATTCACTCAAAAAATGAACAGCAGAAACCCCTTCTAAACTCTGAAGCTAAAAAAACAAGCTGATATTTAAGCATTTTCCTGAGAGAGACTCTATTCTAATACTGTAGATAAAACAAAGAGAATCAAATAGTTGAGAAATAGTTGCTGCATGGGAATCAAAGATAAGGAAAACGGTGCAAGACATACTCCTAAAACTACAAAACAGCACTGAAAGAAATTAAATAATACCTGAATAAATGGAAAGACATTCTGGGTTCATGGATTAAACATTGGTAAAATGACATAATGGTCTATAATTTCAAATTGATCTCCATCAAAAAATCTCACCTGGCTTTTTTGAAGACACTGACAAGCTGAGCCTAAAATTCATATAAAAATTCAAAGTACCGGGCGCCTGGGTGGCTCAGTGGGTTAAAGCCGCTGCCTTCGGCTCAGGTCATGATCCCAGGGTCCTGGGATCGAGGCCCGCATCGGGCTCTCTGCTCGGCAGGGAGCCTGCTTCCTCCTCTCTCCTCTCTCTCTGCCTGCCTCTCTGCCTACTTGTAATCTCTCTCTCTGTGTCAAATGAATAAATAAAATCTTTAAAAAAAAAAAAAAAATTCAAAGTACCCAGACTAACTAAAACAATCTTGAAAAAGAATATCAAAGTGGGAAGATTTACATATCCCAATTTCAAAACTTAGTACAATATCACAGTAATCAACACACCATGTACCTGTGTAAAGACAGACCTATATATTAATGGATCAATCATATTACACACGAAAATCAATTCAATATAAATCATGGACCTAAACGTCTGAGCTAAAACTATACAACTCTTGGGGGGGAAAAAAAAACCAAATGAGGAAATCTCTGTGACCTCGGACTAGGTAATGATTTCTCAGACACACCAAAAACACAGCACAAAGGCACGAAAGCAAAAATAAACTAGTCTTCACCAAAATTAAAATGTGCTGCAAAGAATGGCATCAGGAAAGTGAAAAGACAACTCGGAGGGGAAAATATTTTGCAAATTATATGTGTGATAATATCCAGAATATATAAAGAATTCTCACAACAAATTAATTTTAAAAATCCCAATTTAAACATAGAAAAGGATAAATAGCTTCTTCTCTAAAGAAGATAAACGGCCGGGCGCCTGGGTGGCTCAGTGGGTTAAGGCCGCTGCCTTCGGCTCAGGTCATGATCCCAGGGTCCTGGGATCAAGGCCCACATCAGGCTCTCTGCTCAGCAGGGAGCCTGCTTCCTCCTCTCTCCTCTCTCTCTGCCTGCCTCTCTGCCTACTTGTAATCTCTCTCTCTGTGTCAAATGAATAAATAAAATCTTTAAAAAAAAAAAAAAAAGAAGATAAACGGCCAGTAAATTCATGAAAAGATGCTCAAAATCATTAGCCATTAGGAAATAGAAGTCAAAACCACAATGTGATACCATTTCATACTCAGTAGGATGGCTATAATAAAAAAAGACAACACAGTGTTGGGAAGGAAGAGAAATAACCTCATACAGAGTAAAATACTGTAGCCACTTTGGAAAACATTGCAGCAGTTTCTCAAAATGGTAAACAAAGAGTTGCCATATGACCCAGCAAAAGGTATATACCCAAGAAAATGAAAACATGTCCACATAAAAACTTACATACAAGTGTTCACAGCAGCATTAT
This sequence comes from Ailurus styani, assembly GCA_002007465.1. Taxonomy (NCBI): domain Eukaryota; kingdom Metazoa; phylum Chordata; class Mammalia; order Carnivora; family Ailuridae; genus Ailurus; species Ailurus styani. The sequence goes on along the minus strand of LNAC01000512.1, from coordinate 326,993 downwards.
TCATAACAGCCAAAAAGTAGAAACAACTCAAATGCCATTAATTGGTGAGTATATAAATAAAATGAGGTATGTCTGTGCAATGGAATATTATTTGGCAATAGAAAGGTATGAAATTCTGATATATGTTACAATAAGGATGAACCTTGAAAACAATGTCCTAAGTGAAAGAAGCCAGTCATAAAGTCATATTGTTTTATCTCACTTACATGAAATGTCTAGAATAATCAAATCTATAGAGAAAGTAGATTAGTGGCTATCTAGGGCTGAGGGAAGTGGGGGGGCATGGAAGTGAAAGGTAAAGGGTACAGGGTTTCTTTTTAAATTGTGGTGATGGTTATACAACTTTGAATACACCAAAAGCCATTTAACTGTACAGTTTAAATGGATCAAATGTATGGTATGTGAATTATATCACAATAAAGCTGTTTCAAATCAACAGAAGATAAGTGGGGGCTAAGTAAAGTTGCTAGAATTGCAGCAAATATTTATTCATGCTCCTAATAATTTCTTCCTTACAAAAGCCTTTGTACTGGACATCTTATTTTGCCTTAATAATCATCACCCAGGTAGTGGCATCTGGGTGACTCAGTCAGAAGAGCATGTGACTCTTGATCTCGGGGTTGTGAGTTCAAGCCCCACAATGGGTATAGAGAGTACTAAAAAATAAAAAAATAAAAATTTAAATTTAAAAAATCACCACCCAGTTTAGTCTAGCTGCAGACTAAAATGGCTTCCTTGCCCATTTGCTTCTTTGGTATAATTTTTCTATTCAGTAAAGTACTAGAAATAGCTTTATTTTTTTGCTACTGCTATAATCCTAAGGACGGCAATAAAAGAAGGCAAAGGGAAGGGGTAGGCTTGCTGTAGGGCACAAACTTGCTCCTGCCATCTGTTGTCCATATATCTTTTAGAGAGAGACAGAGAGTGAGAAGGGGAGGGTGAAAGGGATGGGGAGGGGCAGAAGGAGAGAGAGAATCCCAAGTAGGCTCATGCCCAGCGCAGAGCCTGATGCAGGGCTCAATCCCACCACCCCGAGATCATGACCCAAGCTGAAACCAAGAGTCTGACACCCAACCAAGTGAACCACCCAGGCGCCCATCTGTTTCCCACATTAGACACATTCTGATCCTACAATTCAGGGACATGACATAAATAAGGTTTTACAGAACATAACCACTTGCTGATTGTTTATCAATGGCTGATGGCTACTTTCATGCAACAGGTGGTATAACCTGCAAGCTTAGCCTATATTTACTATCTTGCCCTTTTTAAAAAAATTTTTTTCTTAATTGAACTATAGTTGACACATGATGTTACATTAGTTTCAGGTGCATAACACAGTGATTCAATAACTCTTTAACTATCTTGCTCTTATATTATGTTCGTAATCAGTAAGGGTTTCATGTCACACTGCATTGCTTCCAGGATAGAACACCCGTCAGTCAATATAGTTTCTATATATAACCACATATTACTATCATTAAAATCTTCTCCATAATCTAGTTTACTTGATTCTAGAGTCATTGTTGTGTTTTAACATAAAATTCAAAGAGAAATTCAAAGTTTCTGTTATATTTTCAAAATTTTACCTGGAGGTAAAATCCATTCACTCTCACTTAAGTACTTACTGAGCATTACTATGTTCTAGACACAGTGCTAGATATGAAAGATTCAACCATTAACAAGCTAGAAAGAATTCTTGTCCTCACAAAGCTTATAATCACTAAAGAGAAAAAAACAAAATGAATCAAAATAGACTGTGACAGGTGTTCAGAAAAATAACAAAAAGCTAAGACCAAAAATAACAGTGAAAGATATAACCTTCTAATTCTTCAGGCAGGACAATCCCTCTATGAGGTAATTTTTAAAATGAGCTCTTAAAGAGGAACAGGAACTAAGAAATCAAAGAATGAGAAGAAAGGCATCACAGTCAGAGACCAGAAATAACCTGACAGATTCAAGGAACTGAAAGAAAACATGTATGGCCAGAACAAAGAAAAGAAGAGATTTGTATAAGATTATATCAGAGAAGCAGGCAAGGGCTAGATCATGCAGGGCTCTGTAACTATGGTAAGAAATATGAACTTAGGGACCCATGGGTAGCTCAGTCAGTTAAGTGTCTGCCTTCGGCTCAGGTCATGGTCCCAGGGTCCCGGGAATCCTTGCTCAGCAGGGAGTCTGCTTCTCCCTCAGCCTACAGCTCCCCCAGCTTGTGCACATTCTGTCTCTGTCTCTCTGTCAAATAAATAAATAAAATACTTTAAAAATAAAGAAATATGAAAATTACTTTTAAGTGGAGAAGGCATCAAAGGATCTTGAACAGGGACATGACAGGATAAAAATTACATTTCAAGATCCCCCTTATTAGCATAAAGAGAATGGAATGGAGGGGCACACAGAGAAATTAGATATGAGTTGGTGCAGTATTCCAGGGGAAAGATAATAAAAACTGGTCTCAAAGCGGTGGTGGAGACCAATCAGTGGAGACAGAAAGTAGGATGATTCAAAATAACCTGTTAGTTAGATATGTATGGTCGGGAGGAGGAAGTGAGACAAATGACCCCAATGACTGAGGCTTGAGCAACCAGATAATTAATGATGTGATTTAATAAATGACTGGGTGGCCAGATGGGAGGGGATAAGGTAGAAAATAATAACATTTTAAACAAGCAAATTTTGAAATATCTGAGATTCCCAAGTGGAGATGATTATAAAATCTGGGAACTCCAGGGAGAAGTCTAGATTGGAGATAAAAATTTGACATTAAAAAAAAAAGACATTTAAAATCAAACATAGGGCGTCTGGGTGGCTCAGTGGGTTAAAGCCTCTGCCTTCGGCTCAGGTCATGATCTCGGGGTCCTGGGATTGAGCCCCACATCTGGCTCCCTGCTCGGTGAGAAGCCTGCTTCTTCCTCTCTCTCTGCCTGCCTCTTTGCCTACTTGTGATCTCTCTGTGTCAAATAAATAAAAATCTTTAATAAAAATAAATAAATAAAATCAAACACATAAATTTGTGAATACCCATTTTTCCCTAATACTAGAAAAGGTAATAAGAGTTACCCTTTTTTTTTTTAAGATTTTATTTATTTATTTGACAGAGAGAGAGAGATTACAAGTAGGCAAAGAGGCAGGCAGAGACAGAGGAGGAAGCGGGCTCCCTGCTGAACGGGCAGCCTGATGTGGGGCTCAATCCTAGGACCCTGAGGTCACGACCTGAGCCGAAGGCAGAGGGTTTAACCCACTGAGCCACCCAGGCGCCCCAAGAGTTACCCTTCTTCATTTCTCTATCTTCCAGGACAAAAGAAAAAAGGACCATGTTCTGAACAGTGACAATGGTGACAAGAAGAAAAGAAGGAACTGATAACATCACTTGCTGTCAAAAAGGATAACTGAATGGGTAATAATGAATGAGAGGGAACTTTTTTTTTTTTTAAGGGGAACCAGAACTCAGTATCCTAAGATCAAGACCTGAGCTGAGATCAACAGTTGGAAGCTTAACCAACTGAGACACCCAGGCACCCCAGGAAGGAAACTATTTTTATAATGTAGCTTTTATATCTTTTTATAATTTTGTAGCATGGGAATGTAGTAACTTTTGAAAAAATTACACAAATAAGGAGAATCCACCAAAGTCTAGATAGAGCACCTAGGTTAAAAAAGCAGGCCTTTATGTACCTAAATTATTACTGTTTTCTTAAACCCTCAAGGAATATATAGGTGAAAGGGTGGGTGCTTGGGTGGCTCAGTCAGTTAAGTGTCTGACTCTTGATTTCAGCTCGGGTTATGATCGCAGGGTTGTAAGATCAAGCCCCAAGTCAGGCTCTGTCCTCAGTGTGGAGTCTGCTTCAGATTCTTTCTCTCCCTCTCCTGCTGCCCCTACCCCCTTCTAAAAAACTAAAATTTGGAAAGGAAAAAAGAAAGAAACAAAGAGGGGGGGGAGGAAGGAAGGGAGAGGGAGGAAGGGAGGGAGGGAAGGAGGAAGGAGGGAGGGAAGGAAGGAAGGAAAGGGTAAAATCAATGGTACCTACTAAAGTAACAAACTAAAATTACTGTAACAAGTCAAAATTAATCATGTTTTCAAAAGATTTATGAACTAGAAATGACTTTGTGTTCAACCATCCAATCCCTCTCACTTTACAGGTAAGTACATAATCAGAAATACACACATAATTAAGGATACCAAATATCATGCTTTGATTTCAATATTTTAAATACAAATCATCCTTATTTTCTTCATCCTCATCCTCCTCGTCCTCTAGCCAACACTGAATTTATTTTGCTGGCCATGAAACTAAGTGCTCAAATGTCCCAGTTAAACCTCTTACACTATTCCCTCAGTTTTCTAAAACCTCAACCTGCTGCTTCAGCTAACTTGTTACAGAAAAGATACTAAAAACTTAAAATAACCTCCTGCCAACTTTCTACAATGTAGTTGCTAAATCTGAAATCACATGCTTTGGTTCGAATTTGGTAAATAAATTGAATTCTGTTCTATCAAGTGAATAAAAAATATTCCAGTAACATTAAAACCAACACAGTGCTAAAGTATGCAAATTGTCAACCAAAAGGCTAGATTTACAGGACCATCCATTATATGTGCCCAGCACTATGCTATACACTTTATAAACCTTATCCAACCCCAACACCCTGTGAGACAAATATTCTTCCTATTTCACAGGTAAGAAAAATAAAGCTAACACTACTTAGGTAATTTCTTAAAATTATATATCTAGAAATGTGTGAGTCATGACTCTAAAATCTGTATGCTTTTACTAGACCAATAGTTTTCAAGCTTTTTGGTCTCAGGATCCCTTTTATACTCTTAATAATTGTTAAATATCTTTCATATGAATTATTTATATGGACAAACTATTGATATTTATCATATTAGTAAAATTAAATAAATGTAAAACTTTATTAATTTTACATTTACAATAACTATTACATATCAATATAAATTTTTTATGAAAAAATAATTGTTTTCTAAAACAAAAATAAATGACAGGAGTGTGATACTTTAAACTCTTTAAAAATTAAAATAAATTTCTTTAATGTTTGGCTTAGTAGCTAGATTTTTATAATTATTTCTGTACTGAATTGTGTAAATTTTGCTTTGGTTTATAGTATATGAAGAAAATCTAGATTCAGAAGATACACAGATGATACACAGGAAGAGTACTTTAATAGACTTTTTAAATAATCATAGATGTTCTTTGCTGCTACACCAAAACTCTAAGTGGTGATTTCTTAAAGGTTACCTGCAATGTGAAATCTAAAACCTCATCAATAAACTTTTTCTTTTGAGTTACATTGAAATCCACTGGTTTCTCTTGTACTTTAAATGGATCTTTTACTGATGCATGATTTTGAAACACCATACACTGATCATCTGAAAAATATGTTGACTGAGTTATACAGATCTTCCAAATGTCAATACATTTCACTATACCAAAAAAAAAAAATCACATTTGGTAATATTACCAATCTGACCAGAGACGTCTTTAAATATTGGGAAGCTGTCAAACTCAGGGAGAGAAGCTGTCAATCTTCGTGTGACAAAGACAAATTTCCCAAATGTTAATTTTTGATTTAAAGCTTGAATTTTTTAATTGGCAATACCACCAATTATTTTATGTGAAGTCACAGGCTTACTTCATTCTTTTTCCAAAAAATTTATGCCAAGTATCCAAATTGGAATAACCGTAGTTTGTCTGTAAGCTGTTCTTTCAAGTAAAAATGGTGTTCCATGACAAAAGCTGCTAGTTTGGCTTACAACTCACACAACTATACGAATGTTTTCCCTTATTTTCCTTTCAGTATGCAGAAGAACATCATGCAAAATCTGCATGTCACAAAGAATATCAAAACAATAAGTACTTGAGATTAAGACTTAATAAAATTAATCACTTCTACAACTTCATCAAAGACATTATGTGAAACTGGCTTTTTTCTTTAACTACAAGTATGTGGCATTGAATACGCAATGAATACTAGCAGTTTCGGAGACTGGTACTCAGGTTGCAACAATTTTACCCACCACTGCTTTTGTACCATCAGCAAAAATGTCAGCATGGTGAAAAAGGCAAGCAATGACTTATATTATTACAAAAATAGTTTTGATTTCACCTACCCCTAACTAGGGAGAAAACAGGACATTCTAAGTACTAGAACCAACATAGATCCAGTTTCTACAGACACCCCGAAGCCCCATCCAAGCAAGTGGTAAAAAGGGAGGATTTTTGTATTTTCTCTCATGAACAGTATACTACTACTAAAACACACATACACACATAATATTACATCCATCATAAACTCCTAACCAGTTCTACCTTCTCATTTTTTTTTTTTAAAGATTTTATTTATTTATTTCACAGAGGGAGAGAGATCACAAGGAGGCAGAGAGGCAGGCAGAGAGAGAGAGAGAGGGAAGCAGGCTCCCTGCTGAGCTGGGAGCCCGATGCGGGCCTCGATCCCAGAACCCTGAGATCATGACCTGAGCCGAAAGCAGAGGCTTTAACCCACTGAGCCACCCAGGCGCCCTACCTTCTCATTATTTTTCAAAGCTACCCCCACTTTTACAGCATGTTAAACTGACATTTGCCCATCCAAGTTTCTGCTTCATAAACAGCCAGATTGAGTCTTTTAAAATCAGATCGTGTTACTCCTCTGCACAAAATCCTCACTTCCTATTTTTCTCAGAGTAAAAGCCAAAATCCTTAAAAATGGCCTACAAAAGTTCCACATGCTTATACCCACAGCTACCTCTCAAATCTCCTATCTCCTACCACTCTTCCCCCTTGAACAAGCCACACTTGGCCTTCCTTCTCTACCCCTTGAACATGGGACCTTTACATTTGTTATTATCTATCTGAAACTCTGTTCTGCCAGATATCTTGCTCCTTAATTTTCTTTAGGTAACTAAATTTCTCTTATCCCTGATGTATTCCCTGACCCTGACCTCACTGAAATACTTAGTACTTTCCCTCCTCTGTCCACCCAGCACTTTCTCCTTACCCTGCTTTATTTCATTCCATGATATTTATCATTATCAATCATACCACATATTTATTAATTTATTATTTATCTTCCCCCATTAGAATGTAAGCTCCATGAGAGCAGGGATTTTGGCCACTTTATTCACTGCTATAATCCCAGCACACCTAAAACACTGTCACATATTAGGAGTTCAGTATGTATCTGTTAAATGAAGGAATGAATGAACAAAGAAAAGAAAACGATTTATAAAGAACCATTAGAATAGTGTTAAAATGTTTTTACTCTCCAAAAAGCATTCCATCCCAGAACAATGCAGGTCTCCACATGATTCTTTATGAAAGGCAACCAAAGGATATATATGCCTAAGAGGATATACAACACAGCATAGGTGGTTTTATAGAATTCAGCATAGTGCTGAGTAAGAGAGCACATGCATTAACATGCCTGATAAGTATCTAGAGCCAAGAATCCAAATACACTAAACCAAATTACACCAGCAGATTAAAGATGACTTGTAAGAGTCAAATAAACCTAACCCTTTAGTACGCTGACAGACAGTATAAATTCAAGTACCAGATAAAATCTTAACTAAAGTACTATCTAAACCTCAAGAACAATGTCTTCTGCTGAAAGGTACTTAACACCACAAGTGAGAATAAGATATTGGTATCAATGGATATTACTATTATATTAGCCTTTGGAGTGAAAGTAGTTTCAAGTGCAGTCTCCCAGCTGAGACTATAATGCCCCACAAGGTAGATATTATTATGTCTAACTATTTCAGTACTTAAGTAAAAAGTTTAATTTCATAAAAACCAGTTTGTAGAGAAGCATGGTCTCAAAGGTAGATCTAATTCCATATACAGAGACAGCCTTCTAGTTTTGCAGGTAATCTTTGGGATTTCAACAAGAGTAACAGGCTCAAGAATAGAGGAAGTTCAACTAAGCCACAAAGTTAAACCTCATATATCCTGATAACAAACACCATTCATAATTTTCAGACAGGAAAAAGACCTTTTCTCTTTTCCCTACCCCATTTTACATGCTTCAGTATTGCTCTAAAACTGATCTTCCCTCTATCCCCCAATGAAATAAATAGTATGTGAACAGGAACACATTTGGTCTGCCCAGCCCCCAGTCAATTTTTGAGGAACTATGCTCTTTTTCTGGAACCCAAAGCATCCTATTACCCTATACTCTGCATTAGATTTCTATGACTCAAGAATGACATGAACTAGAGACAGACTGCCTAGAATTCTGTTTTTCCAGGAGTCCTCCAGAATTCTTTTTTTTTTTTTAAGATTTTATTTATTTATTTGACACAGAGAGAGAGATTACAAGTAGGCAGAGAGGCAGAGAGACAGGGAGAGGAGGAAGCAGGCTCCCCGCTGAGCAGAGAGCCCGATGCGGGCCTCGATCCCAGGACGCTGAGATCATGACCTGAGCCGAAAGCAGAGGCTTTAACCCACTGAGCCACCCAGGCGCCCAAGGAGTCCTCCAGAATTCTCCTGCCTTATTGAGGATGCAAAGAACACACCATGATCAATAACTACTCATTTCTGCTTCCTTTTTTGCCAAAGTTGAAAGGTCAGAATTCCTGCTCCTATTACAGCTCAGTACAGGAAAGGAGAGAAGATTCCTTCCCCCCCACAACACTCTTAAGAGGTAGCTCTGCAGATGTGTTCACATCACAATTCTAAGTGTAAAGTCGCATTCTAATACTTATATGATGCCATCAGGAAACATATCCACTTAACCCAAGGACAAGCACATGTTAGGAGATGCACATGGAGAAAGAGGTGAGAGGAAGGTCATATTCACATTGTCATAAAGATCAACTGAATCAACCCTGACAGATCAGAGAAGTGACAGATTTCACTGCCAAACCACCCTCATACCAAGTGAAGGTCTAGGACACTTTAATGGATTATCTTATGCCCCCAGAAACTACTTCATTTTTTTTCTAAGACAAACTGAGGTCTGCCTTTCCAAAACAAAGTCCAGAAAAGACCACAAAACATGAGGAGAAAAATACAAAACTATTACTGTTTTTTTAAAGATGTGCCATTGTTTTAACCTTCCTAGCAAAAATTGTTTACCAAAGGTTTAATTCAAGATTTTTTTTTGGCCATGCAAAGTATAACTTTATAGTCACTTCTCAAACAGACATAAGGTGCATTATTTTCTTGAATCACCCATCATAAAGATTTTAGTGTCAAACACAAAGCAGAAAAATAATATCAAAAGGAAATTTAAAGATGTATACAGAATAAGCCAAAATAAACCTACCACATAGGCACCAAACAGATTATCCTATTGCCTCAACTCTCAAACATATATATATTTTTTTTATTTTTTAAACAGAGTTTATCAAACATATATTTTTAATCATTCTGAAATTAAGTTGTTTTAAAATCCCTTTCTGAAGAAATCTACCACCACCAGGCAGAAAGGCTACACATATTAACCATTTCATTATCATTCCCTTGAGTTACCAACATTGGCAGCAATATTCTCAATTGAAATTTAACTTACATTTGAAATTTCTAATCACTGTGTGAAATAGCTACACAAAGATTATGCTACAACTCAGTAAAAATGAAAATTAACTGTATGGAGAAGATGGCTTGTCACATGCCAGGCAATGTTATTAAGGCAATAGAAACTGCCAAATCTCTCAGAATACATCTCACATCATAAATTTCTCATATCTAGGAAAGGCTGGTTTAAGCAATTCATGTATCAAGGACTTTCATCACTCTGGTACCTAAAAGTTTCTGACAAATGCCCAAAGGATATGTAACTCAAGGGAAAAAAACAAAATTACAAGTTTAATAGGAAGTGTGGTCAAAATCAAGAAAGTGTTCTATATCCTTCATAAGCATTCTCAATTCTAAAGGTGCTAAAGAAGTAAAACTCATTACCATGAATTAGGTTAAAAAAAAAAAGCATGTCAACATGATACTTTAACTACCAATGGCAAAAAGTGATTCAGAAAAATTTTTACAATGTGAAAAAAGGCTTAGACTTAAACTTTAATTCTATACTAAAGAAAAAATAATTTATAACTAAAAATACACTAAAGATAAAAAATTTAATAAATTTGTGTACATTTAATGTAATGTATCTTTGCCCCCACCCCAAAAAAAACGCTTTTACTAAATACACAATGAGTCATAATCACTTGGCATATCTAAACACAGTATATGCATGATGTTATACCTATTACTGTATTTAACTTACATTTCAAAGATATGTTTGGATCCAAACACAGTATTCTTCAAAATAACTGGTGACTCAGAAAGGCAATTCATACTCAAACAACATTTTACCGCAAAAGAAAAAGCTCAATCCTTGCTTCTATTCAAGTCAGTAATTTGAAAATACACATACACACTCCAAAAAGAATTTATCGAATCAGTGATCACTGGAAACTCAAAGAGCTAATGAACAGTAAGCTAAACGGTGACCAAATTTAGGTTCAATAAGCTTTCCAGCTAGGTAGAATAAAGGATCAAAACTAAAGATAAAATTTAATAAATGTAAAGTCCTGTTTTAGGTTAAAAAAATAACTGCAAGAAAAGATAGAATGGAGAGATGGCCAATCACTTGAGAAAAAGCAGTATTAAAAAATTAACATACTCTTTCACTGTATTATTTAATGTGTGCTTTTTAGTAATACATATTACTAAACATATATTGCTTACAGCAAGAGTCTCCTTTTTTTCTTTACTTATAAGGTTAGTCTTGAGCACCATCCTCAAAGGGAAGAATTAATAAACTGAGTTTCATTAAAAAGAAGATGAAAAGAATTTTCACTTACTTATTTAACATAATTATATAGTATTTACTATTTCAGGGGCCATCTAAGTACATTATAAACCATGCTGTAAGAGGAATGGACACCGAAGTCAGGAATGTTTAACCTAAAGATAAGAACATGATAACTTTTGTCAAATATCTAAAGGTCTATCATGTGGATGAGGGAGCCCATTTATTTATGCCATTATATAAAAAAGAAACAGAACAAAGAAGAGTGAGAGATTTGGGCTCTACAGAAAAACTCTGAAAGTTGTCCAATGGCAAAATTTCTCCATGAGGCTACTATAAGGGGGGCGCCTAGGTGGCTCAGTCTGTTAAGAGTTTGCTTTTGGCTCAGGTCATGATTCCGGGGTCCTGGGATAGAGCCCCCACATGGGGCTCTCTGCTCTGCCCTCTCCCTCTGCCTGCTGCTCCCCCTGCCTGGGCTCTCTGTCAAATAAATAAATAAAATCTTAAAAAAAAAAAAAAAGAAAGAAAAGAAAAAGGTTACCATAAGGGCTAAATGGGAAAATATATATTAAAGAACTTTGTTGTAAATTACCATATTACACATTATTAATATTTACTTCTGTGCAATATAGCGGGTCCTAATCAATAGAAATATTTACAGAGGTTGACCACTGATTTGAGTTCCAGCTATTAATTCAGTTTTCAGCTTTGCAATTTATACCAAGTATGCAACTTTAACAAAGTTTCCCTGCATCTATAAGATTCACTTTGCTCACCTTTAAAATAAGGATAAAACAATCTGCTTTGCAAGGCTATTGTGAGAATTAAATGTGATAATGTAGGTAACATTTGGTGTAGTGCTGACATACTCAGTAAATTGTATTTATGATGATGATAATCATCATCATCACGTTGTAGAAGGAATCTCTCTGGTGAATATAAAACTAACCATGTGGTATGATGTGGTATGACTGTATGGCTTTGCTATGTACCTGTATGAGTGTATGAATCTACTATGTACTTATCATGTTATACCAATCCAAATATAATATATAGCTTATATTTGTTTGGTGATTTAAAATTTACCTTTTAAAGACATTTATCTTTTGTAATGTGAAGGAAAAAAAATTCTTAAAATCTAAATAAAGTATCCAGGTTAGTAAAATATCAGGAATAAAAGTAATGTAACAGGGAAATTATGCGGCTACAGAAAAAAGAGACTACAGAAGTAGAACATTAAATATAAGCTACTCTTCCTAGGAGACTTCACAGCAGGAGATGAGAATATATATTGCAGGGAGAAAAACAATTACACTTTCCAGACGTATGTAAACCACTGGTTACCATCATCAGAAACACCAACAATACCAGGGCAGCTAACTACCATGTAAACATTTGGTATACCAAGGCAATTTAAAAAGTGAAGGTGAGTGGACGAAGGACAAGAGTTTAAGAGATTTAGGATTCTAATTAATTTGAACAGAATTTTTATTTTAACAAACCAACTCCTAAATGTTGGATTACAGAATATGGAAGCCCAATAACCCTGTAATTCACTACCTTCTGTGATTAACCAGGAGGATCAATTGTAAAATACTATCCTATCATACTTATCAGTCATATTCATCTATCTCTTCTTTCAAAGGAAATTAACTCTCAAAAAGAAACTTTTATTTATTTTCACAGATATTTCAAGATAAATATTTTAGGGCACCTGGGTGGCTCAGTGGGTTAAAGCCTCCGCCTTCAGCTCAGGTCATGATCCCAGGGTCCTGGGATCTAGGCCGGCTCAGGTCATGATCTCAGGGTCCTGGGATCTAGGCCCGCATCGGGTTCTCTGCTCTGCAGGGAGCCTGCTTCCTCCTCTCTCTGCCTGCCTCTCTGCCTGCTTGTGGTCTCTCTCTCTGTCAAATAAGTAAATAAAATCTTTAAAAAAAAAAAAGATAAATATTTTAAAGGTAATGGCCCTATGGGGGGAAATATATATATATATTATTATATGTAACTATATTTATTATATATATATAACAAAAGATAAATATACATACACACACACACACACACACACACACACACCCCTACTATGAAGGCCAACTCTGAAAAACTCCCTAATAAATGATGAATAACCTGAAGCTACAACACATCTTCTAATACAAACTGTTTCCCAAAGGGTCAGAATATAATTACCATCAACAAACAGTATTATGCTTGTTGCAACAACAGTAAAATGATTAAATAAGTGTAGGAATGAAAAACTGGGTGCAGTTTTCAGGTACTTTTTTGTGGATTTGAATTATGATGGACAGTGATATTACAATATTGTAAATTCAGATACAAGTGCAGTTGCTAGGGAATTATACAACCAATAAAAAAAATCTTATTCTTTTTTTTAATCTCAATTTTTGCCCTAATTCTAGATAAGAAGCCTAGAGTCTGATGGAATTAAGGGAGTTTATTCCTCAGGCAAGCATTTCATTAATGTGTTATATATTATTTTGAACACAGAGTTGAGTGTGTTCCAATTGAATGTACACGACAGTCACGTTCAGTTGAAAGCAGAGCTCCCAACAATATCTGTCGACTACCCAATTTAAAATGGCTTATTAAATGTTGAAAATATCAGTGTTTAGTTTTCATTAATAAATGTACTGTTGCTTATAAATCAACTCAATCACATTATGTTTTTAAAACTAAAACAAAAAAATAAGCTAATGAGTTAAGGCAGAAAGTAGAAATACAGTCCTCGAATAATAAATGATACTGTATTTTGTCATATAGGCTATGATGAAATTACTATGAAAAACGATAGTACTATTTTTAGTCACAGTCAAGATGAAACATTATTATTAACAACTACGTAAAACAAACAAAACACTCAAAACTCTACTCCAACAAAATTTTAGCTACTCTACTCACTTTTTACTTGCTCTACGTATCAAATGCCAACAAATTTCTACCGTGTGGCTTTCAGAAACCAAGGCATTCTATATTCCATCTTAAATGCAAAGTGTAGACACTTTGTATCAAACTAAGTTTCAGGAAAGCAGAGAAAAAGAAACAAACAACCTGATGGGAAGTAGAGATCACAACAACCAGTTGCAGTCAAGTTGGGATCTGCACCTGAGTAATGAAGGGAGGTGGGCCATTTATATCTTCAAAATTCGAGATCCCAAAGTGGAAGAGGGGGAGAGAAAGAAAAGAAACAGTTCCATAAACAAAGGAAGGCGGCCAGGTTGGGTAAGAGGCAATTTAAAATTTATCAAAAATCAATACACTGAAGGCCTGTCTCAAAGATAAACAAAACAGCTTCTCAAAGGAAACTCTGAAGTGGGCAAGGAGGAAACATTCCTTTGCACCCACAAGAACCAGTCCCCTGACCACTGGCATGCTATTGCTGAAACGGTCATGGTTTACAGGCATTTGGCCCGGACGATGGGCAAAGGAGAGGAAAGAAAGGTCTGTTGGAGAGAAGCCTAGAATTCCATTGGCCTGGGGAGGCACACCCTAGGTTCGGGAAAGGAGAGGTGGAGAGGGACGAGCACTCCTCACCGTGATTATCTTTCTGTCCGATATTGTGCGTGCGGATGAGAGAGGACAGTCTCCTCACATCCCCCTTGAAGACGCACTCGTGTACCGGGTAGTGTGCGGGGCAACTGCCTCCATCTGCGACGACGGCAATGGGGTTGGTGCCCGCTAGAAGAGCCGGGGACTGGGAGGTGGTAGTCACGGAGGAACTGTGCAGCGGCGGGGCCGGGACGCCAGGGGCATTGGAGGAGGCCGGAGCGGTCTTCAGCGGCAGCCGGTGGTGATGGTTACTGAAGATCTTATGACAGGCTTTGCCGCCCTTGCCGCTGCTGCCTGTCCCAATCCTGCCTCCCGTGAAGGTGCCGCCGAGGGTAGCCGCCGCTTCCTCATCCCCGGGCTCCAGCAGGTCCCCCTCTTCTTTGCTGGGCTTGTGATCTCTCCGCAGTGAGCGGATCTTCTCCCCGGTCATCGCCGCCAGGGGCAGAGAGGGTATCCGGGAGGCTCACCGCCCGCGACGGAGCTAGCGCTGCGGCGGCGCAAGGCTATTAGAGCGGTGGCCAGGCGCCTCCAGCGCAGCATGAACTCTCAGCGCTCCCCCGAGCCCGGGACAAACGCATCTCCTGGAGGAAGAAGACCCGGCTCTCGCCTAGGCACTAAGGGACGCGCGCTCGCTGGGGGGAGCTAGAGCTCAGGTGCCCGCGACACCAGGATCTCGGTCCCTGTTGCCGCAGCCGCCTGCCTCACACCAAAAAACAGGGCACGGCCATCTTACCCTGACTTCTCTCGCGAGAGCTCCCTCGGGAGGAGGGCGGAAACACCGCGATAAGTGAGCTGCCCGCTCCCTCCTTTCAACCTTCCACTCCGCGAGAGGAGGCCAGCCTTGCCGCCTCCCGGGCAGCGTGTTTCCGCCCCAGGCTGAGGACCTGACCCTCGCGCTGGCCGCGCTTCTTCAGTGCAGTCTGAAACCTTTAACCTGTGTTCGAGATGTTCGATGCACGTTAAAAGCGATGACTTAAACCCTCGGACCTCTGGGCCTCCTGCAGAGTAATGCAAACTGACGCCACTGCACACAGGATGTGATGTCAGTAAGATGATGCACAAGACACTCGTTCAATAAACATTTACTAAGCATCTACTTTGTGACTTATACTGAGCTAATAAATTTTGAAAACGCCACTCCTGGCTCCAAAGAGCTCCGCAGAGGAGGAAAGACAACATTTGGGTACAATAGTTCACTGCGCGACGAATGTGGGGAGCTTGGATTGCAGAAAAATATAGGACAAATTTTAGTGTTGGGGTGTCAAAAAAGTCACCGTAGTTTAGAGGCTGACCTTGGAAAACAGGCTATTAAGCAAACGGGGAGAAGGGAGGTCACTCAAATTTTAGATAAATGAATTTCAAGGAGATGTCAGTTTTAAGCAAGGGAACGGACACTAAAGAATGACAAATAATAATTGTGTGACTGGGATATCACTGGGCTAGTTCCTGGCCAAAGTCGACACATCGTCAAATTCTAAAGAAGCCTAAATCTAACATCCCTAAAGTCTGGACCAAATAACTAAATCTATGGGGAGCTAGAAGGGAATGGAGTTAGCGAAATATCCTGGAGGTCTGCCTTCACCCATTTGTCTTGCTAAAGTCCCATTTACACTAACAGTTGGTCCTCTCAGGTCTCTTCTTTCTTAAACTTTATTGCCACCTCCATTCCCCTGCAAATAAATAAAAAACGTGTGGGCGCTGTCCTCTCCTCATCCTTCCCTGCCACTGGGGTTTTCACTTCCCATCTTCTTTCAAAGCTATTCAAATCAAACTATTTGTGCCTTTTTCTTTTTCTTTCTTCCTTTCTTTCTCTCTTTCTTCTTCTTCTTCTTCTTCTTCTTCTTCTTCTTCTTCTTCTTCTTCTTCTTCTTTTTTGTGGGGGGTGAGGGTTGTTCCAATTATGATCAAGCATTATGTACCAGCACCTCAAAGAATCCTACTCAGAAAGCAAGAGACTGAACACATACATACAAAAACATTTTGTTCTTCCACAATAGCCAATATTTATTAATTCTAAGGCAAACAGTATGCTTGACATTTTATATGTTGTTAACTCCATGTGATATTATATTTAATCTTCACTCGACAGTTGAAAACCCAGCCCGATGCTTCAAAGCTGGAATGTAGCACAATCCAGCGTGATTGTAGAGCTAGAGAGATAGGAAAGGGCCAGATCATGCAGGATTGTTATGTCTTCTTAAAGGTTTAAACTTTATCCCTCAAGAAATGGATAGCCTTTGGGGGATGTTGAATAGTGAAATAGCATGATGAGATTTGCCTTTTAGAAAAGTCACTCACTCTCTCATATTTTAGAAAAGTATATATCAAGAATAAAGTAGAGCAGGGTATTCTAGAGACAAGGAAACTGACAGACTACTGCATAAATCAAAAAAATAAGTGTGTCAGTAAAGGCATGTAAAATTCTGGCAGAATATATACACCACACAGAGTGAACACTGGTTATCTCTGGAAGATGAGATTGCTAAATCACATATTTCTTACATTGCTTGAATATTTTTTACAAAGAAAAAGTATTCATTTTTATGAATCAGAAAAAAAATTTTAAAGAAGTATGCAGTAATTCAGATGTTGAGAAATTAGGAGAGCAGTAAGAGTGATGCTAGAGGAGGTAAGAGTTAAAAAAAAATTAGTTCAATTTTGGCATATTGAATTGAAGCTTCTTGTTGTTCACCCAGAAGAAGTTAGATGGTATACATTTTGAATATTTTGAAATGACCCTAGGAGGCAGGGATCTGGATTACAATTCAGGAATTATCATTACACAGTAATTAATACCACAGAAGTCTTTGAGTTCCCCAAGAAAGAAGTTGTAGTGTGAGAAATTAAGGTCCAGTCTAGAATAAAACACCAACATGTAAAGGATGTGTCTAAAAAGACTGTCCAGTTATTGTTAAAACCTACACCAAATAGTCAACTGTTATATCTGAGAAGTATCTTATCACAGCATCCAGAATTTAAAAGTACCTTATTAGTGGCTGCCAACTGTGGATAGATGTGAAAACTCCTAAGTATTCCCCTTGTAAAATTAAACACTGTGGACATCAAAAAATAATATTTAGCCCTTATTTTTAAGAGTTCAACAGTATAATCAGTAAAAAAATGATATAGAGATATAAGATTACAACACATTGTGAAAAATACAAGAATTGAAATTATATGAGATCCTGACATGATACAGAAGAGGAAGTTATTAATTCTCTCTGGAGGAAGTAAAAGTCAGGTGATCAGGGAGTCTTTCTGAAGGAGGTAATTGTCTGAATTGAAAGAGTGTGTGAAGTTGGCTAATTGGGCCCAGGGGAAAAGATAGGTAATAATAATAATTGCAATAATAATAACTATCATTTACTGAGAGCTTATGAAGTGTTAGGCATTGCTTCGGGCAAGTTTCAATAACTATTTTATTTACTCTCACAACTCTATGGGGGTACTTACTATCCCCATTTTACAGATGAGACAACTGAGACACAGGAAGTGATCATCCAGCTGATGAGTAGAGGTAAAAAGAATAGTATGTATAAATGCAGCATTATATTTGACAATCATTAAAGCATAGTGTGTGACAGGAAAAGTGGTGGCAAATAAAACTAGAAAGGAAAGCTGGAGCTGGATTACAAAGAGTAATTGTAAGACATTTGGACTATATATGCAAGGCAGTGGAGAGTTCGTAAAGGATTTCAAACACAGTAAAGACAGGATCACATTTAATCACCATAATGTATAATCAACCCACATTCCAAAGATAGGAGATTGCCAAACTATCCAGCTTTGCCTCCTACCGCGTTGCCAAACTCATTCCTCGTTCTAACCAAAACAATCTGCTGACAGTCCCTCATCCTCTCTCATGTTTCCATGCCTCTGCACACAATGTTCCATATGTCCCAAACCCATTGCGATTTCATTCACCTAGATATCTCCTTCAGCCTTTCAAAAATTAGTTTAGATTCTCTTTCCTTAGCACAAGGTTTTTTGGTTGTTGTTTTGTTTTTTAACTTGTTATAGAATCGAGGGGTCCAGGAAATTATATTGAACTAAACCTCTAAATAAAATTTAGCATGTCTTTCTATTATGAATGTAGGTCACAAACCACAAAAGTATCAGCCTTTGTAATCACAAGAAAGCACAGATATTTCTGTGTCACATTACAACTGCTACCAATATCTCAAAATATCATTTACACTCATCACTACCTCAAACTTATGTTAGTAATTATGTCCACTACTGGGGGCGCCTGGGTGGCTCAGTTGGTTAAGTGTCTGCCTTCAGCTCAGGTCAATCTCCCAGGGTTCTGGGATGGAGCCCTGCATCAGGCTTTCTGCTCAGCAGGGAGCCTGCTTCCTCCTCTCTCTCTGCCTGCCTTTCTGCCTACTTGTGATCTCTCTGTCAAATAAATAAATAAAATCTTCAAAAAAAATTATGTCCACTACTGGATCTCACTCCTTAATGAGTTAATGAAGAATCACGTACAGCTACTATATCAAATTTTTGTTTTAAAAAATATTTTAATAGCTATTTCCTTTGCAATCTGAAGTATTTTATGCATTTAAAAACATCATTTTGAAAATGGGTCCCTAAGCTTCACAATATTGCCAAAAAAGTCCATAGCATGAAAAGAAAAGTTAGTACAAACTTACAGTTATAAAATAAATAAGTCACAGAGATGGAAAGTACAGAATGGGAATATAGTCAAAACATTATAATAATGTATGACAAATGGTTACTACACTTATTACGTATGGTGAACACTCAGTAATGTATAGAACTGTTGAATCACTAGGTTGTACACCTGAAATTAATATAACATTGCATGTCATCTACACTTCAATAATAAAAAAAATTTAAAAAGTAACTCCTTCTTAGGAATCTTTGATGAGGGACGCCTGGGTGTTCTCAGTCAGTTAAGCATCTGCCTTCGGCTCAGATCATGATCCCAGGGTCCTGGGATCGAGTCCCACATTGGGCTCCTTGCTCAGCTGGAAGCCTGCTTCTTCCTCTACAACTGCCTGCCTGTGTGTTCTCTCTCTCTCTCTCTGACAAATAAATAAATAAAATATTTTTTTAAAAAGGGAGTATTTAATGATACCTTCCCTCTCCTTCTTTCCTTATAACACCCCAACATTCTGAATTAGGAGTCCCTCCTTTGCCTTCTTTCTGATTTCCCAGTTTAACCTTTTCATGCCTCTCTGATATATCTGGTATGCTTCCTCAGCCAGTCCTCTGAGCTCTCTGAGTACTAAAACTGTGTTTATCACTGTTGTATGCATAGTGCCTTCCAGATTATTAAATAGTGAATGCTTAATATCAATAATTAAAAGCTATTGAATTAATCAATCAATTAGAACATAAAACCCCAAAGTATCTACAATGTACCAAGACAATTGTACACTAAGTGATGAGATGCTAAATAAATAAATAATTCCAATCTGACAACACTGAAGTTGACTACTATTCTCTTGGATTCTTATGTGAAACCCAAGAGTAAATATTTCATTTTGGATTTTTTTTTCATTTACAAATAACAGTAAATTCAACTGAAACTGGTTTAAATTAAATGGATTTATTGACTTACATAACAGAAAGAAGCAGAGATATGTCTTCAAGAGTGGGCTGGTTTAAAGCACATGTCAGTTTCTAGGTGACTCTCAGCGTGCCTCTTCCTGTTTGGACTGTCATCCAAAGGCCAGCTTCCCTCAAGGAACAAGATGCCTGCCTGCAGTAACAGGAGCCACGTGCTCCCTCCTTCAGGTTTGGAGGGAGGGCCCACAACCACAGATGACTGGCCCTTGACATTCATAAAAGGACCCTATCCAATCCCTGTATCCAGGAGAGTGTTGATTGGCTCAGGCCTGGGTTACCTAAACAATCCCCCTGGGGGAGGTGGTTACTCTGATTAGTTTTGCCCAATCAGCACTCATCTCTGACTTGCAAGTTGTGTATAAATGCTCCCAAACTGCAAAAACTATTTCATAATGGGAAATAGGTGGAAAAGATAAGGAGACAAAGACGAGCAATCAGCAAAAGTACTACACTCAGACTTAAAGTGAGATTTTACTTGGAGAAAAAAATACTTGCCTCTTGTCACAGTGTCTTGGACTAAATATGATGAAATACGTTGTGATTATGTGATTATTATTTTTTTTAAAGAAAGATTTTTTTATTTTTTTATTTTTTTTAAAGATTTTATTTATTTATTTGGCAGAGAGAGAGAGAGAGAGATTATAAGTAAGCAGAGAGGCANGATAGAGAGAGAGAGAGATTATAAGTAAGCAGAGAGGCAGGCATGGAGAGAGAGGAGGAAGCAGGCTCCCTGCTGAGCAGAGAGCCCGATGCGGGCGTGGATCCCAGGACCCTGAGATCATGACCTGAGCCGAAGGCAGAGGCTTTAACCCACTGAGCCACCCAGGCGCCCGTGATTATGTGATTATTGATAATATCAATAGGTAATGAGTGAATAACTTCAACAACAAATTTACTTTTATTCCAATGTTACCAAGATAGAATTCAATCCAACAATTCAAATTTGTAATTCAACTATCCAGTTTACTAGATAATACTCTGGTCCTACAGACTACATCTCCTTAATTTCCCTCCTGGTGTGGCTAAGAATCCAAATAGTGGTTGATCCACTGACACCCAACAATGGCTAAAAGATTAAGCCTGATTCTCAGAATGAATATTTCTGAATTTTAGCAGATATGTATGTTTCTGTATTAGCTTTAGACAAAGCACCTAATCCCCATCATGGTGTCTTCATTTAATAAAAGCTATCACATCACAGTATGAAATACAGAATGCCCTGTACACAATAATAAAATCTGACTGGTTGTATTTTATAAATGCATCAACAGACCTACAACTAAGATAGGTAGTTAACAAATCTTACTCAATGCTCCCTACTTTGTATACTAATATATTTCTAATATAAACATTAAAGCAAGTTTGGTCTACATCTTTTTTTCCCCTCCTTCTCTGAAGGCTTGTTTTCACAATAATCTAAAATATGATTTCTTACACTCCATATTGATTGAGCTAGGTCTAGGAGAATTTTGGTTGGATGGATGATACAGCTGCCTGGCTAATGAGGTTATCATCTTGAGCCTCCCCCAACAACATTCCTAACAGTGCACTGAAGATAAAAATAACAAATCATGTAGATCAGTACCTTCTTCACAAATTTTACATCTGCCTCTCTAGGTCTCAATATTTTCCTCTTTCCTCTAAATCTTCCCACTTCCTTTCTCCGAGGCAATGTTGGGCACTTTCCTTTTTTTTCCTACTCTTTCTGATCAGTGACTATCAGTGATTCAGTCCGATTTCTCTTAAATAATCAGAAAAAAATCAGAGAGGCAGAGGTTGCCAAGGAAACCAGAGCCAATAGCTGTGGAAGTTCCAGAAGGAAGGAAGGAATTCCTCTGAGACAGATTAAACACAGAGACTTATGCAGGGGAGAGAGAGGAAAGATGCCAAGAGCATAATGAGAAAACAAGTCATTATGAGATGAATATGAAAAGATACATTGCAACATTTATAAGTGAAGTTATTTTTAGATCACCAACAAAGGCTTGGACCAAGAGACAGAACAGGGATAGGAGTGGGTTTTTCAGTGAAAGAGGTTAAGATAAAATAAGTAGATATGTAAGCGATTAAATGGAATAGATGGAAAAGGGTCAGTATTTGTGTCCATGGCTTCCTCGTTCTGTTTTATTGCCTAGAGTACATTCAACTACATACTGTATCAATTAACCTAAATATTCCTCAAGAGAATATCCAACTCAACATGTCCAATATAGAGCTTATCTCCATCAGCAATCCCACTGGCCAAACCTGTATATCGCTTCCATTACCATTAATTCCTCCGTCTCCCTTACCCTACATTCAACCAGTTACTAAATCTTGACCTTTCTAATAGCTCTAAAACTGAACCGTTTCTCTCAATTTTACAGTGGCCATCCTTGGGTTCAGGCCACTGTCACTTAAAACTGCCTCCCAACTGTTGCGTCTCCGGCTCTCATTTCCCACTCATGAGTGCATATGCAGAAACCCACATCCATTCAATCCTTGGATTGCCAGATTTATAAGTAAAATCACAGGACATCCAGTTAAATTTGAATTTCAGATAAACAATTTTTGTTAAAGTATGTCCCAAATATTGTGTGGGACAATATTACAAGTATTGGAAATTTCAATATTTAAAACATACTTATACTAAAAGATTATTTTTATCTGAAACTCAAATTTAACCGGTTGTTTTGTATTTTATTGACAAACTTACCTCTCATTTGTTTGTGTTATTTAGAGTTAAATATGTAGTTAAAGTACAAATCCAAAAGTATCAGAATAATAACACCAAATTCAGGATAGTGGATTCTATGCTGCATGAAGGAAAAAAGTGACTTTCAGTTAAGTATCCATAAGGAAATGCCATCATTTTCATATTAAGCCAGCTATTTTCATATTAAGCATGCATTTTTAATTTTTGCTTTTAGGTTTTTTCCCTCCTTTTTAAAGGGTATTTATGTTTCATTTCTTAGCTTAGTGGTGTATATATAGAATTTTTTATATTACTTTGCTTTTGGTGTGTGTCAAATATTTATAATACATATTTTAAAAATCTTTAATAGCCCTCTAGATAAAAGTCCAAAGAACTGAAACCCATTAGAGAGGGTTTACCTTTCTAACCTTGGCACTTACAGTTTGTACACAACAGTCTGTTGCTCCTGAACAGTTTTCCTCAAAAGATCATCCATACTCTTTTCTCTTGTCCTTAAATCTCAAATTAGCTGTCAGTACTTCACTGGCACCTTATCTACATCTGGGTTAGGTAGTTTTCCTATGTACTGTCAGGGAATTCAGCACTTCACCACTACTTACATTTATCTTCACCAACTATAATAGCTGACTTACTTGTCTGTATCTCCCATTAGAGCACAAATCTAAAAGTATAGAGACTAAGTTGTATTTACCATAACATCTCCGGCCCCCACCCAGTGCCTGGCACCAATGGACCCTCAATAAATATTTGCTATAGGAATTGATTAGTTAATGAATATGGGCTGGTTTATTTAACATTCTTGAGGTATTTTATAATTTTACTTTTAACATGAACCCTACTTTATAATCAATATCTAGGTGAAATCATAAATGTAACCACCTCATAGTGTGTAGATTAGAAATCATTACCTGGAATGAAGTTCTCCTCTGTCATTCACATTGCAAAGTTTGGTGTCAACATCATCTGTCACCTAAACTGGGTCTTGCTTTTGTTGTTTAGAATAGACACATAGCAATTGTTCCTCAGCTTGTACAAATTATACATAGCCTTACATGTTAAGTTTCTGAAAATTGCTTTGTATGTCTATAAATTCAAACTTGATAGATATAGTAGGCATCATTACATTATGTGGTAGGTATGATGCATTGATACTTAACACTTGCATTTATGGAATCTAATGAAAATTCATTGTTACCTGTATTTTCTTCTCAGTCTGTTCTTTTCCCTCATTTTCCTTAAAGTCCATGTGCTGCTAACTAAAGATTATGATTTGCTAACAGCTCTGAAACCCATATGTAAACATTAATGCATTTCTACCTTAATAAAAGAATAAAACTTCCCTTTGCTTCCTTGGGTTTGCTTCCCTGCACTCTTCCTCTCCTATTTATCAGTTTTCTAGATACCATTATTAATTTTACAGCACTCTTCCTCCAAGTAGCAGAAGGAAATTTACCTGATTTTAAGACACTTCTTAGAATCTTTGCTCCTTAGCATTTCCTCATTCTCATTAACAGAAGAAAAGAGAGATAACGGTGTGAAAAGTTGAGTTTAAAACATGTTGAACAGGGTAGAACAGTATGTGAAACTGGTATTGTAAGTATGGTATCATAAGGATACCATTTTTACTTCAACTGTACCCTCTTTATTTATTTCCATTTCTCAGACTTTCTAATTCCAGCACTCAGGGAACTCTTATCCTCACAATCTACCTTTGCAACTTCCAATATAGTATTGTCTATATCTGGATTAGGTACTTCTCCTATGTACTGCCTCTATACTCCACTCTTCAAGAGTAGAAAAATAAGAAAAATAAGTCAAGCAATCATATAATTATTGAGGACCCCTATTGCTAAAATCTAAACCTACGATAGTTCCTTGACTATTAGGAACACTTGGCCCAGGGAATGCAAAGAGCTATTGTTTGCAGAATGTTGGCTGACAGTCAAGAGCTTTCTTTAGCGGCACTTATGATGATGGTTTCACCATAGTCTGTGAGCTTGTCGTCAGTGTGACAAGTAAAGAAATCTAATTTTGTCAGCTCCCTAAGAGTGAGTCCATTTTCCAGGGATGGGCTTGAGATAACCAAGGATAAAAGACTAATATATCAGCATTCCAATCTAAAATTAATGATTGAGTGTACTAGAAGAATCCATCAGCATACCCCCCTAGTAGACAAACTGCATACAAAGCCAAATAAGCAGAAGGCTGCTTGGTGAGCATGGAATCAGAATAAGAGGAGTCAGGGATTTGATTCTAATGTTTAATGGCACTGCATTTTGAGAGCCTGATGTGCACTCTTCCACAAGAACGAAATTCTGTCTGTGAAGCAGATGGAGACTCACAAGACTGGAGAAGTAATAATCCACTCCTCACCAGCACACCACGCTTTGATGGTCAGGGCCAACTTGTGCTTCTGTGACTCATTTTTCTTTGCATTCCTGGATGACTAACACTTCCATTCCCCAATCTCATGTTCATCTACTTGTTGCTTTAAAAAAAAAAAGCGTCAACTGTATTAAAACATTCCATGAGAACTCAAACCATAAAACTCCTAGAAGAAAACACAGGGAGCAATATCTTTGGCATGGCCTTAGCAACATATTTCTAGAAATATCTCCTAAGGCAAGGGAAATAAAAACAAAATTAAACTATTGGGACTACACCAAAATAAAAAGCTTTTATTTATTTTATTTATTTATTATTTATTTATTTATTTTTCTTTATTTTTTATTCTTTGCCCCAGGGGTACAGGTCTGTGAATCATCAGGCTTACATCTTTCACAGCATTCACCAAAGTACACACCCTCCCCAATGTCCATAACCCATCCACCCTATCCCTACCTTCCCACCCCCCAGTAAACTCAGTTTGTTTTGTGAGATTAGGATAAGAGACTCCTAATCCTCTCACAAAATAAAAAGCTTTTGTACAGGGAAGGAAAACATTGACAAAATGAAAGGCAACTTACTGAATGGGAGAAGATATTTGCAAATGATATAGCCAATAAGGTGTTAATGCCCAAAATATATAAGAATTTATACAACTCAAAACCAAAAAAAAATATGATTAAAAAATGGGCAGAGAACCAAATTAGACATATTTCCAAAGAAGACATACAGATGGCCAACAGGGACATAAAAACATGCTAAACATTATTAATCATCAGGTAAATGTAAATCAAAGCCATAATGAGATACTATCTTAAACCTGTCAGGATGGCTAGTACCAAAAAGATAAGAAATAACAAGCTTTGGTGAGGATGTGGAAAAAAAGAAATCCATGTGTAGTATTGGTGGGAATGTAAATTGGTGCAGCCATGTGGAAAATAGGATGGAGATTCCCTCAAAAAATTAAAAAAAGTAATCCAGTAATTCTACTACTGTTTATTCAATGAAAACAAAAACATTAACTCAAAGAGATATGTGCACTCCTACATTTATTGCAGTATTATTTATAATAGCTAAGATATAGAACTAACCTGTGTCCATCAATAAATGAATGGATAAAGATGTGATACACACACACACACACACACACACACACACACACATGTTATTCAGGCATAGAGTGAGATCTTGCCATTTGCAACAACACGAATGGACCTAGAAGGTATTAAGTGTAATAAGTTAGACAAGGAAAGACAAATACTGTATGATTTCACTTATATATGGAACCTAAGAAACCAAACAAATGAACAAACAAAAAAGGAAGAAACAGACCCATAATACCAGAGAACAAACTGGTGGTTTGTGAGAAAGGATGGGATAAGGGTATATGCAAAATGGGTGAAGGGGAGTGGGAGACACAGGCTTCTAATTATGGAATGAATAAATCACCAGGATAAAAGATATAGCAGGGAATAGAGTCAATGGTATTGTAATAATAGCCTTGTATAGTGATAGATGGTAGCTACACCTGTAGCATAGCATCAAGTTTAGAGTTGTCAAGTCACTGTTGCACACCTGAATCTAATATAACATTGTGTTAATTATACTTCAATAGAGAAACAAACACATAAACAAACAAACAAACAAACAAAAAACATTTCCTGTGATTATTATCAAGTCTGATCCAGGAAGCCATTATATTTCTTTAGATGATTTTGCACATCTCTACTCATATATGTTATGTGATGATTTCAATTTTTTTTAACTTTAAGTATATTTCATTGTATCTTTTTTTTTAAAAGATTTTATTTATTTCACAGAGGGAGAGAGATCACAGGAGGCAGAGAGGCAGGCAGAGAGAGGCGGGGAAGCAGGCTCCCCGCCGAGCAGGGAGCCCGACGCAGGGCTCGATCCCAGGACCCTGAGATCATGACCTGAGCCGAAAGCAGAGGCTTTAACCCACTGAGCCACCCAGGCGCCCTCATTGTATCTTTTAATAAGATATTATTTGTTTATTTGTATATTTTTACTGAAACACAGTTGACACACAGTGTTACACTAGTTTCAGTATACAACAAAGTGATTCAACAAATCTATACATTATCTGTGATCATTTCTAATTTTAATTCAAATAACTATTTCCATTATTTTTATGTTTTGGGGAGGCTTTTCCTGTCGTGTGTACACACTGATAACATGTAAAATAAAAAGCAAAATAGTTTTAATGTTTCATCTCAGGAAATAGGAATTAGAAAAATTACTAACGAATGTGATCTACCAATTGAAATAATTGTTAGGGACACCTCGGTGGCTCAGTTGGTCAAGCATCAGCCTCTGGATTTTGGCTCAGGTCATGATCCCAGGGTCATAAGATCAAACCCCCAGTTGGGCTCCAAGCTCACTGCAGGGTCTGCTTGAAAATCATTCCATCTCATTGCCTTTTCTAAACACATAAATAAATAAATAGATAAATAAATAAATAACATCTTTTAAAAAATATTTGTTAAACTTTTTAAACAGCCTTTTTTGCATGGGCATGGATGCTCATGTGCATGCACACACACACGCACACACAATACAGGACAATTATTCTTAGTTCTTTTTTTTTTAATTATTTATTTATTTATTTCACAGAGGGAGAGAGATCACAAGGAGGCAGAGAGGCAGGCAGAGAGAGAGAGGGAAGCAGGCTCCCCGCTAAGCAGGGAGCCTGATGCGGGCCTCGATCCCAGGACCCTGAGATAATGACCTGAGCCGAAAGCAGAGGCTTTAACCCACTGAGCCACCCAGGCGCCCTATTCTTAGTTCTTAAAGCTTTTCTAATTAGGTCTTAAATAACCATGGATCATTTTAAAAGGAAGAGGAGGGAGAGGAAAATGAGAAGCAGAAGGAAAAGAAGTAACACATTCAGATTAATTTTAAACAAAACATGTTATGACATATTCACATCTTCATTTTGATAAGTCAGTCTCTAATTTTTAAACATCATCTTTCCAAGTACCCTTTCATACTGCAGGCATTTCCAATCATTCCATTTCCTGAATTTCAATAACTCCTAGACACATGCTTTTGTTCCCTTCAATGCTCTACTGTTCATTGTACAAAGATTATTTCATTTTGAATGTAATTTCAGTTTGTTTGATGCCCTATTTATTCATCATATGTGCTGTTTTGTTACCTATATTTTTAATGTCCAATTTATGCTATTTCATAACATAAATTATTTATGTAACATAAGTTACTTCACTGAAGCATCTCTTTATTTTCCAAGATCATTTACTTGCAGATTTTATCAAGCACATATGTTCTCTGAGCAACCACTTTGTAATTAAAATCTTTTGATTGGGTATATCTCAGTCACACAGTTACAATAATCTTTTTAGTTGGTATCATAACACATTTGCTTATTAAAAATTAAGGCATTCCATACACACAGTATCTGAATGTGGACAAAAAATTTAAATGTATACCTATTCTCTTCAAACTATTCCAAAGAATAGAAATGGAAGGAAAAATTCCAAATTCATTCAATGAAGCCAGCATTACTCTGATATCAAAACCAGATGAAGACTCCACTAAAAAAGAGAACTACAGGTCAATATCCCTGATTAACATGGATGCAAAAATTCTCAGTAAACACTAGCAAACGGAATCGAAAACTACATTTAAAAAATCATTCAACATGATCAAGTGGGATTTACTCCTGGGTTGCAACAATGATTCAATGAACGTGATACACCAGATTAATAAAAGAAAGGATAAGAACCATATGATGCAGAAAAATTATTTGACAAAGTACAACATCCATTCATGATAATAACCCTCAATAAAGTGCATTTAGAGATAATAAATCCATAAAAATAAAAACAATAAAGAGCATATATGAAAAAAATCACAGTTAATATTCTCAATGGGGAAAATCTGAGAGCTTTCCCTCTTCTGAACAGGACAGGGATGTCCACACTCACCAGTTATTTAACATAGTACTGGAAGTCTTTGCCTCAGAAATCAGACAACAAAAAGAAATAAAAGGCAACCAAAATCAGCAAGGAAGAAGTCAACCTTTCAGTATGGGCAGATGATGTGATACTCTACATAGAAAACCCAAAAGACTCCACCAAAAAGCTGCTAGAACTGATACATGAATTAAGTAAAGTCTCAGGATACAAATTCAATGTACAGAAACCTGTTGCATTTCTATACACCAATAATGAAGCAGCAAAAAGAAAAATCATGGAATCAATCCCATTTACAATTGCATCAAAAATCACAAGACAGCTAGGAAGAAATCTAATGAAAGAGGTAAAAGACCTCTACTCTAAAAACTATAATACACTGAGGAAAGAAATTGAAGATGACACAAAGAAATGGAAAGACATTCCATCTTCATGGATGGGAAGAACATCTATTGTGAAAAAGTCTATACCACCCAAAGCAATCTACACATTGAATGCAATCCTTATCCAAATACCAACAGCATTTTTCACGGAGCTAGAACAAATGATCCTCAATCTGTATGGAACCACAAAGGGCCTCCAACAGCCAAAACAACATGGAGAAAGAAAAGCAAAGCTGAAGACTTCACAATTATGTACCTTAAGTTATATAACAAAGCTGCAGTCATCACAACAGTATGCTACTGGCACAAAAATAGACACATAGTTCAATGGAACAGAATACAAAACCCAGAAATGGCCCCATAACTTTATGGTCAACTAATCTTCAACGAAGCAGGAAAGAACATCCAGTGAAAAAAAGACAGTCTCTTCAACAAATGGTGTTGGGAAAACTGGACAGTTTTCCCAACTGGAATATACAAAAGAATGAAATTGGACCACCTTCTTCCACCATATACAAAAATAAATTCAAAATGGATCAAAGACCTACTTATGAGACCTGAAACCAACAAAATCCTAGAGGAGAACACAGGTAGCAACCTCTTTGACATCAGCTGGCAACTTCTTTCTAGATATATCTCCTGAGGCAAGGCAAACAAAAGCAAAAATGAACTACTGACTTCACCAAAGTAAAAAGCTTCTGCACAGCAAAGGAAACAATCAACAGAACTAAAAGGAAACCTATGGGGGCACTTGGGTGGCTCCGTGGGTTAAAGCCTCTGCCTTTGGTTCAGGTCATGATCTCAGGGTCCTGGGATCAAGCCCCACAGTTGGGCTCCCTGCTCAACGGAGAGCTTATTTCCTCCTCTCTTTCTGCCTGCCTCTCTGCCTACTTGTAATCTCTCTGTGTGTCAAACAAATAAATAAAATCTTTAAAAAATTAAAAAAAAATAAAAGACAATCTATAGACTGGGAGAAGATATTTGCAAATGACATATCTGATAAAGGGTTGGTATACAAAATATATAAAAAACATATAAAAGTTGACACCCAAATAATCCAGTTAAAAAATGAGCAGAAGAGTTGAATAGACATTTTGTCAAAGAAGACATCCAGATAGCCAACAGACACATGAAAAGATGTTCAACATCAATCAACATCAGGGAGATACAAATCAAAACTACAATGAGACTGTCACCTTCCACCTGTCAGAGTGGCTAAAATTAACAACACAGGAAACAACAGGTATTGGCGAGGATGTGAAGAAAAGGGAACCTTCTTACATTGTTGGTGGGAATGCAAACTGATACAGCCTCTCTGGAAAACAGTTGGGAGGTTCCGCAAAAGTTAAAAATAGAACTACCCTATGATCCAGCAATTGAACCACTAAGTATTTACCCAAAGGATACAAAAACACTGATTCAAAGGAGTACATGCATCCTGATGTTTATAGCAGCATTACCAACAATAGCCAAATGATGGAAAGAGCCAAAATGCCCGTCGACTGATGAATGGATAAGGAAGAGATAGGATGTACACACATATATCATATCTATAATGGAATATTACTTAGCCATCAAAAAAGAATGAAATCTTGCCATTTGGAAGGATGTGGATGGAGCTAGAGAGTATTATGCTAAGCAAAATGCATCAGTCAGAGAAAGACAAATACCATATGATTTCAATCACATGTGGAATGTAAGAAACAAAACAAATGAGCAAATGGAAAAATAAAAGAGAGAGAAAGAGGCAAACCAATAAACATATTCTTAACTATAGAGAACAAACTGATGGTTACTAGAAGGGCGGTGGATGGGGGGATGGGTTAAATACTTGATGGGCAATAAGGAGGGCACTTGTGATGAGTTCCGGATGTTGTATGAAAGTGCTGATTCACTATATTATATACCTGAAACTAATATTATGCTCTATGTTAACAAACTGGAATTTAACTAAAAACTTAAAAAAATACATATTGATTACTTGCTGTAACATTTAACTTTCAAAGTCTTTTCAACGTAACATAACTGTGTACATTTATTTAATAAAACCCAGTAAAAAAAAATTAATGATGATTGGTCTTTGTGGTTCCCACTAGTAAATCCTGTCTTATTTTCTTATCATCGTATAAATTATATTCTTATGTAATATATACCTTTGCATTAAGACCCAGTAGTTCTTAAACACTATTACCAAATAACCATATAGGTCCCAAATGCAGCAAAGGCTAATAATTTTTGTTTTCCACATTAAGGCAGAAATTTTCTATCATTTCTTTTTCTTTTTTTTTAAGACTTTTTTTTTAGAGAAGCTTTAGATTCACCACAAAAATAAGAGGAAGATACAGAGATTTCCAATATACCTCCTGCCTCACACATGCACAGCCTCCCCCATTGTCGATGTCCTCCCCAGAGTGGTACATTTACCTGCGTTGATATATCATACTCACCCCAAATCCATAGTTTACATTAGGGTTCATTCTTAGTATTGTACATTCTATGGGTTTAGACAGATGTATGACATTCAACCATCATTATAGTATCATACAATCTGTTTTCATTGCCTTAAAAATCCTCTCTGCTCCACTTTACTTACAATAATCAATTTTTCTCACTCAAATACATACTGTATATTATCACTTGGATTAACAAACTTCATTGCCTACATACGTTATTAACAACACATTCTTTAGTCAAAAGTACCATCAATTGTTTGAATGAAATATATTGCTATGAACTCATACTGAATCTAATTTATTGTGCCTTATGGCTGTTCAAAGAAATAGAGACTTACAGGCCTGAGCATGGTTAGCCATGAATCAATCAATGGGATTATATTTTGAGCAATCCAAAGGAAGAATTGTTTCTATTACCATAAAGATTGAGAAATTATAAGACCAACACTCATAATAGCCATTCATTAATTACATGTAACAAAACAAACATCATTCTAGACCTTTTAGCTCCATTGGCCCAGTGAATTTGATAGTACTTCTCAAATCATCTGTGCTAAAGGATCATCTTCCTTTTATTTGTAATCTGCTGCACATTGATACTTTTGTAAAATACAACAAAAACAAATACCTAGAAAAATGAAAATTTGACGTGTCACATGAAATTTTGTTAGAGCCAAAAGACATAAAATTACTGTCAATTTTTTATAGAAGTTTCCATTGCTCACTCTTAACTTCTGACCTGTAACAAATAGTTCACTGATTAGCAGTGATATTCAGACCACACTTTGAGTAGCACTATTCTATATAAAATAAGAATTATTATTTCCACTTTTCTGTTGAAAACAAGCTGAGGCATGGATAAGTAAAATAATGTTCTTTTTTTTTAAAGATTTTATTTATTTATTTATTTGACAGAGAGAGAGAGAGAGATCACAAGTAGACAGAGGCAGGCAGAGAGAGAGGAGGAAACAGACTCCCTGCTGAGCAGAGAGCCCTATGTGGGCCTTGATCCCAGGACCCTGAGATCATGACCTGAGCCGAAGGCAGAGGCTTTAACCCACTGAGCCACCCAGGCGCCCTAAAATAATGTTCTTAAAATCACTCAGAAGATCAATAGCACAGACCAAATTTGTACCCAAGATTGATGCCAAATTCTGAAGCTTTAAATAAATATGATACACAGTTTCACTGACACTTCTAAAATTGTGTTGTCCAATATAATATGCACTAGCTACATATAATTATATTACATATATGTTATAATCATATAAAATTAATTTTACTTCTTCAGTTTCTTCGGTTGCACTAGTGACATTTCAAGTACTGAAAAGCCACATATGGCTAGTGGCTACTAAACTGAACAGTACAGATAAAGGGAATTTCTATCTTCACAGAAAGTTTTATTGGGCTATGCAGCTCTAGAATACCAGTAATTTCTCTCAGAGATTATTTATTTCGTTTATAAGTTAGCATTGGGGTTGCCTGCTATCACACAGTGACCCCTCTCTTCAAAAAATTGCCCTCACATGCCCAATCCACAAAACAGTCAGTTTTTACCCTCCAAGATTCTGTCCCATCTCTCTGTCATGACTGATTGAACCAGATGAGGACACCTCATAAAAGCCAAGAGATGCGTCTCTTATCCTTAGGAGAGGGTGCGCATATATCTTAAAATGACTGACTCTGATGAAAAGAGAATATTCATAATCTACTAATTCCAATTATTTCCCAAGAGAAAAGAAAATAATAATTAAGGCTTATAACAGGAATTTGACCTAGAGTCCCTCAGAATACCAGTCCCCGATCAAACAACTATAGTTAAGGATTATTAAGGCTGAGTTCTACTGAATTGATAGCTTTCAGTACACCCTATGGACCAGGAGAAAGAAGGGATGTTATCAAGGAAGAGAATACAGTCCTGAGTTTTTTATCTGTAGCTACAGTCAACAATGGATGTGTGTTTACTATCTACCAAACATTTTAGTCATTTTACATGTGTCGTTTCATTCAAACGATCCTTTGAATTTACATCAATTTTACAAACAAGGGAATCAAGATAGCTGAGGTATACAGATTGCGAAGGCATAGTTAAAAGCCTCAGTGGTTGTTGAAACTTTATAAAATCAGAAAAGTACTATGCAAAACCGTAAAATGTTGAGTTGGAAAAAATCAATATGAATTCATAAACTTATAAAGAAATACGATTTTCCATCTCTGTGCTAAAAGTGATCAAGCACCAATAGCAGTAGCAGCATTTCTGCCTACCACCCAAAGTCATGTGCAATCCTAGCAGCCCAGGTTTTTGTCCCTAAAGTTATTCTAGGAAAAAAGCAGTAAGATTCTGTAGAGGATGTTGAAAAAAATTGTTTTAAGATCTATTTTTATTTGTCTATTATTATTAGACAACAAAAATAATTTTAAGAATGTCAGGGGCAGTATTTAAGGACAAAGAGCCATCATAAGGGGATTTCCAGCCACCAGGTTATAACATTTTGCACATCAGAATCCTTATTATTATGATTTTGCTAACTAAAACAAGTTAAATATAAAAAGCCCATGAATTTGGTAATGATATTGAAAAAAGAAAGGTTAACATACTATGTGCAAACAGTATTTTTAATATGAAAGAATGAATATAATAGATATATAAGTTGTAGTGATTTTAATATAAATTGGGGACATTAATATACTGGTATTTTGTTAATTCCATAAGCATGTGTCTGTAAAATATAGACAGGTACTTTTTTTTCCTATCTGTATAAGCAAGATATATGTAGAGAGAACTCTAAGTGAGCCAAATGCTTCCAGAAAAAAAAGAGGTACTGAGCCAGAACTGAACGGGCTAATCAATCCCTTTGGTAATATAGAATAGCCAAACAGAAAGTGCATCCAGCAATTGATTAGCACTAGTGGTCATATACAATAAGCACTTTAAAGAGGATTCAACAATGTGTTCAACAATAATAAAATAGCCAACTATTCCAAATATAAGAATTAACTAAAAAGTTGATACCTCATTTTCTGATAAATAAACACTTTAGAAGTACTTTAGATAACCCTACTCAGGGAATTATAAATAAGACTCTGATATGACTTACAAAGTGGCCAATATTTGTATCAGATCAGATCCAGGAATATCACATGACATCATCTCAGATAGTAGGTGGTTTACTGGTTATGAATAGGAACCTGGAGCCAGTCTGCTTCGGCTCAAGGTAAGTTACTTTAGGCAAGTTATTTGATCTTTCTGTGCCTCAATTTCTTTATCTATAAAGTGAGAATTAAAATAGTTTCCATCTCAATGGTCATCATGAAGATTAAAGAGTGAATATGTGAAACACTTAGAACAGTGCCTTGAACATAATTACTCAGTGTTAATTACTGTAATATCTGAAAAAAACCCATTTTGCAAAAAACTAAAATTGGCATGAAAGATGTGTATGTGCAAGTTCCATTAAGGTGACACGTGGAACATTTTTTTAAAAAGGGCTTCAGCCAGTAATCAAGTATTGGGCATGAGTTCTCCTGAGCTATACAATGTAATTCCATATCCTGACCAAGACTCAATTAATTCATCAACAACCCAAATCATGTGACCTCAACTCGTAGGTTTTTGAGGGGAGTTTAGCAGTGTAGGGAGGAAGGAGGAATGTGGTAAAGTTATTGCAACCTTAGATAGTATTTGGTAAACAAAGACAACGCCTATGGAATAAATTCCAGTTTTGACTCAATAGATAGTGAACTGCCACCACTAATTCTGATACTAATGACTAACTGAGGATAAGTGTCATTTTTAAAGCCATTGATATGCCCTTCAAAGGTCTTTAAAGGTCCTCTTTAGGGGGTTTTTCTCTATCTTGGAGAAATAGCAACCCTATTAGCTCAAAGCAATTCTTCATTTATGTTGTCTTCACACTGACATTTTTATTCTATTGCTTTTTGGCATATTTATTATTCCCTAAAGTAGCTTCTAGACATATTGAGCTGCCCAACTAATCTGTCCAAAGTTTCTTCTGAAGTACCAATTATTTTCTTGATACCATTTTGGCCATGGAATTGCATAGGTTTTGAGTGGTCTGCCTCAATCCAGTGTTATTTTTATTGCATAATATTGCAGAGTGTGAGGGTTGTAGTGGCATATATGATACATAAGGTTATAGCATCAAATATCCTGAATTAATCATCACCCCAAAATTACTCATATCATCCCCAGTTTAGCATTTTCATCATCATAAACATTTATGTGGTCACAGCACCAGACCAGTTGTTTAGAATAAAAGGTGATATGAAAGTTATAAAAAAAATGATTTCTTCCAATAAGATGCTTAAAATCACTAAGGGAGAGATAATATATACACAAAAAAGACAATAAGGTTGTTTAAGTTATCCAAATGTGACAGCTAAGCAAATTGTATGCTACCTTTATGATAGTATAAAGGGACACTAAACCTATAATTGGACAACTTAGGGGTTTTTTTTAAGATTTTATTTATTTATTTGACAGAGAGAGTGAGAGAACACAAGCAGAGGGAGCAGAGGGAGAGTGAGAAGCAGAGGGAGAGGAAGAAGCAAACTCTGCACCAAGCAGGGAGCCCGAGGCAGGGCTCAACCCCAGGACCCCGGGATCAAGACCTGAGCCAAAGGCAGACACTCAACAACTGAGCGACCCAGGCACCCCAAGGACAACTTAGGTTTAAATCTAGACTATCTATCACTTGCTTTGTTACCTTTAAAGCGGGGATAGTAATACCCATCTTACAAAATTGTACAGGAATTAAATGAATAATATATGTCAAAGTGCCTGACAAGTAGCAGACACTGAATGAATGTTAATTTCTTTCTTTGCTTAAACAGTGCATAAAGATTCAGATATCTAACCATTTGTTTCTAAGTGCTATAAATAAATTTTGCTGGGTCATTATTTTGTAGTAATTAAGATTATATTTTCAAAACTGTGACTCCTAGTAACTGAAGAAGGATCAACACTGAAGGCACTGCAAAGTCAGACTTAGGTTTTGATCACTGGGAAGTCAAGGTTGTATCTTAACTCTGTTCCATCCTTCTTTTTATTTTTTTTCCCACCCTTCTTTTTAAAATAACACCTTTATTGAGATATAATTTAAATGCCATACAGTTCACACATCTGAAGTGTACAATTCAATGTTTTTTAATATATTTACAGAAATGTGCTACCATCACCAGAATCAATTTTAGAATATTTCATCACCCCAAAAAGAAACCCTGTACCCATTAGCAATCATTCCTCTTTATATTCTAATCCCCTGATGAATTAGGCTAGATAACTGCAAAGGACCTCTGAAAGTCTTACCATTCCTTCAGTTTAGTCCAAGGATCTGCCACTTTTTTGAAAGTGTGGCCCTTTACTTCTAATATGCTTTGGAATAAGAGGGAAACAGGTCAAAGGTCTTATGCCAACTACTGATTACTGACTAAAGTGCTGGAGAAAATAAGAAAGTAAAATGGGAGTATTGGTCTGTAGCTCTGTTTCCAGACTGGAGAGAGGCAAACTTCTGTTGGGCAATCACACAACATATATCTGGAAAGGAATGAGGTGAACTGCTATTCCAGAGACCAATGAAATTGACTCACATGTGATTCTCAATATGTATAATTCCCTACTAACTCATAGTACAAACAAATAGGAGATAAACATTAAGGGATGAGATTAACACACAACTTCTAGACCCTAACCTGGTCCCTCTGATTTTCTAAATATTCTTTGGCATCCTGGTTTACACTTAAATTTTTTTATGCCAAACTTATTGTATTAGTTATATATTGTTGTGTAATAAATTGTCCCTGAACTTAGTGGTTTAAACTAAGTGGGTCAGGAATTGGGGAGCAGTTTAGCCAAGACATTCTGGGTCAAGGTTTTTCATGTCATAGTAGTCAATATGTTGGCTGGGGCTGCAATGATCTGAAGGCTTGATTGGGCTGGAGGATCTCTTTCCAAGATTCTGGCAAAATAGTGTTAGTTATTGGCTGTGGACTTAAGTTCCTTACCATGTGGACTTCTACCTGGAATTCTAAAATATTCTCATAATGTGATAGCTGTTTTCTCCCAGAGTGGCAGATCCAAGAGGAAGAGCAAGTAGGAAGACTTAATACCCTTATTACTTAGTTTCTGAAGTTATACCACATCATTCTATTCATTAGAAGAGAGTTATTAAATCTAGCCCACACTCAAGGATGTGAGAATTAGGCGTTAACTTTTGAAGACCAGAGTATAAAATTTATAGACATATTTTAAGTCATCACTCTCTTGCTCCTTCCTTTATATGTACACATATAAAAGCTAATCACTTTCTTATATACCAGTAATGAACAAATGTAATTTTAAATTGAAAACACAACATCATATACGTTAGCATTCCCCAAAAGGAAATACTTAGGTATAATTTAACAAAGTATGTGCAAGATCTATATAAGGAAAACTATAAAACTCTGAAGAAAGATTCAAAGAAGAATGATATAAAAATGGAGAGATATTCCATGTTAATGGATTGGAAGATTCAATATTGTTAAGATATAGATTCCTTTCAATTTGATCTATAGATTTAATACAATCCCAATCAAACTTTCAGCAAGTTATTTTGTGGATATGGATGAATTGACTTTAAATTTTATACACAAAGGAAAAAGACCCAGAACATATAACACATCATTAAAGGAGAAAAGCAAAGTTGGAGGACTGACACTGCCTAACCTCAAGACTTAATACAACGCTATAGTAATCAAGACAGTGTGGTATTGACAAAATAATAAACAAAAAGATCAATGGAAGAGAATCGAGAGCCCATAAGTAGACCCCCATCAACGTAGCCAACTGATCTTTGACCAAAGAGCAAAGACAATGCAATGGAGCTAAGACAATCTTTTCAACAAATAGTGCTAAAGCAACCCTATATCTACATGCCAAAACAAAAAAATGAGTCTAGGTATTGATCTTACACACTTTATAAAAACAAACTCAAAGAAAATCATAATCTTAAACGTAAAACACAAAAACTTAAAACTCCTAGAAGAAAACAAAAGAGAAAGTTTAGATGACCCCGGTCATAACAATGTCTTTT
The DNA here is from genome assembly GCA_002007465.1 of Ailurus styani. NCBI lineage: Eukaryota > Metazoa > Chordata > Mammalia > Carnivora > Ailuridae > Ailurus > Ailurus styani. Next base: position 288,101 of record LNAC01000512.1, on the reverse strand, counting down.
TATTTTTTTATTTTTATTTTTTTTAAAGATTTTATTTATTTATTTGACAGAGAGAGATTACAAGTAGGCAGAGAGAGGAGGAAGCAGACTCCCCGCCGAGGAGGGAGCCCGATGTGGTCCTTGATCCCAGGACCCTGAGATCATGACCTGAGCCAAAGGCAGAGGCTTTAACCCACTGAGCCACCCAGGCGCCCTAGCAATGACTTTTTAAATACTACACCAAAGGCATGATCCATGAAAGAAGTAATTGATAAGCTAGGTTTTACTGAAATTTAAAACTTCTGTTCTATGAAGGACAATGTCAATGAGAAGACAAGCCATAGACAGAAAATATTTGCAAAAGTCACATCTGATAAAGGACTGTTATCCAAAATATACAAAGGACCCTTTTTTCCCCCAGATATTGATTGATTGATTGATTTGAGAGAGAGAGAGAGAGCATGAGCAGAGGGAGGGGCAGAGGGAGAGGGAGAAGCAGACTCCACGCTGAGCAGAGAGTCCAATACGGGGCTTGATTGCAGGACCCTGGGATCATGATCTGAGCCTAAGACAGATGCTTAACCAACTGAGCCACCCAGGTGCTCCTAAAATATACAAAGATCTCTCAAAACTCAAAACAAGAAGGCAAATAACCTAATTAAGAAATAGGCCAAAAAAAAAAAGGGCTTCTGTCGTGAGTGGCACACGTAGGGCAGCCTCATTGCTCTATGTGCGGAATCGACATCAAGAGATTTCGGAAGCATAATTTTTTGGTATTTGGGCAGCTGGTGATCGTTGGTCCCGGCGCCCTGAAAAAAAAAAAAAAAAAAAAAAAGAAATAGGCCAAAGATCTCATCAGACATTTCACCAAAGGAGATATACAGATGGAAAATAAGCACACCATATATTACCAGAAAAATGCAAATTAAAACAACAATGAGATACCTCTGTATGCCTTTTAGAATGGCCAAAATCCAGAACATTGACAACACCAAATGCTGATGAGAATTTGGAGCCATTTTCAATCATTGCTTGTGGGAATGTAAAATGGCACATTCACTTTGGAAGATAGTTTGGCGATTTCTTACAAAAACAAACATAGTCTTACCATACAATACTGCAATCACTCCTCTTGGTATTTATCCAAAGGAGTTGTAATCTTATGTCCACACAAAAATCTGTACATGGATGTTTATAGCAACTTTATTAATAATGCCAAAACCTGGAAGCAACCATGATGTCCCTCAGTAGGTGTGAATGGATAAACTTTGATACATCCAGACACTGCAGTATTTCAGTACTGAAAAGAAATAAGCTATCAGTCCATAAAAAGACACAGCAGAAACTCAAAATGCATATTACTAGGTGAAAGAAATCAATCGGAAAAGACAACATACTGTATGATTCCAACTATATGACACTCTGGAAAGGCAAAAGATATGGAGATAGTAAAAATATAGTGGTTGACAGGGCAAGCAATGGATGAATAAGTAAAGCACAGAGAATCTTTAGGGAAATAAAACAACTCTTTGAAACTATAATGAGTACACATCATTATACATGTGTCCAAACCCAAAGTATGTACAACACTAAGAGTAAACCCTAATGTGAACTATGAGCTTTGGTTGATTATGATGTGTCAATGCAGGTTCATCAAGTATAAAAATGTAACACTCTGATGAGGGATGTTGATAATAGGTGAGGCTATGGGGTACATGAAAACCTCTGTATCTCCCACTTGATTTTGCTATAAACTTAAAACTTCTCTAAAAAACAAAGTCTATTAAAATATGTATACGTATATGGACATAACTTTATCTGTAAAATATTTTTTCAGGTATGTACATTTACTCAATCATCTTAAAAAACTGTGTGATGTCCATACTGGAATCATCTCTACTTTGTAGATAAACTAAGGAATAAAAAGTGTAAGTAACTAAAGTAACAGTCAACTTAGTGGTGCATCTCATGTTTGAACCTATAAAATTTGACTCTACACTGAAGCTCCTAACCATTATTTTATAATGACTATTTATAGCTTTCTTTGGTTCTTTATTTTTCTTCAGGCTTCTATAATTGTATCATATACACACATACATACAACATTTTTGTTGGTCAATTTAATAAGTATGGGATTATATTATATATACAATTATTTTCATCTTGTTTTTCTCATTAAACAATACCTTAAAGAAATTTTTAGTCAATTGTTGCAGCTTTGATTCATTCTTTTTTGTTGTGGTCATAGTATTCCATTCTCTGGTTATATCAACACCTAATACATCATTCCCCATAAACATCCTTATACATTTATCTTTATGTGCTGGTTGTTTTATTTATATGGGCTAGATTCCCAGGTATGGAATTATAGATTCGATGGCTATATATGTATTTACATTTGCTTTTAAGGGATGTTGTCAGATGGTTTTCCAAAAAGGCTGTCATCATATCATCAGTAATGTGGGGGGTGCCCTTTCCCACACCTCAGAGAGATAAATAGTATAGTGGGAAGCAGGATTCATACTGGGGTTAGCTGCTAGAGTGTGAATCTTTGCTCTGCTATTTACTACCTGGGTAAGCAATGTCAATTTCTTTCAGTTCTCTGTGCCTAGATTGTCTTATTCATAAGGATAATACTAGTACCTTCATCCAAGGGTTGTACTGAGGATTACATGAGCCAATTCATACAAATCATATAGAGTATTACCTAAATAAAATAAGTAGTCAATATCTTCAGCAGTTATTGCTTGTTAGTTTTTGACAGCTTGATGAGTATAAAATGATATTTGTTGTCATGGCAACCCTAAATTTTCTGACCACTAGTGAATTTGAACATCTTTTCATATACTTGTTCATCTTTTGGATTTGATTTTCTATCAGTTGTATATTCATTATCTTATCTTTTGCAGATTTTTTTTAGAGAGAAGGATTTTTTTGCCTTAAAAAAATAAATTTGTAAGACCTCTTTGTAGATTACATACAGATAATTAAGCCTCTGTCAGCAGTATTTTCAAACCCTTTTTTACCTATTGGGGTTTCTTTTGTCATACCAAAGTCTTTTATTTTAAAATAAGATACGTTTTTTGTTTCTGAGTTTCAAGGCTAGAGGTAGAGAGCTCTCCAACTCCAAGCCTGTCTTTTCAGTCTCCTAGATTACACTCCCACAAAATTTACTAATTGATCCCTCATTTTACCATGGATCTAATTTTGTACTCTCACTTTTGTTCGCTGCTCCTTTTACTCCTGTTCTAGTACTATATTGATACAGTCATGTAAGCAGTTAAGTGAATGAACTAGAATTAATAGAATATAAGCAAGAAGAACTTTACTCTCATCCTTGTACCTTTATTTTTTAAAAGATTCTATTTATTTTGAAGAAGAAAGAGAGAGAGCATAGGCAGGGGGAGGGACAGAGGGAGAGGTGGGAGAGAATTTCAAGCAGACTCTGCATTAATCGAGCAGAGCCCGGTGCAGGGCTTGACCCTGAGATCATGACCTGAACTGAAATCAAGAGTCAGCCACTGAACCAACGGAGCCACACAGGCTCCCCTCATCTCTGCACCTTTAAACCTGTTTTGTCTTGTCAAACGATTTTCCTGCCCCTCAGCTCCACCTCCATGATGTCTCAGTCAGATACAATAAGACCAGATTATTTTGCCACTTTCATTCAAATTTTAATAAATATTCAGGCTCCAACCATTCATCTAATATAAAACCTTCTGCTTATCCCAAGCATATGCCCGACTTGGGCTTGGAACTGAGATGGTAGGGAGCAGCATGGTCAGTCTTTATCATCATTCCTCTGGATCCTGCACTTGTTACTCTTTCACTTCTTACTTCCTGTTTCTCTTGGGTGGCAGAATATAAGTATCAGAGTCTTCAGGGATGCAGAAGGGCTTATGTAACTGGTGCCATCTTTAGTTCTCTCTTGGCTGTCAAATGTACTTGGTCTTGGTAGTTGTCCAAATGCTAACTCTCTTGCAGGGATCTTTCATGACCACTCCTGAAACACACTTCACTAAATATTATCCCCTCACAGGTCCCTGATATAGACACTCCTCTGATTGTCACTTGTAACTTCTTAGCTGACAGATTCTGGTGGTACACTCTGCACATAGACTCTCTCTCATCCCTCCAGATAGGTTTCTTTGGTGGATTTCTTATTATATATAGCTCCTTTCTGTGAGGACCATATCATGTTGAGAAAGAGTTACCTTTACCAAACTATTGCAGAACTGCAGCTTGCTTCAACTGAACTGTTGCCCTTTCTTTGCCCCGCCATCAAGCCCAGTACCAACCATCTACTCTCCTTTACATATGTTTTTTCAGGTATCAAGAGGTAATCTTCACATTCCTTAAATTCCAGGAGATGCATGCTAAACCAGTGGGTCCTCTGAAATCCCAACTTTTTTACTCACATACGGGAGATGGAGAAAATACCTGTCTCCTCTTCCCCTTAGGGAGGAGATGGATGATAAATACACAGCACATTGGAATTTGTTTAAAACAAAATCTTTGCTATCCACATCTTGATTAATTTCTTCACCTCCTCTTACAAGAAGACAAATGGACAATAGATTGTAAAATCTGTTTTATGATCGCTTATGCTGTCCTACATAAATAGGTTCAGAACCTATTGTTTTAAACCTTTCAGACACAGAAGTAATTAAATTTAACCCTCTCTTCCATTTACGGAAGATTTATGGTATGTTCTGGTGTCTAATAAACAAGTGTTCCCTTATTGTCCTTTTTCATAATTTTCTTGGCTCTTTTCAGGCATTCATTCTTCTAAAAGTATTTCAGTCACCACCCTTCACCCCCAATCCACTATTGGGATTCTAACTGGAATTGTGTTAAAACACTATCTTAATCTTGTGACAATATGTTTATGTTATCGAATCTCCCCATCTAAGAACATGACATGTTTTTTCCAATAATTTGTTTTCTTCCTGTTCTCTTCTTGTTACATCTACTCCCACACATTTTATATTTTATGGCTGATGCTCATATTGTGAGTAGAATACCTTTTTCCACATCCTCTGTAGGTACTTATGTAGGTAATAAGGTATTGATTTTTGTGTATTTTCTTCTATTTGGCCATCTCGTTAAATTACCTTATTAATTCCAGAAGATGGTTTTTGTTTTTAGCCAGTCTTAGGTGTTTTTAGGAATACTATCAAACCGTTATCTTTTTTCTTCTGATGTTTATGTTAGTTATCTAATTTTCTTTTTTTGTTTGTTTCCTTATCTTGATTTCATGAAAACTACCAAAACAAATTTTAATAAAATGATTTTAAGGTTTTTAACCATGTAGGATAGTAAGATAAATTTTAATAAGACAATTTTAAGGTTTAATCGTTTAAGATAATAATTGAATATAGTTTTGGATATAATTTTAACTACATTTAAGTAGTTTCCTTGTATTACAATTTTCCTTTGAGGTTTTATTAAAAGTAATAACTGAATTTTATCAGATGCATTTTTATCACATATTATAATCATATGGATTTTTCTCCCTCTAATTTGTTGTTTCAATGGATAGGTTGCTAGATTTCCTAATCTTAAACCACACTCATCCCTTGGTCATTTATATATCTCTTTAGATATGTTGCTGGAGCTTATTTTCAATTAAGTGACATTGTTTTGTAGCTTTATTCTCCTTCCTTCCCCTTATTTTTCCCTCTCTCCCTTCTTTCCTTTCTTCTTTTTATATTATCATTGTCAAGTTTTTATATTAAAATTATGTTGCCATTGTAAAACGAACCAAAGAAACTTCCACCATTTGCTATGACTTCATCAGTTTAAACCCTTGCTACTCAAAGGGTGGTATTAGCATCACAGGAAGCTTGTTGGAAATTTATAATAGCAGGCATAACATTGTATCTACTTTATTAGTAACCACATTTAACACTAACTAGATCCTCAGGGGTTTCCTATGAACATTAACATTGAAATTCTCTGAGCTGTTGGGGCACCTGGGCGGCTCAGTCGGTTGAACGTCAAGCTCTTGATTGCGGCTCAGGTCATGATCTCGGGGTCCTGGGATCAAGCTCCGCATTGAGCCCACCTGCTCCCTCCACTCCCAGTGGGGAGTCTGCTTAAGGTTCTCTCTCTCCCTCTGCCCCTCCCCCTGCAGTAAATAAATAAATCTTTAAAAATTTTTAAAAAATGAAGTTCTCTGAGCTGCATGTAATCACTTTTCAATGGTTGAAGTTTCCTCACTTTTCTTATCTCTTTGGCCTATTCAAATTTTCCCTCTTAAGTCAATTTTGGTAATGCTTACTTTGCTAGGATATTATTCACTTCTGACTTCTGACTTGTCAAATATGTTGCCATAGTTACTCTTAATATTCTCTTACAATTATTTTTTAAAGATTTTATTTATTTATTTTACAGAGAGAAACACAGCGAGAGAGGGACACACAAGCAGGGGAAGTAAGAGAGGGAGAAGCAGGCTTCCTGCTGAGCAGGGAGCCCGATGCGAGGCTTGATCTCAGGACTCTGGGATCATGACCTGAGCCAAAGGCAGACTCTTAAAGACTGAGCCACCCAGGTGTCCCCGCTTATAATTATTTTAAGCTCTCTTACATTTATGGCTATATCTCTATCACTTATGGTGGTGTCTATTTCCTCTAGCAGTTCTCTTTCACTGAGTGTTTATCTTTTTTGACCAGGTTGATTTCACTCTCTTAGGCTCCCAGGCCTTGGGTGGATGCCACGGTGTGCCACTTGGTTCCCCCTATAGGACACACTCATTCTCCCAGCTGCTCTGAATGTTGATGACTGATGACTCACCACTGAGTCTCTCTCTAGGAATTGCCCTTAGCTGAAGAGAGCCACCTCACCCAACAATGTACCCCCTCCCTGGGGATAGCCCATACTCCATGACTGGTGCATGGGAGGGCAAGTCCATCCCCTTTGCATCAAGGCAGAACAATGCTGAGAAGCCATTCCAGGTGCAGAGCATCCCACAGTTACTGCTGGAGCTTCTGTTGCAATGGCATGGCTCTTCATCTTTTCCTTCTGACTAATTCTCTTTACTTCACCCATCACAATAGTTGTTGCCAAGAACACTCCCTAATAAATCCCTTACACACAAATCTTACAGTTGCAAAGACTGTTTCTAGGGGACCCTGACATATCAATCATGATCCCTTGAATGAATTGTACTTTTCCTTGTCAGCTTTGAGGTTTAAATTTGGTTGTAATGGTAGCCCGAGATACGCAGTACTGAAGGTGGGTGAAGGTAATTCTATCTTTCTCTGCATGGACTGGTGGTAATCTGCCAGTCCCTAGTGAGGCATTGCTGCCTCTATGTTTCCTTATCTCCCCATATACTCCCAGCCACAGGATTGGAAGGTGGGAAGGATCAGGCACTCTCATTGGGGGGCTGATACTGACTCCTGTCTTGTTTCCAGCTTCCTATAGGCCCTATGTCATCACGTGGCAAAGAAGGATGGAAATTAGGAGTAGAGGTTAAGAAACCTCATTCAGGGCATCAGATTTCCAGGATCCTACTCTTTTCATTTTTAACTTTTATTTTATTTTAAAGTAAACTCTGCCAATGTGGGGCTTGAACTCACAACCCTAAGATCAAAAGCCACGTGCTCTACTGATTGGGCCAGATGGGGGCCCCTACTCTTTCAATTTTTTAAATCCTTTCAACAAAAGTAATAAAAAATTTTCAGATGTTAGATATTTTAATTAAATTATATCTTTTAATTTTATTATCAAATTTTCTTATAGAAGTTCACTGAAATTCAAAAGAGAAGGGCAAAAGATGCATAGCAAGAGGGGAAGGTGAGATAAGCATTTGAGGAGGTAATTTTTTAAATTTTTTATTTTGTGTATGTGTGTGTGTGTTTGTGTGTTACATTTAAATTTTGGTTAGTTAACATACCATGCAATATTGGTGTCCGCAGTGTAATTCAGCAACTTATCACTTACATACAACACCTAGCGCTCATAACAAGTGTCCTCTTTAATACTCATCACCCATCTAGCCCATCCCCCTCCACCTCCTTTCATCAACCTTCTGCTTGTTCTCTATCATTAAGAATCTCTTATGGCTTGTTTCCCTCTCTCTTTTTTTTCTTTTTCCCCTTCCCATATGTTCATCTGTTTTCTTTCTTAAATACCACACATGAGTGAGATCATATAGCATTTGTCTTTCTTTGACTTACTTATTTCACTTAGCATAATACATAATATGCTTAGCATAATACACATAATCATTGCAAAAGACAAGATTTCATTCTTTTTGATGGCTGAATAATATGCCATTATAGATATGTATGTGTGTGTCAATAGACATTTGGGCTCTCTCCATAGTTTGGCTACTGTTGATAATGCTGCTATAAGCATTGGGGAGCATATACTCCTTCAAATCTGTATTTTTGTATCCTTTGAGTAAATACCTTGTAGTGCAACTCCTGGAATGTCGGAAAGTTCTATTTTTAACTTTTTGAGGAAACTCCAAACTGTTCTCCCGAGTGGCTGCACCAGTTTGTGTTTCCACCAGTAGTACAGCAGTGTTCCCCTTTCTCTGCATCCTCACCAGCACCTGTTGTTTCTTGTGTTGTTAATTTTGAGAAGCTAATTTAAAAAAAATTTTTTTAAAAACATGCATGTACTTATTATTGTAGCTTTTGTTTTCTCATTGTTTTAACTGCTGTCCTAGCATGTTAATTCTTACAATATCTTAACACAGATTTCTAGGACATCTCACACAGCATAGGGCCTATATATAATAGGTACTTGATAAATATTTTTGTTTTGATTTGGTTTTAAAAATCGGAGTGAATCAGCTCATGTTATTTCTTTATAGCACTTTGAATGGGCTTGTTAGCATTTTTCTACCTCTTTGGGAATGCATTTTCTGGCAAACAGATTATGCATGATTATAATAGATAACATTTGTTGAACATCTACTATGTGCCTGTTACTGTTCTAAAAGCTTTACTTGTATTAATTAATTTAATATTCACAGCAACTAGATGTAAAAGGAGAGTATTACATGTCACATATTTCAGTTGTTAAAAATGCATACTTTTGTGATTTTAAAAAGGCTTTAGTTCTTTTTAGACTTCTCACTCAATGCCAACAAAAATAATTCCTATACTTGAACTTTAAAATTGCAGCATCCTAGTGAACAACCATAAGTGAAAGGAATTTATAGAGATAAAGAAGAGAGAATTGTTCTTTTAGAGGCTACAGAGAGTAGACAGAATTCTGAGCAATGAAGCTAGTTTAAGCTGCCTATTCTATAATAAGGCAGCAAGTTGAGAACATTCTGAAGAATACCTGTCTTTGCCTAATATAAAGATGCAATTGTGAATTTATACTTAAAACCTACCTGTTCATTTTTCTGGTACTTTAAAAATATCCTTTTGAGGGGTGCCTGGGTGGCTCAGTTGATTAATCACCCGATTCTTGATCTCAGCTCAGGTCATGATCTCAGGATCATTAGATCAAGCCCTGCTTCGGGCTTAGCACTGGGCATGGAGCCTGCTTAAGATTCTCTTTCTCTCCCTCTCCTTCTGTCCCTCCTCCTTGGTTCACAGGCATGCATACACACACTCTCTCTCTCAAATAAATAAATAAAATTAAAATATCCTTTTGATATTAAAAGGAAAATAAGTTATATAGTATACCTGAGCTTCAAAGATTATTACTTTATCATGTGAAATGTATCCTTTATTCTCTAAAGAGCTTTGCTTATTGAATTGCTTATTTCACTTGGTTGTTTCCAGTAATAGTATTCAGAGGAACATCTCTGATTTCTAAAAGAATAAACACTGATCCTCTCGGTTTTTTAGACAGAAGAGCTTGGAATTTATCTGTTTCCTTTTGTGCATAAAGGTAAAGGAAATCCACAGCTTTGACAGGTCCTTTATTTTAAGTTGATGTGTTAGAATCTTTGCTATAGCATCTCTTGTGTCATGATAAGTAATAATAGTGCTCGTGTTTATAATTGGAGCTATTCAGTAATATCCCCAACCTCACAGAATGATCAAGGAGTAGAACTAGAATTGTAATCCAAGCATGTTACTCAACCACTATTTTATACATCCGGCTTCCTTAAGAGCAAGATTCCTACTATCCCCCACAAACAGCCATACAGTGTGTGCAATTATTATGAGCTGAAAATCTCTCTGCATCCTATGAGCATCTCCAAAACTTAGCTACTCTGACAAAAATGTTGCTGCCTGTGTTCTCTAGGATTTTGATGGATTCCTGTCTTTCACCCATTTTGAATTTATCTTTGCGTGTGCTGTAAGAGAATGGTCCAGTTTCATTCTTCTGCACGTGGCTGTCCAATTTTCTCAGCACCATTTGTTGAAGAGATTGTCCTTTTTCCGTTAGATATTCTTAACTGCTTTTTTAAAGATTAGTTGACTATAGAGTTGAGGGTCTATTTCTGGGTTTTTTATTCTACTCCACTGATCTATGTGTTTATTTTTGTGCCAGTACCACGATGTCTTGATGATCACAGCTTTGTAATAGAGCTTGAAGTCAGGCATTGTCATGCCACCAGCATTGGCTTTCTTTTTCAACATTCCTCTGACTATTTGGGGTCAAATATATGGGGTCAAATATTCAGCTATATTTTCTGGCTGGATACAAATTTTAGGATTATTAGTTCCAGCTCTGTGAAAAATGTCAATGGTATTTTGATAGGGATTGCATTGAATGTATAGATTCCTCTGGTTAGCATAGATATTTTGACAATATTTGTTCTTCTAATCCATGAACATGGAATGTTTTTCCATCTCTTTGTGTCTTTCTCAATTTCTTTCATAGGTGCTCTGTAGTTTTTAGAGTACACATCCTTTACCTCTTTGGTTAAGCATATTCCTAGGTATCATGGTTTTTGGTGCAATTGTAAATGGGATTGATTCCTTAATTTCTCTTTCTTCAGTCTCATTGTTAATGTATAGAAATGCAACTGATTTCTGTGCATTGATTTTGTATCCTGCCACATTGCTGAGTTGCTGTATGAGTCCTAGCAATTTTGGGGTGGAGTCTTTGGGTTTTCTACATAAAGTATCACGTCATCTGCAAAGAGTCTGTGAGAGTTTGACTTGTTCTTTGCCAATTTGAATGCCTTTAATTTCTTTTCGTTGTCTGATTGCTGAGGACAGGACTTAAAGTATGATGTTGAACAACAGTGGTGAGAGTGGGGCATCCCCATGGAGTTCCTGACTTTAGGGGAAAAGCTCTCAGTTTTTCCCCACTGAGAATGATATTTGCTGTGGCTTTTTGTAGATGTCTTCCATGATATTACGCTATGTTTCCTCTACCCCTACACTTTGAAGAGTTTTAAAAAATGATGTTGTATTTTGTTAAATGCTTTTTCTGCATCAGTTGAGAGGATCATATGATTCTTGTCCTTTCTTTATTAATGTGAGGTATCATGTTTATTGTTTTGTGAATGTTGAACAACCCTTGCATCCCAGGAATAAATGCCACTTGGTCGTGGTGAAGAATCCTTTTAATGTACTGTTGGATCCTATTGACTAGTGTTTTGGTGAGAATTTTGACATCCATGTTCATCAGGGCTATTGTTCTGTAATTCTCCTTTTCGATGGGGTCTTTGTCTGGTTTTGGGATCAAGGTAATGCTAGCCTCATAAAACAAGTTTGGAAGTTTTCCCTCCATTTCCATTTTTTGAAATAGTTTCAGTAGAATAGATATTATTTCCTCTTTTACTGTCTGGTAGAATTCCCCTGGAAAGCCATCTGGTCCTGGACTCCTGTTTTTTGGGAGGTTTTTGATTACTGCTTCAATTTCCTTGCTGGTTATGGGTCTGTTCAGATTTTTTTCTTTCTATTTCAATTTTGATAGTGTATAAGTTTCTAGGAATGCATCTGTTTCTTTTAAATTGCCCAATTAGTTGGCATATAGTTGCTCATAATGTGTTCTCAAAATTGTTTGTATTTCCTTGGTGTTGGTCATGATCTCTCCTCTTTCATTCATGATTTTATTAATTTGGGTCTTCTCTCTTTTCTTTTTGATATGTCTGGCTAGGGGTTTATCGATCTTATTACTTCTTTTAAAGAACCAGTTCCTAGTTTCTTGGAACTGTTCTACTGTTGAACTGTTCTACTATTCTTTTGGTTTCTATTTCCTTGATTTCTGCTCTAATCTTTATTATTTCCCTTCTCTTGCTTGCTTTAGGCTCTATTTGCTGTTCTTTGTCCAGCTTCTTTAGATGTTAGCTTGCATATTTGAGATTTTTCTTATTTTTTGGGACAGGTTTTCATTGCAATGTATTTCCCTCTTAGGACTACCTTTGCTGTAGCCCGAAGGTTTTTGAACAGTTTTGAATGTGTTTTCACTTTCATTAGTTTCCATGAATTTTTAAAAAAGATTTTATTTATTTACTTGACAGAGAGAGACACAGCGAGAGAGGGAACACAAGCAGGGGGAGTAGAAGGAGAAGCAGGCTTCCCTCCTAGCAGGGAGCCTGATGCAGGGTTCAATCCCAGGACCCTGGGATCGTGACCCAAGTCAAAGGCAGATGCTTAACAACTGAGCCACCCAGGCACCCTTCCATTAATTTTTGAAATTTTTAATTTCCAGGTTGACCCATTCATTCTTTAGTAGGATGCTCTTTAACTTCCAAGTGTTTGAGCTCCTTCTAAATTTCTGCTTGTGATTGAGTTCACTTCAGCCTTGTGGTCTGAAAATATGCAGAGAATAATCTCTGTCTCTTGGTATCAGTTGAGACCTAATTTGTGACCCAGTATGTGATCCATTCTGGAGAAAGTTCCATGTGCAGTCGGGAAGAATGTATATTCTGTTGCTTCAGCATGGAATGTTCTGTATATATCTGTGAAGTCCATGGGGTCCAATGTGTCATTCAAAGCCCTTGTTTCCTTGTTGATCTTCGGCTTAGATGATCTGTCCATTGCTGTAAGTGTTGAAGTCCCCTACAATTGTTGTATTTTTATCTATGTGTTTCTTTAATTTGGTTATTAATTGGTTGATATAATTGGCTGCTCTTAAATTAGGGGCATAAATATTTATAATTGTTAGAACTTCTTGTTTGGTAGACGCTTTAAGAATAATTTAGTGTCCCTCTTCATCTCTTACTGTAGTCTTTGACTTAAAATCTATAATTTGTCTGATATGAGGATTGCTACCCCAACTTTCTTTTGAGGTCCATTAACATGATAAATTGTTCTTCCCCCCCCTTCACTTTCAGTCTGGAGGTGTCTTTAGGTCTAAAGTGAGTCTCTGGTAGACAGCATATTGATGGGTCTTGCTTTTTAATCCAATCTGATACCCTGTGTCTTTTGATTGGAGCATTTAGTCCATTTACATTCAGAGTAACTCCTGAAAGATATGAATTAAGTGCAATTGTATTACCTGTAAAGTCTCTGTTTCTATAGATTGTCTCTGTTTCTTTCTGGTTTATATTACTCTTGGGCTCTCTCTTTACTTACAAGATCCCCCTTAATATTTCTTGCAGGGCTAGCTTGGTGGTCACATATTCTTTCGGTTTCTGTCTGTCCTGGAAGCTCTTTATTTCTCCTTCCATTCTGAATGACAGCCTTGCTGGATAAAGTATTCCTGGCTTCACGTTTTTCTCATTTAGTACCCAGAATATGTCATGCCAGCCCTTTCTGGCCTGCCTGGTCTCTGTGGATAGGTCCAATATAAGTCTAACCTTCCTACCTCTGTAGGTTAGGAACCTCTTGTCTCAAACTGCTTTCAGGATTATCTTTTATCTCTGAAATTTCCAAGCTTCACTATTATATGTTGAGGTGTTGATCTATTTTTATTGATTTTGGGTCACCCCATTACTGTCCTGTACAGAGCTCCTTCCCTGAGAGCTGTTGCCACAATCATGCATGCACCTGCTCCACCCCTCCCAGGGGAATATGGAGTGGCTCATGTTCCAGTCCTTTGTATGGTCCCCACATGGAGAGCTGTCACCCAACTGAGCTGTGGTTTGCAGTTTTGGTGAACTGAGCTGAGAGCCCCCTCCCAGGCTCACAGGCTGTAACCACTTTCCCTGTTCCAATGCTTGGGAACTCTACCGGTTCAGGCACCCCCATTATTTCTGTGACTCTGGGGATCCAGACACCACACTGCCCCACTTAGAATTTTGCCCCTTTTCGCCACATGAGCACCTTTCAGGCAGGGATATCTCTTATGGGAGAAGATTTCTAAGGGTTCCAATTTTACCCTCCAGGACTATATCACTTTCCAGTAGCCAGCTTACACAGTCTCCCTCTCCCCTGCTGTTTATCTTCCAATATCTCCCTTCAGATTCTCTTCTCCGCACCTCCTCCCTTGCAGAAAGCGATCGCTTTTCTATTTGTAGAGTTTCAAATAGTCTTTTCTTACATCTCAGGTTGAATTCATGGGTGTTCAGAATGATTTGATAGTTACCCAGCTAAATTCAACAGACCAGCTGAAATGAGGTCCCCCACTCTTTCGCCATCTTGTTTCCCTCACCCATATTCATTTCTTTATATGGCTATATTTGTACTTGAGAAAAATCACTCCAGCAGACAACAAAAGGTCTATGGATATATCTAAAGATTTTTTATAACTTGCTGTTTATAGTTCATTTGGAAACAAAGCTGCTTTACAAAAGAGTTAGTTTCATTTAAAACAAGTAAACAACACAGTAAGTAGTGTGGCAATACTGGTGTGCTTCCACTATTTACTTTTTAGGCTTTTTGTGGACTAAGATTGAGTGTTGCTATTCCCTCGATTGCTTAGTATTTATTTAGTTATTTAACAAATATTTATTAAGCATTTTCTGTATGCCAGAAACAGAGGTAGGTACTGGTGATACTAAGATAAGATATTGCTACCTTCCTTCTAGGAACATATAATTTAGCAAAAGACATTTAAATAAGCAATTTCAAGGTACCTGGGTGACTCAGTCAGTTAAGCATCTGCCTTTGGCTCAGGTCATGATCTCAGGGTCCTGGAATCGAGCCCTGTACTGGGCTCTCTGCTCAGCGGGGAGTCTGCTACTCCTTCTCCCTCTGCCCACTGTGCTCTCTCTCTCTGTCAAATAAATAAATAAGTAAAATCTTTAAAAAAATATATAAGCAATTTCAATTAAAAACAATGAGAACTGTTATGGAATCCATTTCTGTGGGAAGGAAATTAACTAGGGATAGTAACTTCAGATAGATTTTGCCAGAAGAGGAAAAGCTTGATCTGAGATATATATATATATATACACACACATACATATACATACACACACACACACACACACACACACATATATATATATATATATATATATATATATATATATGAATTCACTCATCTGGTGAGGAAGGGGGAAAAAAGGCCCAGGATAACAATATGTATAAAGACACATAATCATGGGCGCCTGGGTGGCTCAGTGGATTAAAGCCTCTGCCTTTGGCTTGGGTCATGGTCTCAGGGTCCTGGGATCGAGGCCCACATCGGGCTCCCTGCTCGGTAGGGAGCCTGCTTCCTCCTCTCTCTCTGCCTGCCTCTCTGCCTACTTGTGATCTTTCTCTCTCTCTGTGTCAAATAAATAAATAAAATCTTAAAAAAAAAAGACACATAATCATGAAAAGAACATTGGCATATTCAAGGAACTAGATGTAGCTGGTATGGCTGGGGAGGGGTAGGGATGTGTTAGTTTGCAATCCTCTTGGAAGTTTCCCTGGTGTAATCTGAAACTGGTACCTATATTCAGAGGACAGGGAGAGACCAGAAGAAAGAGGTGGAGCACTATAGGTTGGTAGTAGCAGTTTTAATAAGCAAAGGGAACCTACATATGAGGCTTCTCTTGGGTGACAGCAAGATGATTGAATCCCTGCACACACCCACCAAATCTTAAAATTTTATAGAAGCCTTAAATGGGTTTAGTCACATATACTGTGTAGGTGTTCTCAATACCACATCACTACCTCAAGGCTATATTCTTTGAGCAACCTCTGGGAGTGGGAAAGACAGTGGAACCCACATTCCAAGGACAGGGCAGGTGGTAAAGAACCTCCAAGTGCTGGGGTCCAACTTGCAGCTCAACCAACAGTCATATCTTTTTAAAGACATTCAATGACATATCTTGATGGGCTAGATAACCAAGGGTTTGGGATGTCAGATAAAGGAATTTAAAATTTTTGTAGACAGGGCATATCATGATCAGTTCTGGACCTTAACTTTGAACATTCTTTCTGGTAAAATGGAGGCATTATGGATAGTCCAGGTAACAGGTAACTTGAGGTAACAAGATAAATTGAGACAAGACAAAGCACTATGATTACACATAACTGGCATTGAATATCTATTTGTTGAATGAATAAATTAATGAAGAATGAATATAGCTTAATGTTGGTAGTTGGCCACACACACATATATACAGCTCTAGGGACAAAGCTCTTTCCTGAGAGGAGGGACTTGAGTGCTGACATGATCAAAACTACACTTTAGAGAAATGATTCTGCCCATAATGTGCAAGGTCAGCTGAAAACGGAATAGACTGAAGTATATAGTAGCACCTGATCAAGGAGGCTACAATGGGCACAAAGAAGTGAAAATATATTTAAAAGATACATTGACTATGAAAAGATTAAGAGAATTCCGGTTGTTGCTAGAGAAGGATGAAGGGGTTCAGGAATTTCTTTTTAAACAGAAGCTTGAGCATGGTTGCATCCTAGGGAAAGGAGTTGAATGGGAAGATATAATAAAAAAGTAGAGGAAGGTAGAGAATAGGATCTGGAATTTTAGAGTCTTCATTCACTGATTCTGTGACTAGAGCAAGTTACATCAACTCTTTGAACTTCATTTTATTCGCTTATAAAATCAAGGTAATCCCTACCTTCTGGGATTGTTCTAAGCATTAGAAACTACAGTTGGCCCTTAAATGACATGGGTTTGAACTACATGGGTTTACTTATATGTGGCTTTTGTATACTACAGTAATATAAGTGCATTTTCTCTTCCTTATGATTTTCTTGATAACAGTTTCTTTTCTCTAGCTTACTTTATTGTAGGAATAGAGTATAAAGTACATATGACATACAAAGTATGTATTCGTCAACTGTTTATGTTGCTTTGGGTCAACAGTAGGCTATTAGTAGTTCAGTTTGGGGGGAGTCAAAGTTATATGCAGATTTTTGACAGCACATTTTTGATAGCATGGGGTGGGGCTATCAGTCCCCCTAATTCCTGCATTGTTCAAAGGTCAGCTATAATTATATAGAACTCTTGAATAAGCAGCCATTCAACAAAGGTAGTTGTTACAACTATTACTATTGTTAAGAGTGTGAGTTTCAGATAAGACAAAAGACAACAAAAGAGCAGTAAAAGTTGGGAAGCAGAGGTGAAAATTAAGTGAGTTCACACCTATTTTTCTGTGAAATTGCCAAGAAGTGAAGGAGGAAGAGAGTCCTGGGGTTGGGGTTTGAAAGAGTGGAGAAAGCATACAATAGCCACAGTGGTCCTTCAGAAAAGAAATTGACCAATTATGGACATCCAAGGAAATTTGTGATTGGCCTAAAGGATTAGAAGAGAGAATCTTAAAGTACTGATATACCTTTTGCATAAAAAAATAGTGGAAGAGATGGAATTTGTCTACTAATTTCTTGATTTATCTTCTCTTATTATTTTATACCTTTTCTTAAATATTTTAAAACAGCACAGAGAAGCTCACTTTAAATTGTTAACAGAACACTGTTATAGCAGAAAAGGGAAAAGGACCATAGGAAGAGAACATATTAAGAGGTATATGGAGGAGTTTTCCTTTTGAAATATTTCATACTTGGTTTCTTACTGTAAGATTTCTCTGACCATTTATCATGCTAATAGTAGGCATTAGGACTCTAAAGATGGCTGAATATGTGGTGTTTTCCAAACATTTTTTTGGCCACAGAACCATTTGTTTTGTATAAATATTCCTTGGGGCACGGTTTGGGGAAGTTTGGTCTAGTATGTGTTATATATCTGTCTTTCCTTTTCCTCGATACCACAATCTTCAAGATAATAAGTTATTTTCTCCCAAAGTTCTCTATGTCTCCATTCTCCTTGCTGGAAAGACTAAATTCAGAATGGTCCTTCAGTTCCTCTAGCCATGGTTCTCAACTGCGGTTGGTGGAAATATGTGGGGATATGCCACTGGCCACCAGGAAGGTATACCGCTCTGCAGTAAGCCAGATAGTCCTGAAACATGGAGAATTACTTCCTTTAAAATGTTTTCTCTATGTCAAGAGCTTTTCAATTGTTATACTACCAGTTGAAAAAAGCTTCTGCCTGTCTGGATAGTTCAAGTCACCTTATCTTATATCTCATATCTTATCTCTGTGGTGCTTTATGAGTTGTGCAAAAAGACCTCACCCCCTTTCTCCATTGGACCATGTGGCCTTAGTATACTTCTGCAAAGATAGTGAAATAGCAAACACATAAAACAAAGTAGCTTTCTGGCCTAAGTGCTATTCATTCAGTCTAGTCGCCCCAAACCCTAGCTCTGGCCTGCCATGAGCTTCTAAAGACTTATTTTTTTGAGAACTGTCCAATATTACTATTTTCCTCATTTTTCAGAGGAGGAAACTGAGACTTACAGAGTTAAGTTAACTGACTGCTCGAGGTCACAGAGATAGCAGGTGCTAGGGTTGAGTTTCAAACCCAAGCATTCTGACTCTAAAACTCGGCTGCTTTTACTGTTAGTCAAAAGTGCCTGAGTCAGTTCTTCTTTACGTTTTCCAGTCATATTTGGCTCCTTTTATATCGTTGTGGAATGCATTCTAATGATTTCTGGGTTTTTTTATTCCCTCGTCCCAAATGCCTGAAACTCTGTTCTATTCTCAGACTTGATACTTACTATATATGTTAGCATGAGCATGTCACTTCTATTTTCTGCATCTCATCACTAAAACAAAGCAACTGTGCTAGAAACTCGCCCTCCAATGTCTCTTTTGATATTAAATTTAGTAATTCCATCAACAGTGTTAAGACTTTTATTCTTAAAATATATCACTTTCAATTATGTCATATCAAAACCAGATTGTTTCTTTTTGTTGTTATTTTTAAAACTTGTTTCCACTGGCAAGTGAAAGTGTGTGGCATAAGTGTGGAGCAGGACGCCTGGATGGCTCCATGGGTTAAGGAGCTGCCTATGGCTCAGGTCATGATCCCAGGGTCCCGGAATCAAGTCCCGCATCAGGCTCCTTGCTCAGCCGAGAGCCTGCTTCTCCCTCTTCCTTCTCTGCCTGATGCTCCCCTTGTTTGTGCTCTCTCTCTGACAAATAAATAAAATCTTATAAAAAAATAAGTGATATCTGGATGGTTTTGGCCCACTGTGGTGATCTACAAACCCACAAAATAAGGACTGATACACCGCTCCTTAGGATTTCTCCCTGTGCCCCAAATTCCCTTCTAATAATTTCATTGGCAAAAGCCTAAGGAAGAGCAAAACTTTTCTCCTTTGAGATAAACAAAATGGATCTAATAATTTCCTACATGTATAATGACAATAATAACATAGTATATGGACATCCTTCCCAGGTCCTTACTGTACTGTTTTTGCTATGCAGTCACAAAATCATTATCCACATCACAGACCTGTACCCCTGGGGCAAATAATTAAAAAAATAAAATCATTATCCACAGCCTGCCTTTAATGAGAGTAGTTTAAGTCTTTGTATACAAATGCAAGGAGTACACTGACGTTTTCATAGTTTTTAAAGAGTTTATATTATAAAAGTAATAATGAACTTTTTGTTGTATAAGAGGATTAAGGAGTAAAGAAATGTAAAAATGAGAAGTCTCCCATTTCCTCTAAAATATATGCCCTGTTGAATCCCAGTCTCAAGGGGAATTAATAGTTTTTCAGTAGGTATTATGATGCTATGATGTGTTTACAAGCTAATTTACATGAAAAAGTTAGTACACATCCCAATCTGTATAGCATTTATTATAAAGTGGCTATCATTTTTTTTAATTTAGAAAGTTTTTTGCTAAATAACTTGCTTAACTGCAATTTCTAAATTAGGACTTTTGGTATTATTGTTGTTGAAAAGGTAAAAATATGCCCATGGTATAAAGCTTAAGCACAAAAAGAAATAAATATTTAAAAAGTTACCTTTCGGGCACCTGGGTGGCTCAATGGGTTAAAGCCTCTGCTTTCGGCTCAGGTCATGATCTCAGGGTCCTGCGACTGAGGCCCGCATCGGGCTCCCTGCTCAGCAGGGAGCCTGTTTCCCCCCCCCACCTCTCTGCCTGCCTCTCTGCCTACTTGTGATCTCTCTCCTTCTGTGAAATAAATAAATAAATAAATCTTTAAAAAAAAAAAAAAGTTACCTTTCCACTACAGATCTATGGACTCTACTACCAGAATGGTTTCTATATCCATTAAGTCATATATCTGTCTAAAAATAATGCAACATGGTATCTACTCTTTTGAAAAAAGTGGAAGCATTAACACACTTTGCTTTGCACCCTGCTTTACTGTCTCAGAGATTAGAGATCATGACATACCAGCTCCTATCAGTTTCTTTCTGCTTCCTTCTCTGCCATACTGTAGCCATCACAGAACTGTACCATAACTGACTGACCAGTCTCCTATGGATGGATAGTTAAGCTGTTTTCCATTCTTTTGACATTAAAAATGGCAAAAATAGGTAGAAAGAATATCCTGGGAGCACCTGGGGGGCTCAGTTGATAAAGTGTCTGCCTTCCGCCCAGGTCATGATCCCAGGCTCCCGGAATAGAGCCCCGGATCTGGCTTCCTGCTCAGCAAGGAGACTGCTTTTCCCTCTCCCTCTGCCTGACCCTTGCCCTGCTCGTGCCCTCTCTGTCAAATAAGAAAATGAAGTCTTAAAAAACAAAACAAAATAAAACCAACCAAACAACAGCAAAAAAGAACATCCTGGCTGGTCTTTGCACACAAGTAGGAATACATGGGAAAGATAAACTCCTAGGAGTAAAATTGCTGAGTCATAGGAATCCTCAACGCATAATACAAAGCTGCAAGCTAATAAAGTCTCCTCAATTTATAAGAGTAAAAAAAAGGGTATAATTTAGAGGAATTATATTGGTGCTATCTTTTAAAGAATCCTTTATTACAGTAACACTAAATAAAACATCCATATTTATACAACTCAGGTTTTGCTAACAAATATTAGGAGGTACTATTTTAGACTCCTGGTCCCTAAACATGTCACATAAAAACATACATATGTACAGTTACATATACCTCTTGAGATGAGCGGCAGTTGACATGTTATATTTTAAATAGAAAAATACAAATATATATTAGTACTATCAGTGTTTTCAGAGTCTATCCATTTCTTCCCCTAGGCATACAAATTTTTCTAGGCCTCTAAAAGCTCACAGGCCCTTAGGCACTGCTTTTCTAGTTAATGGCTAAGTGCCCCTGAAGCTAATTTGAAAAGCAAATGCCACAGTCCTTAAAATTTTAAGAACTGTTCATTCTGTATTCTCCTCTTTCTTAACTGGTTCAATAGTTTTGGATCTTTAACTAATACTTTGCAGGAACAGAAATATTCCTAAATTCCCTAGTCCTAGAAAATAGTTACAATAATAAGTAGGTCCGATCTGTATTGTTTAGGGAACAAGGAGATTTTTGTTGTTTGTTTTAAAGAGGTGATTCTTGAAAGTAGGGGTCTGGGTGCAGGTGAGTGATCAAGGGACACACGGACTGCTTCCTTTTTCCTTCCAAAATGTTGCTGTCAATTATGCAACCATGAAAGCATTTTGTGTAAGGATTTGAGACTCCAATAGAGTTTTCCTGTTTTTTGTTTTTGCCATACAATCTTTTTCATCAGGGAGAGCTTCTCTGGGTACTTCAAAAGAAGATAATGATGCTTGAAAAAGCTCCAATTTGAATGGCTCTTAAGCTGCCAGAGTTCTGATTAGAGATCGTCATTACAGTTGCTTCGCCATTACTTAAGAAAAATAGGAGCCTCACTCAGGTTCCAATTATCGCAAGTACTGGGTCATTACCGATTTCAGTGTACCTTCCAAGGCGGGCCGCCGCAGTTAATGAGAATCCAAACTGCAGATGCAGCAGGTTGTGCCACGGTCTTCGTACAGATGGCCACTTCGTTGCTTGCGTCGGTCAGCACCGCCCTCGGGGCTGGGGCTAGGGGTCAGGGACGCTGGCTACAGTAAGAGCAGGCTATTCGTGTGGCCTGTTTACAAGGTTACTCGGTTTCAACACCAAGCCCTCCTTTCTCCCCGTCTCAGGCGAGCCTCCGGCTTGAGGTCACACAGACGCCCGGGTAGCTCACTGGAGCGAGCACGGCAGCCTCCCCCAGGGAGGGACTCAGGCATTTCGCCTGCAGGGACCAGCCCCACGTGGACACACGGACTCCCGCTTCACTCCACTTTCTGCACCGGGAAGGGCGGTCCCAGCGACGCTCCAGGCAACGCCTCCGCTTCCGGCCAATGAGGAACTGGAGCCGCGTCGGGGCCTTCGCTCATTGGGTCCCGCTGGTTCCGCCTGCGGCGAATGCAAACCACCCGGCAGGCTACTAAAGTCTGAGCCACTGAGTCCCGGAGTCCGGCTTTTGTCCGCGCGCTGTCGTCAGCACGGCGTGTCCTTAGCTGCCGTTCTCCTGATTCTTGGGTCTCTTTCGGGCCCTGTCGCATCAGGTTTCTAGTTTTATCTTCCTCGCTCTTTTTCTCTCTCCCTCCTTCACAGCTCAGCATGCAGGAAAAAGACGCCTCCCTGTATGGTTTCCAGCCTCGCTTCCAACATTTCGCCACCCAGGCCATCCATGCGGGCCAGGAACCGGAGCAATGGACCTCCCAGGCCGTAGTGCCCCCCATCTCACTATCCACCACGTTCAAGCAAGAGGCTCCCGGCCAGCACTCGGTGAGCTGGGGCTGGCTGGGAAGGTGGGGGGTGGGGCTGGTTTGGGCGGGTAAAGACAGATGGCTTATACAGAAAAAGGCATGCAAGTAATTTATGAGATGGTTTATACATCGGGAAGGCACCCCAAAGGGTTGTTTACTACACCCGTAATCTTCCTTGTACTAAATCTTTGTATTCTCTGGTCCAGTGATTACATTTCTTTTGATAAGCAGAACTGGAAGGAACAGTTTATCTGACTTGCCATACAGACTTGGAACTGAAATTCATGTAATTTTGGCAAATTTGCAGTTCAAAACTGAGGGTCATAACTTTGTTGAATTACCTTTAGCAGCAAAAATTATGAAGACATGTAGGCAGTCAACTAAAAAAACAAAAACAAAAACAAACAAAAACGAAAAACCCTAAACCCTCAGGGTCTGATAGCTCACCTAGAATCAAGATCATGCCCAGTGACTGTACTGCTGTTATTAATAGTAATTTACTTGCTATGGGCTAGATAAAGACTTACATGTAGAATGTCAGATATATGTGTACATGCTGGGATTCCAACCCTCCTCTAGAACCCTACTCATAGGCATTAGGCTACACTCTGCTATACTCCAATAACGCTAGTAATAATCTAACCCATTGCATCATTTAAGCAGTGTGGCTTAGTGATTAAGAGCACAAACCACCTAGTCAGAGGGGCTAGGTTTAAATTCTGACACCACCCTCTGATCTGGGTGACCTTGAGCAAGTTGCTTAACCTATCGAAGCCTCAGGTTAATCCTGAGTAAATGGGGATAATCAGTACTTACCACATAAATTGTTGATATATATGTTAAGCTTTATGGTGCATTGTAATTGCTCAGTAGTTGGTATTTCACAGTGTTCACATTTACACTTTTTCCATTTGATCCTTACAACAACCAGGTCAGAGGGTAGGACGGGTATTACACACTTTTTATACAAAAGTAATTGACCTAGAGTTGCAGATAAATGACTTGTAAGGTTTTGACAGAGCTTTTGTTAATCTCCTTTGGCAGCACACTGATGGGCTCTTGGAGTACTTAAAAGTTGCTGAGCTTTTAAGGAAATCAGTTCAATAAACTTTGTGGGTCCAAAGCTTTGAGTATACTTCAAAAACCTCTGTAGTTTGTTGTTATGTAAGTCTAGGAAAATTCTTTTAAGCATAGCCCTTTGTTTTGTGAGGTACAGTTCTAAAGGGCATTTCTACAACTGGTTTAGGATGCTTCTAGCCACTGTATTTTGGAATCAAAACGTGTACACAGCCTGTTTTCCAAGCTTGCAGTTTGTTGCTGGTGTAACGTTTTGTGAACGTGTGAGTGTCCAAACGTTAGCTCTTGATAGAAAAGTTAACCATTTAACCAGACATTAGTAACTAAATATTTTCAGAGTGCCAACAGGGGTGGTAAAATCTACAAGTACCAGACACCTCTTAGTACCTTTAAAAACTCAGTGAAGAGCACTAAAGAGAATCCAAGGAGCTGAAGAGAAGCATCTATTTCTCCTATTCCATTTGGAAAGGCATTGAATGGGCAAGAGGGTGGGAATTTGCCACTGAACTATGCCTCTCCACCACCCCAAAGTTAAATCTCTGCAGTGAATAATTATGGAAACATGGGTGCCTTTCTGTGGCAGTAGCCACATGAATCCAGATTTTTTCTGTCTGGGGAGTACAGGTCACATCAAGGAGGTGATGGTGAGGGAGGGATGAGGATATCCTGGAACTCTACAAAATATGTCTACTCAGTTTGTCAGAAACAAGGAAACAAAGCAACTAAACTTAAAATATATTTATTTTAGTAATATTTATATTACTAATACTAGGAGCTCCCAAATCAGAAACAATGTGTAAAAAGTGGTTGTGTTTTGTTATGTGCTGTATGAGGCATGGGGAGAAAATACAGCATTTTCAGTCAGTTTAAATCCTAGGTTTGAATACTGGTTCTGATGTTCCCTTTGGCTTCACTTTCCTAAAAGCTGACCTTAAGTATTAAATAAAATGACTGAAAGAATACTCCTAGAATGGTAAATGAAAAGAGAGCGAATTTAAAAAAATTGTGTATAGCCGCTTTGCCAAGAATTACTGTCTATTTTTTGTTACTTTTGTAGAGCTAAGATCTGAACTTGGAGCATTTGTAGGATCTGTTCATAGTTTCCTTCAGGGTGTTAAACAGGACTTGTATCACTTATTTCTTAGGAAATGAAATATAGGTTAGAAATAAGTTTACTCTGTAGGCTCTGGTGATTCCCTTTTTGTGATGTCCCCTAACATAATAATGCTAATAATAAAAACAACTATTTCTCTAGTAGTTAACATGTGCCAGGCACCATGTAGAGAACTTATTATACACTGTTTAATTTTATCATCACAACAATTTTACAAATTAGTTTTTTGTGTTTAATTCCCATTTTGTAGGTACTGAGATTGACTTTAGGAAGGGTTAAGTAACTTACCTTTTTGGCATATGGCTCATAAGGGCCAGCTGTAGAATTCTAAAACAGTTTGGACTTCAGTGTAAAGAGAGAGAGAGAGCACTAGTGTGTGGGGGGGGGACAGAGGAAGATGGGGGAGAAGCAGGCTCCCTGCTGAGCAAGGAGCCCATTATGGAACTCCATCCTAGGACCCTGGGATCATAACCTGAGCTGAAGGCAGATGTGTTAAGCTCCTATTTAATGGCAAGACATGTCATAACTAAATAATAGGAAATCATTATCATAGGCTGAACCTCTAGTTGTGGTGGTGTCTATGTTAGGACTCCAATAAATAAACGTAAATCTTTTAGGATAAACTCTAACTTCTTTTCTTCAGGGTTTTGAATATAGCCGTTCTGGAAACCCCACCAGAAATTGCTTGGAAAAAGCAGTGGCAGCACTCGATGGGGCCAAGTACAGTAAGTGATTTCCATTTCAGTCTGTGAAGTCTAGAATCCATCCTTTTATGTACAGACAAAATCATAGAGGCATAGATTTAGAATTGAAAAGGAATAAGGATTAGCTAGTTCAAAATTTTTATTTTATCAAGACTTTGAATTTTTTGTCCAAGGTCCCATAGATGGCGTAATATGTGAATGTGTAATTATTAGGTAAAAATAAATATGAAAAGAGGCAAAATGGCTGAATTTGCCATTTAGCAGTCATGTAAATCCACTCTTCATCTGAAGGCATCAGTATAAATAGATAAATATTAACAGAGTTTTATAACACTACCTCTGAGAATATAAGCTTTCTGATACTCTGGTTCATTCACCTGATAATGCTTGCTAACAACACCAAGGAACATTTACCTGGTGCCCTTGATAATGTGCTCTCAGAGATTATGGATTAACTCCTTGAATCTTTTTTCCTGAAGGGAGTGGATTACTGTTAAATCATCTTAATATTTTTTATATGAACGATACTGAAGGAGGATAGAATAGTGAAGAGAAAATGAATCTTATGAATTTTCTCATAGCAAGAATGCTGGGGTTAGAAATGTTAATATGGGTTTTGGGGATTTGGGGGAGTTTTGTCTTTTGTTTTGGATGAGGGGAATTCTTTTTGAACACTAAACTTCTGTATTTAGTATTGTAGAGGGAAATTATTTTCTGCAGAAGGTATGAAGGCTGAGTATTCATATGGCAGACATTTTTTTCAAGTGGACTCCAGAAAACATGATTGTTTTTAACTGGGTTTAAAGTTTAGCCTTCTTAGGGGTATCTGGGTGGCTCCGTTGGTTAAACAACTGCCTTTGGCTCAGGTCATGATCCTGGAGTCCCAACATCAAGTTCCACATCTGGCTCCCTGCTCAGCAGGGAGTCTACTTCTCCTTCTGACCCTACCCCCTTTCATGCTCATTCTTTCTCTTTCAAATAAATGGATAAAATCTTTAAAAAAAAAAGTACAGTTTAGCCTTCTATATAAACTTACCATTAGACTATAGATGTGCTGAGTAGAGAACTGTAATTCTGACCTAAACTTTTCTGAGAAGATTTTATAAGAATTACATTTTTCAAGTTAATTGAATTATCCCTTCTACCAATCACAGGTGATTTTTGTCATTAGGGTGATGCATTGATATTTTGTCAGGATATTTTCTTTTCTAGTGTTTAATGCAAACAATGCCAGGTTTTTTTTTTAATTGTTTTCATTATTTTTGTTCTATATGAGATTTTGGAATCATACTTGTTTAAAGGGGATTCCACACTTAAAAATTTTTAAACACAAAATTTTTCAAATTTGCCACACACATCCCAGGTCTGATTTTGAGTTTTGTTAAAATATTTGCTCAGTTGACTATCCATATAGTTAATCAGTGAATCATACCATATCTCTGTTCCTCAGGTTTGAAATTTTGTTTAGAGTTTGTCATTTTTAAGTAATTGAATTGGCAATTGGCCTTTAATCTCAGAATTTTGTAAAGAATTATTTCTTTGAAGGGTTTCAGAGACCTTTCTTTGAAGGTCTCTGAAATGTTTCAGAGAAATTATTTCTTCGAAGGGTTTCAGAATTACATGGTTTTTCTCTTAAAGATATTTTAGTCTTGAAATAGAAAGGGGGTGTTGGCCATTGTATTTTCATCAGGGGACGTCTCGTGACCCAGTAGTGATGGCTGTCCTTATGTCAGCGGAGAAAAACATAATGTAACGCAAGGAAATAGTGTTGGTGTTTTCCAACCCAGACGTTTGACTTTTTTGGCTTACTTTAACTTGGCTTTTATTTTAGGCTTGGCCTTTGCTTCAGGGTTAGCTGCCACTGTGACTATTACCCATCTCTTAAAAGCAGGAGACCAAATTATTTGTATGGATGATGTGTATGGAGGTAGGTGACCTTTCTCATGCATGTTGTGTCAGCTGATATTTTAAAGACAGTAAAGTGGGTCCTCAGTTGTATTAACAATGTTGCCAGGCTTATTGATCATTTGTTATCTTTTAAAGGTGTGATGGACACCTCCGTGTTGGCCCAGACTGGGTAAAGGAAGAGCATAAACATTTAGGGCCTATGCTCTAGATTTGTTTATAAGAGAGATTGTTTAATAATAATTTTATTTAAACTGCTGGAATGAGGATGTTGGGTCTGATCAACTTTCAGATATATTCTACTCCAGAGAAGATAGTATTTAAAGAGAGAGTATTCTAGTGTTACTTAAAATTTCTGCCTGCAGTGGAGATGAACTATAACCCAGGTCACTCTCAAAGAGCTTGCCTCTATCCACCCCTCCACCTCCCCTACAGATTTATATGGTTTGGGTTTTAGGGAACCTTTGGAAAGTCTGTTGAAAGTATGGACCCCTTCCCCCCAAAAGTGGAAAAGTGTGCTTAAGACTACACCCAATGTTTATCATTTTAATTATAGGGTGAAGGGGTCTCACCCCTTGAAGTCCATCATTGATCCAAATTTAAGAACTTCCGTTCTAAACAGTTTAAATGCAAGTTATTTAAAGTGGTGAGTGGGAAGGTAAAGAAGACAGGTTGCCCTTACCTTTAAGCAAGACTGATTTTTATGATCAAAACAATAACAAAAAATTTGTGAATATATGTGTGTGTGTGTGTGTATATATATATATATATATATTCCAAATGCTTCCAAATAATTAAAATGTGATTTCTAGAATATTATCATTTTATCTATCTCCTATTAACAAAAAGTTAAATCTGTAAGTTCCTTGAAGTAAGACTTAGTCTTAGTAATCATTTTAACCCTGTTAGAAATTTGCAGAGTGCTTTGTATTTATCGCTGTTCCCTATGACAGTTTGTTGAATAGAAATACCACACCTTTAGTTACTTTTTATAGTGCATTATAAAAACCTCATGGCACACATAGATACAAAATCTTGAAAATCACTGTTGATTTTTTACAAATCTTTACATTCTTTTTCAATCTTAGATTATCTAGGGTCAGTCTATACAGCATCAAAAGTTCAGTGTATCTTTGATCATAGAGTATTTTTCCTTCTTTTCTTCTTCTTTTTTTTTTTTTGGTTGGCAATCAATAAGAGCAATATTTCCTTTAAATTTGCCTGTGTTGGGCGCCTGGGTGGCTCAGTGGGTTAAAGCCTCTGCTTTCGGCTCAGGTCATGATCTCAGGGTCCTGGGATCGAGGCCCGCATCGGGCTCCCTGCTCAGCGGGGAGCCTGCTTCTCCCCCCTCTCTCTGCCTGCCTCTCTGCCTCCTGTGATCGCTCTCCCTCTGTGAAATAAATAAATAAAATCTTAAAAAAAAAAAAGAATTTGCCTGTGTAAAAATCAAATCCAGAACAGTGTTTATAAGGGAAATTTTTCTAAGTTGAATGATTTATCTTTTTTATCATAAAACTATAGTTGTTTGATCTATATTGCCTCATTTATCTACTAAAGCTTCAGAACCACATAACAAAAAGATTGAGAGAGTACAAAGAATGATAGCCAGTTTTTTCTATTGCCAAAGTATAATCCGACTAAAAATTTATTTTGAGCATTTTATTGACATCATTCATTTATTTTAAATTTGAGTACTAAGAAGAAATTGTTATTTAAATTACTATTGGGGAACATGCCACTTAACATTTGAAGGGTAGAAATTGTAGGTTTTCAGAAACGTTTCTGCTTCATGTCACTTACTGTGGATATCAAGTATATTTTATTTGACACTTTAACCTCTAGTTTAAAATCCAAGCCTTATATTCTTTACTATACAAGAGAGCCAAATGATTTAACCAAGGTAGAATTGCCGTTAGTTGTACTTTTATTGGCGATCGACACTTCCTTATGTTTTTAAAGTATTTATACCAATAAGGAATGAACATTTCTCAGTTCCATGTCCTTCCCATTTTGTCTGATTTTTTTATGCCTCAGGTACAAACAGGTACTTCAGGCAGGTGGCAGCTGAATTTGGATTAAAGATTTCATTTGTCGATTGCTCCAAAACCAAACTGCTAGAGGCAGCCATTAC
Source organism: Ailurus styani (assembly GCA_002007465.1). NCBI lineage: Eukaryota > Metazoa > Chordata > Mammalia > Carnivora > Ailuridae > Ailurus > Ailurus styani. The sequence goes on along the minus strand of LNAC01000512.1, from coordinate 258,364 downwards.
TCCAGAAACCAAGGTAACTCAGTCTTCAGTTTTGTCTGTTTTCTGCGTGCTGTTTTGTTTTTATCATTTTGTTCACTAGAGGACATGATTTAAATGTGAATAACAAATTTTATTAGAAGCCATTGGAAACCATGAACAAGATTAAGATAGGTCTGGCTTCTCCAGAATATTCTTGCAGAATGGTTAGGTCCATGAATTCTACAGCAGAGTCCAAGTTCTAATTCTGTGTCATACCAAGTTGGTATATTGTCATGGGCAAATTATTTAACCAAAGTCTCACTTTCTTCTGCAAGATGGGGATAATTGCACTTGCTTTATAGAAAGGTGGTTGTGTGAATTAGATGAGATAAGGCATATGAAATGCTCAGTATAGTACCCAACACATAATAACTGGGAAAAAAATTGTTAGCAAAAGCATACAATTCTGTACTGCATTACCAAGCGGGTATTGGTTATGGAAGTCATCACAGAGATTGGGTTGCAGAAAAGGAAGCTTGCCAAGACCCCCAACCCTAAGCATACTGGCTTTTTAGGAATTCTAAGCAATACTTCAACAAAATAATAGTTACAAGTAGAGAATGGGCCACAAGCAATCTTTAGCCTCCGTCCTGGGAAGCTTGCATGCCACCGGAAGGTGTTTTGTGTCTGAGTGAATGGCATATGTGATATTCTTTCTTGGGGCCTCATTTAAATTCTGCACGGGTAAAAGAAGGACCAGTGTCTTTTATAAGTCAGCCTTTTCCAACTTTTTCTAATGATTAAAAGGTTTGAATTGTACTCAAGTTGATGTTGCAGTGAATGCTAAGAAATGAAAACCTTTTCTCACACAAATAATTACTTTGAAGATTAACACAGGAGTGAGCTTTGAGTGATTAAGGTTTGTTTTCAAAGGAACTTGTTTTTTATCTTGCTTAGGAGAAAAGATACTTATTAAAATAGCTGGTCTGAGTCTTTCTAAGGGAGGAAAGCAAATTGTGAGTATGTTAATTCTTGTCAACAGAACTTTACGTAGTGGCTCTTTACTGACTTGAATTAATACATTTTTTTCCCCCTGAAATATCTGCCTCATCATATGAAGTAGATTTTTTAAGTCCCTGTAAAAGCAACTTTGTATTTATTTTTTCTATTTTAATTATTTTTATTGTGAGTATGAATAGTAGATTCTTACCCAAAAATAATTTGTCATTAATTTTTAAAATAATTCATTTCTTATAGAATATGCATTATTTTAATCACCTTATCTACTCTACAGTAAGACTCTAGAGTAGGAAGAATATTCAACTAGATATCTTGCTCACTTGTATAATAATAAAGAATCATTAACCCTTTTAAAAAGAAAGCCGTAGGTAATGTCATTCAATACAGTGGCATCTTGTTTAACAAACAGAATTCTTTTCTTTTCTTTGGTCTTTTCAGTCACTGTCAAGCGTCTACTATGTGCCTGAATTGTGTCAGGTTTTGGGATATGATACTGTCTCTTTCTTAAATGAGCTGTGACCAGGTTTTCTGTTGTGTGTAACTTCTCTCCTGCCAACTTTTAAACCCATGCTCTTCAAGTTCTGGGTACTTATTTTAGTTTCTAATGCATCTGGCATTTTTTAAGTTAATATTTAGAATATGTTTAGTATTGAAGGGATAATTCTCTTTAATGAAAATTCTAGGCTGTGATCTTAATGTTCTGTATTATTTACCTTTGAGAACAAAATTCCTAGACACTGAATTACGTCTTTAAAATCCATCCTCTTTTTAATGGAATGTAATTACAATAATTAACTTGAGCACTTTTCTTCTTATATATAACATTATCTCATTTGATCTTTATAACGTCTCTATGAAATATTATCAACCCTATTGTACAGATGTAAAATTTGAGGAATATGGAGGGTAAGTTACTTAACTATGAACTCTCAGAAATTAATGCGGGTTAGGATTCAGATTCAACCCTTGCAACTTCATCATTCACATTCTTCCAGTGTAGTTTGCCAGATGGTTACAATATATGAGCTATATGTTGGTGCAGTATATTTTGATAAACTATTGTCACCTATTGAATTGTTTTAGCTTGTTTGGATTGAAACCCCCACAAACCCTAGCTTGAAGATGATTGACATTGAGGCCTGTGCACATACTGTCCATAAACATGGTGACATCATTTTGGTCGTGGATAACACTTTCATGTCAGCCTATTTCCAGGTAAATGAAAATACTTTTTTTGGCATGATTAGTAGACTACAGGTACCTGTAACTAGGAAAGGAAAGACTTGTTTACATTAAAATCATTATCAAACTCATGGAATCTAATCCTAGTTATTTATTAGACAAAGAATTAAAATTGGACCTTTTCTACCATTAACTAATATTGTTTCAACCAACCCTACGTTTGTATCTGGTATGGGATTTTGTGTGTTTTAAATGTTGTCTTGATCAAAGCTTTTAAGTTCTCTCAGGATATAGAAGCTCTCTAAAAAGCTGGCCTTATTATGTGATTTTATCTGTCAGTGCTTTATAAATAGTAGGGACTTTAATGTTTATGTGCTGTTATAAATCAGTTATGTTATTTTTTATATATATGGTGTGACTGAAAAACATATGTTGTTAAATACTTAATGCATATATTATGTTTATTTTAAAATATATTAATATATAATATTAAATTATTAAAATATATAATTAAATCTTAAGCTATATCATTTAATATATATTTAAATGTATCACATAATGTATGTAATATACATGTTATATAATTAAACCTTTCTAACCTTCCAAATAAAAGGAAAACAAAAGCTATACTGCATGACATCTCAGTGTATATCACACATATTATTTCTCCACTTTCCTCCTTTCTAGTTTCTCTTCCCTCAGTGCCCCATGGACTATGCCCAGCTCTCTGTAGCTTTACCTTGTTTGTATTAGGAATTTCTACTCCCTGTTTCACGTTGTAGCTATAAGTGCCAAATCCTTTATAGTGCCCCTTTTAAACTATCTCTTTTCCTACCTACCCCTCTACATATATCTCTTCCCACCTCAAACCCTCCCATTCATCCTCCATTTCTTTTCTTTTTCTCTTACTTTTTCCCAGATGCTTTTTTCTGTTTTGTTCCTTTGGGTAGATCATCTCAGGATCTGTCTATAATTGATAAGTTGTCTGCCCTTTCCCCACATGTTCTCTCTCTTTCCTCCAAGTAGCCCAATTTGTTTCCTTTCCTTGTTAGCAGCTTACCTCTCTCCTTGTTGTGTCCTTCCTGCTTGTACCTTATGATCATTCTTATTACACTTCCTGTACTTTACCTTTATTCTGCGGAGTTCCTGATAGCCCAGCTCATCTTCTGCTACTCTTAAATTAGGCAGATGTTTATAGGTAGAATTCCTTTTGTTCCTTTTGTTTTGGGTCCCTGGAGTTGGCACAGGCTGCTGCCTTAGTTTGCATAAATCTGTTCTTCACCTTCTTCCATTTTATTGAGAAGACACCACCAGGTTTATTTTGTTTTCCTCAAATACATTTCCTGACTATGTTGCATTCAGACAGTTTCATGGGCCACCTACCTTTGGCTCACGATAAATCTTTGGCTGCTTCTTATATCTGCTAAAGCAGTCTATTTTCAAGTGAAAATCTCCTGGCATCATCTATTTTTCCCAGCTGATTTTCACTCTTGGATTCGTTATCCCCACTCCTTATCCCATAGACCACTTACACTAAAGGCCAGTTAACACATCATAGGGTTTAGCTGAGTCACAGTGAGTCCTGTATATTCCCAAAGAGATTGCATGAATTGTTTTAGCCTGGGCCTGCCCAGATTACTCATCAGGCCTGGCCCTCCCCGCCACCCCCCGTTACTGTCACTAAAATACGTCCAGTTTTTCTACCTTTCTGAAGCCCGCGTCACATTTCCGCGTGCCAGGGACTGCAGTTTGCTTCCTTTCAATCTGGATTCATTCCAGTTGAGTTAATCAGAATGATGTTGTCCCTAAGTAGCCACGTGTATTAGTTCCATACAGTAGATCTTCTGAAAAGGTCCTCTCACTATTTTACCCTCATGAAAACTGAATATGTTCTCTTTTTCCCCGCCTTTTGCCTTCTGGATCTTCCATAAATGTCACAAAAGGCAAAATGGACATACTATCGTGAAGTTTCAGAGTTTGAGAGTGGAACCTCTAGATTTCCATAATTTAGATGTGAGTGCTAGCTAGTTCTACCAGCTTTTTAATCTGAATGATGTTTTGTTCTTCCTTCCTTCCTTTCTTCTCCTTCCTTCCTCCCTTTCTTTTTTCTTTTCTTTCCTTTTTTCTTTTTAGAGAGGGCAAGCTGGGGGAGGGGGCACAGAGGGAGAGGGAGAGAGAGAATCTTAAGTAGGCACCGTGCCCAGTGCAGAGCCTGACATAAGGCTCAATCTCACCACCCTGAGATCATGACCTGAGCCGAATCAAGAGTCAGATTCTTAACCAACCACTGTTTTGGTTTTTTTCGTCCTTTTTCTTCATCTGTACAATGAGAATCTTAAAGTACTGATTTTATTAAGTAAAATATTTTGCATAGTGCTTCACTGGGATATACGTAAAGTATTTAACATGGTTCTCAGCACATAATTATATCAATAGATGTTAGTTATTTGTTTTCCTTTTTCCTTTTCTTTTGACCACAGAGTTTACAGAATGTTAGCATTGGAAGAGACCATCATCTAGTTTGACTCCATCACTTTGGAGATGCGCAGTTGTGTAGAGAGTGCCTTGAGTAATACATCCTATTTTTGAAATACCCCAAATGGACTTAAAACATCCTATTTTTGAAACACCCCAAATGGAAAGTCCTACAGTCCCTTATACTAACACCTTCCAAAGACTAAACAACTGGTGAGGTTAAAACGCACGCACACACACACACACACACACACACACACGTACTTTCTTTTAAAGAAAATGTAAATAGGCTCCTGGCTGGCTGTCAGCAGAGCGTGTGACTCTTGATCCCAGGGATGTGATTTCAAGCTCTGTGGTGGGCATAGCGCTTACTCAAAAAAGAAAGAAAATATAAATAGAAAGATGAATAAGTTGATTATAGCTTTAATTCTCACTATAAACAAAAACGTTTTAAGACTAAAGGATTGATTTGCAGGAAAATTGGGTGAGAGAAAACAGTCCAAAAAATTTCTTTCTAAGTGACTTTACACTTGGCAAAACTAGTATAATAAAAGAGTAATAAAGGAAAAAAAGAGTAATTAAGCGTCAAGATCATGGCACATTTAGTGAATAATCACAGCAAACATAATCAGGTCTTAATGATAAAAAATCTAAGCATATTATATACTCCCTTGACATAATAATTGCTAAATGTTTATGTCTACTATTTTATGTGTTTACTGAGTCAGAAAATGCCAGCATCTTTGCATTGTAAAATTTAGTAATATGCTTAGGACTAGCCAGCAACCGCTCTAAAGAAAAGGTTCAGGAGACCTGTTGACCTGAGTTTACCTGCTACTTCCAGAAAAGTTGTACTTTTGAATTGACTACTGGGTCCAGTGCATTATATTTTTATTTGGTGGGTAAGGGAAGGGGAAAGATACCATCAGAGATCCTAGAAAATTTTAAGATGTGTGTATTTCTGAAAAGTTAGAATAGGAATGAAATTTACAATAGCAAAGAGGCATGTAATGAAGCATATTTTCAAATGATTTACCATTTAAAATGAAGATCTTTTGTTCCTTTCAGCGGCCTTTGGCTCTGGGAGCTGATATTTGTATGTATTCAGCAACAAAATATATGAATGGTAAGACATACATAATCTACACTTTGAGTATTCCTTTCCGTGGATAGATGAAAATATCACAGAGCTTGATATTTTGATCCTTTTTCTTCTATTTTTCAGGCTTTCTCTGTGACTCATATAGAAAGTAAAAAATTTATGCTTTGGTTAAATATGGGACTTCATTTATAGCAGACAAAACTATGCTCATGACTTATGAACATAGGATTAAAATTTACAAAAAAAAAGTTAGAGTTTTATTCTACTGACAGCTTAAAAAGAAACATTTATTTTTTATATGATTTTTATTTTATTGTTAGGTATAGCTTTTGGTACTGTCAAATTAAATACTGTTTATTTAAACTTATTTTATAGGACCTTTTCCCAGAGAGTTTTTTTCAAGTGAAAGTTACATTTTAGAAACTTTAGAATGAAGAATAAATATACATTGTTTTTAACTTAAAGGTTTTTGTTTTGTCTTAGGCCACAGTGATGTTGTCATGGGCTTAGTGTCTCTTAATTCTGAAAGCCTCCATAATAGGCTCCGTTTCTTACAAAATTGTAAGTATTAAAAAGTCCACAATTCCCCTTATCCTCTCAGAGGGACTACACTTGATATTTGTAGCTCCACTAGATGTTGTGAAGTGATAGCATTCTACTAAATTAGGAAGAAATGAGAAATGGAGGAGAAAGATTCTGGTTTTTAAAGGAAAGTAGAAAAATTAGGATATAAAAATATAGTTAGAACATAACAAGGCTTTGAAATATGACTCAAGGGATAAATTTTCTTAATTTTCCAATTCATGTTAATTTTGACCATAATTGGGTAAAGCCCAAGTGATTTTTTAGTTTTTGGACTTACTAGATTTTTTTTCTTTAGATAAAACATTTGGAATGATGGCTTTCTTATGCTCTGCATTTTATATCTGGAATGGTGGTTAACTTTAAATAGCACTTAATATACAAACTGACATTTTTTAACAGATGTCTAAACACCATTTCCTGTTTAGATGGTTTAGTTGTCTCAAGTGTGGGTAAGGATTTATTGGAAGATGCATAGTTTAACCATTGTGATTTGACAGATAAGATACAAACATAATTAGGAATAAAGTAAATAAGTATTAAATAAATAAAGGAAATAAGCGTTAAATTAAAAAAAAAAATAAAAAGGTGGCACCGAGGAGGAAAACCAAAACACTGCTTGATAAATTCCTTTCATTTATAAAATGTTAAGGTGAGGTACACATCTTGGAGGCATAGTAACTCCTAGGCTGCTTTAGACAGAAGCTAAATAGAATGTTGGTAGAACTTTCAGTAACAATAGGAGCTGAATGCTTTTCTTTCTACATGTTCAAAGAAATATAAGGTTCAACTATGTGTAGTATGTCACTGAATGGAAATCATAGAAAGGACTATTTATGTTCATGTTTGAAACGTTCATATTGTGCTCATGTTTAGTTTGCAGGATCTTCATTTCCCCTCGGATTTTAAAGGCCATTTCTTTAAGTACTTCATTCTCATGCTTCTGGTTTGATATATTAATTTCTCTCCCCTGAAACTCAAACATGGGCCTTTGTAGCTTGTTGCTCAGAATCACTATAATGAAAAAGAGAGTGAGAGAATCTTCTGGGTTTCTCCCCATCTTTCAGACTAACCCAGTATGTGTTCATTTTTCAGCTCTTGGAGCAGTTCCATCCCCTGTTGACTGTTACCTCTGCAATCGAGGTCTGAAGACTCTACAGGTCCGAATGGAGAAGCATTTTGAAAATGGAATGGCAGTTGCTCAGTTTCTGGAATCTAATCCTTGGGTAGAAAAGGTTATTTATCCTGGTACGTTGATATGATTTTTTTTTTTTTAATTGAGAGAGAGCATGCGCAGTGGGGGGGGAGGGGCAAAGGGAGGAAGGAGAGAGAATCTCCAGCAGACTCCTTACTGAGCCCAGAGCCAATGCAGAGCTCAGACTCACAACCCTGACATCATGACCCGAGCTGAAATCAGGAGTCAGTTGTTCAACCGACCGAGCCACCCGGGTACCCCAGTGTTGATATGATTTCTAAGCACATATGCTTACACTAGGATTTTGTGGGTTATCCTAAGTATCCTGGGTATGACACCTGTTGTAGCTGCTTCCATGCATTTTTATGCTGTTTGTATATTTATTATTGGACACTGCTGTGTGTCAGGCTCTGTGGTGGGTCTGGTGGTGAAGAAGATAGACATGGCCTGTGTCCTTGTGTTGCCTATAATCTAGTGGCTGCTTGGATGTTAGGAAATTGATTTTATGCACTGGATGTTCCTGCCATCCTCTTCAGCTTAAAGGCTTGTGTTTACCTGTTCCAGGATTGCAACATTGTACTTTCCAGTTGATTTGCTTTTAGTCTTTTCAGGCTGCCATTCTGCATTAGCTCTTTCATCTGGTTTAGGTTGGGACTTGATATTCATCAAATTGAGACTTGCTGCTTACACACCAAAATTCCCCTGAAGCGCTCTTAATTCCTTTTCAAATTTTTTCACCTCTGCCAACTTACATGCAGTTAGCAGACTTATATATTACTCTTTGAATTTATTTTGCCAGTCTATTAAATTGTGGTGTGGTCTTAAGTAGTTACTTTGAACTGTTGAGGTTTTAGCCATGTGGTCTAGGGTGGACAGGAGAATTAAGCTTGATTCCTGTCCTCAAGGAACTTAGATAAGCCAAGACAGAACGGCATATGAGATTAAATACCCTATACGTCCTCTTAGAAGGGCAAGGACAGGCATTCTGATTCATTCAACAAATGTTTATGAATTTCCCACAATGGAGCAAGTTTTGAACTAGGATCTGGGATCCAATTATTAACAGAAAAAATGGATTTCTCCACATGGAGCTAGTCCGGTGGATTAGACAGATGTTAAACAAGAAATTACAGAATAATATAATTAATAAAGGGGCAGGGGCAGTCAGCGGGGAGAATGTTCTGCGTTAAAGGGACAGCTTACACAAAGGTCCTGAGGTGAGAAAAGTGCAGTACTGCTAGCGTTAAGGAAAGTTGACATAGCTCGAGCATGGATCGGATTGAAAAGATGGGTCGGGATGAAGCTAGAGACTCAGAAACAGGGGCCAGAACATGCCATCCGATGTGGACAAGGTGTAAAGCTCATCATTATTAGGTTTATTTGCAGTTTGCTCTGGTTCTGAAATTTTTGTTCTGAAATTACATGTTTGACTCTGAAATAAGACTTTTATTATGCCTCATGATCACAGGGCTGCCCTCTCATCCTCAGCATGAGCTGGCAAAGCGTCAGTGCACAGGCTGCCCGGGGATGATCACCTTTTATATTAAGGGCACTCTTCAGCATGCTCAGACGTTTCTCAAGAACCTCAAGGTAAACTTTCAAAAGAAGTTTTTAAATCATCGAAGTAAATTACAGCAGTTCATGAGCTCTCCTTTCCACCCAACTCAGATTCATGTCTTTGTACCTGCAGGTCACACCCTCAGACCTCTTTATCATGAAATGCTTTAGGTTGGAAAATGACTTTGGTGCAGTAGCAGATAGCTGAGTATGTTTGTTTACTGAACTTTCCAGACACGGCCATGAGTCTGAGAGAGACAGACTGTCCTGATGCATTGGTTTTCAGATTTACCGAAAATCGAACCCCTTTTCCAAATACAATATTATGTGAAACTTCAAAGTAATGTGTGGCTAGTGCACTGCACAAAGGCTGCTCTGAAATCCAGCCTAGGAAAGACTTTCCAAACCTTGTGCCCCCCAGGCTGCATCTGCCTGCAGTGAAGGAAGGGAGGCCTTTGTTTGATTTTCACACTGGCAGGAGGCTCTCAGGGCCCCTGAGAGAGGCCTTTATTAAATCCATACTCTGGGCTTGCAGAGCTCATGCAACAGACTGAGGTTTTTTTGGTTTTGTTTTGTTTTGTTTAAGAATTTATTTATTTATTTGACAGAGAGAGAGAGACAGTGAGAGAGGGAACACAAGCAGGGGGAGTGGGAGAAAGAGAAGCAGGCTTCCCACTGAGTAGGGTGCCCGATGTGGGGCTTGATCCCAGGATTGGGGATCATGACCTGAAGTGAAGGCAGACACTTAAGCGACTGAGCCACCCAGGCATCCAACAGAGTTTTAAATTACTGAGGTCTAATGCATAGGTCGCTGCCAGATTAGTCAGCATCTACTTTTATCTCAAAGTTGTACTAAAAACAGAAAGATAGTGTATATTTAATTAAATACAGTTGTGAGAGTAATTTTAAAATATTTGTAAAATTATGACACTATAACACTAAACACAAAAATGGGTTGTTTTTTTTTTCCTACTCCAGGAGGAAGTTAAATGGATGTATAAATTTAGTAATTGATAGATTTTAACAAGTAAGTATGTATAACTTGGTAGACTTGTAGGGATTTTTATTTAAAGGGTAACCACAAAACTAGGTCTCAAATATAATAATTTTGAGATTTTAGGGCTCATGTTAATTAAGTATTCTTAAGTAGAGGGCCAAATCAGAAAGGTATGAGAGATTCACCTTCCTTAACTTGTCATGTTTTAGAAGTTTGCGCATCGTATGTCTAATCAGTGACATCAGTGTTACAGATTTTATTTCCATTTTTTTCTCTGGGTTTCTTGCCCAAATTGTACTTTTTTTTCATAGTCACCACCATTTCTCACCCTGTGTCCAGGGCCATTTTGTTAAAAACATTTAGTTTTGTATTTTTGTATTTTTACTTTAGTGAAAGATCTAAATGAATGTTTTCTTTGCCGTAGTTATTTACTCTGGCTGAGAGCTTGGGAGGATATGAAAGTCTTGCTGAGCTTCCGTGAGTATATTTCTGTTTTTCTCAGTGTTGCAACTTTGATGTCTGCTTTAACAATTGTTTGGAAAGGAATATAGTAAAATCAGGACTAATTCAAGACACAGGACAGTAAGAATAGCATCATGCTATTTAATCGGAATGGGCTCTTAACCCAGTAGAATGGGGACCCTCATAAAATCTGAGTGAGCTCTATGTGTCCTCCCCAATTTTGCTTCCCTTTGTTCTGCTTGAAGGCGATTCCAGCAGAGTTGTATTTTAGGATCTCTGAGCCCTGATCCAGGGCTACTTGTTATATCCCACTCCACCCTGGAAGGGTGGTTGGAAACTTTTTTTTTTTTTTTTTTTTTTTTTTT